>CM037088.1:13345554-13945554 GCA_020916435.1 Oxytropis ochrocephala | reverse complement strand
AGATAAGTATTCCCGGCACAGATCCAAAATAAGTAAATGAACAAAAATGAATACATAGAGTAGGACAAAGCAAGCTGAAGTTGGTAAGCAAAACTGATGACTAATTAATGTTACATCAATCTGTCAAAAGTGGTCCTTGTCCCATTGGTGTCTCTTGTTACAACAACATTCACTACAGTGATTGATCAACAAAAGGGTAAAGATCTTCCACAATGTACCTATTCTAGAATTGTTAAGGAAAGGTTAAACACTCAAAAGATGAACCGATATACATTGAAGAAAATCAGCCTTCATATTGTACAGACGTAGAAAGCCTAATAAGGGATAGTCTTTAAGTATGACAGAGAAGAATTGTAAAGTACTAGAAGTGAAGTTTAGGGACTTGCAGCAAAATAAGAAACATTATGCATAATAGAGGCAATGTTGGGAGATAGATAACTCCAAAAGGATAACAGAGAAGATAAATGTTTATGAACAGAAGTAACTACATGTGGCTTTCATGCCCATTCAATATCCCTTAATAGTTCCTTATTGAGAAAATACATTTGAAGAAGATATTCCATTAGAGATTTGGAAGGTGTTTTGAACAAAACTCAAAAAATGTACCTCACTCAAAAAATGTACCTCACAGCGGTAGAATTGAGCAGGACCGGCCCAAAACCCAAGTAACTAAAGCAAAAGCTTTGGACGTAAAAAAAATCAAAAATAGGGCCTCAAAATTTATTATAATGTAATATTTACAAGAAGGCTTTGTTTTTATACCCCACCCCATCCCCTCCACCCCACCCATTATTGTAATTCCTATTTTACCCCCTGCCATAAATAATATTTTGACTTTCATTAATTTCACTGATTGACCCATTAAGATAACGCATCGTATATCGCCGATGGAATGTATATACGATTACATTTAATATTTAACGCCGACTGAAAAATCTTTCATCGTATATATTCCCTTCAAGACATATATACGATTGCGATTATTAAATCTTCGTTGATTACCCATCGTATATATGTCCTTCAAGGCATATATACGATTGCGATTATTAAATGCTTCGTTGACTACCCATCGTATATAGGTTATATACGAGTGGGCTTTGAAAGATCTAATCGTATATACATCCGGGCCATGTATATCGATGTGAAAAAAATACCCATCGTATATACAAGGTTGAAGAGGTATATACGATCGGGCTATTTTTTTCGTTTTTTATTGAGTTGCTATCTGTTTTGTTGGAACAGATATTGACCGCTCTCTGTGCAGATCTGCCGACTCGGTTGGCTCTGTTGATATTGATACTACATTGACTTTCACGACGGATACGGTATATTTTTGTTACTCAAGTTTGGTAAATGGAATTAATTTACTTAAGTACTTAGTAAGTTATATATTTTGTAGATATTTTCTACACCCACAGTGTGGAGAGAGTGGGCCCAAAGTCATGGTAGAAGTATCGGTGTAGTTGTTGTTATTGTGAGATCTGAAAAGCAAACCGGAAGAGGGGAAGGCGAGATAAGATTGTTATTGGTGCGAGAAACAAGCGGGTTTACTAATGATTCAAGGGTTTTCGGTTCTAAAAGGAGAGGTCATCCTTTTAGATTGAAAGCTACTTGCACTTTGATGGCCGTGGGGTTGGTGTGTCACGGTTAAATGTGGTAGACACACGCATACGAGTTGCTCAAAACTTCCGTTGGTACTTGTTTATTTGGGCGTCTGTCTAAGCGCAAAAGATCCGGTTAACGAGCATGCAGATCTTGATGTCGGACCGAAAGCTACTATTACTGCTTTGAAGAAGCTAGATCCGGAGAATGTGACTAGTCTTCGTCAAGTTTATAGGCAGCGTCACAAACACCGGTCTACAAAGAGGGGTCCTAGAACGGACATTCAAGAGGTGTTGAGATTGATTGAATCCCATAATTATCTATGTTGGTCTAGAAAGATTCCGCAACTGATGTCGCCGGTGATATCATGTGGGCTCATCCCACTTCTATAAAGTTGCTCAGGTTGTTTCCCAAAGTTCTCATTCTTGACTCAACCTACAAGACCAACAGATATAATTTGCCTCTTCTACAGATTGTGGGAGTCACAAACACTGAGATAAGCTTCCACGTTGCATTTGCTTATATTGGGCAGGAGCTTGCTATTCATTTTTCTTTGGGTATTGGAGCAAACACGAGGTATATGTGAGTTGCATTCTATTCATCCTCGGAGTTTTCTTGTGATGCAGAGATCTCGGTGTATCCATTATTCTTGATGTCTTTCCTGCTGCTACAAATTTATTGTGTCATTGGCATGTTACAAAAAATGTCAAAGCGAAGATTAAGGAGTTGGTTCACAAGGATAGACGGAAGGAGGTCGAATCTCTCTGGCTATGTATTATTGATTCTGTTGATGAGTCAGAGTATCTATCTAATCTGAAGTTTTTTGAGGCTGCTTGCTCTGATAAACCTGCTCTCATTAAATATGTGCACGACACATGGTTGACAACGCACAAGGAGCGATTTATCTCAGCATGGACTAACCAGATCCCACACTTGGGGAATTCCACAACCAACAGGTATTTATATCCGTTACTCAATTTTTTTTGACACGTGGACATATTTTTTATTGTCGATTAAATTTCTTTGACACTTGTTTATTATTTCTATCCGTTACTCTATGAAGCCCTGATACTTCAAAATAGGCTACGTACCCGTATCCGATACCGATACGTATCAGATACTTCCGGATACGTATCCTGTGAGTATCCTAGAATTTATATTTATTTTTAAATAAAAAAAGACCAGATACTTACAGGATACTTGTCGGATACTTACGGATACGTATCACGGGAGTATCCTAGATTTTATATTTATTTTTAAATCAAAAAACAATAAGATATTTACTCTTTTATTCATTATTTGAAGAGAAATAAAATGGATCCAAAAAGGGCACAAGTTATGTGCATACTAATCTTCGTCTTTTTTCTAGAAAAGATGAAGGATATGGCAAAGGAGAGACAAATATGTGGGACGTTAGTGGAGATGCACATGATCCACTTGATGGTGTTGGAATTGAATTAGCAGAGATATCTCTTGATGAACCAGAGAGTTGGAAGCTATGTTATTTTTTGATGATGGATATGGAGGAGGAGGGAATGACACAATTAGTGTTAAGTAGTTAATAGTAGGCAATTCTATAAAGCTTAAACTTCTTTTGGATATGACTTATGGTGTTGTTTTTTGCTATATTCTAATAGTAAATTGTATATCTTTTGTGACATGTTCGTAGGAGGGAAAATATATTTTAAAATGGGTGGGGAAAAAACATTTAACTATGCTTACTTATTTTTTGGGTTACCATGTCATTGGTGCACAGTTTCCACAGGTTTTGTCGATGACAAATCTACACAGGGAACCTGACTGGCCACGAGTACTCGACTTTGCCGGCCTGTGTGGTTCTCACCTCCCAATAGAGTTTTTTGTCACACCCAAAATTTGAACCCGGGACCTTGGAGTGGGATCCGAGTCTAGTTACCACTTGGACCAACCCTTGTTGGTACTATGCTTACTTATTTTGATCACAAGTATTTTTATGTTTTATATTTTTAAATTTTAATTAAAATTTTTATTGAAGTATCCCTGCCGTATCGTATCTTGATTTTCAAAATTTTCCCGTATCCACGTATCGTGTCGTATCCCGTATCCGGGCTTCATAGCCGTTACTCGATTTTTTTTGACACGTGGACATATTTTTTATTGTCGATTAAATTTCTTTGACACTTGTTTATTATTTCTATCTGTTACTCGATTTTTTTTGACACGTGGACATATTTTTTATTGTCGATTAAATTTCTTTGACACTTGTTTATTATTTCTATCCGTTACTCGATTTTTTTGACACGTGGACATATTTTTTATTGTCGATTAAATTTCTTTGACACTTGTTTATTATTTCTATCCGTTACTCGATTTTTTTTTACACGTGGACATATTTTTTATTGTCGATTAAATTTCTTTGACACTTGTTTATTATTTCTATCCGTTACTCGATTTTTTTTGACACGTGGACATGCTGAAGACTTCGAAGGGTGATCTATCAAAATGTTTGATATCTATTGATGACATGCTGGCAATACATTTTGATCAAATTATCGGGTCTTTTCAACGAAGCATCAGCAGAATTGAAGTCAAGTCCAATATTCCACTGTTTAAAAATCTTCAAGGACTTGTTTCTTTATCTGCACTGAGTCACATGGTTAAGGAGTTTGAAAGGTCGAAATCTGGGGTTGGATACGACAAAGGGCGGTGCCGGTGCATTCAAAGGAAGACACATCTACTTCCTTGTGCTTGTGAGATAGGTATTTTTCATGCTTCCGGCAATTCTATTCCGCTTACTGTTGTTGATGATCACTGGAAACAGTTGACTTTGGATGCAGTAGATGATAAATCCACTCAGGATAAATCATCTACCTGTGATATTTCTTATCAGTTTGATGCTATCAAGGCAAGATTTGATAAAGTCACTGAGGAGGAAAAATATCTTATTAAGAGGCAGCTGAATGAGATAGCTTTCCCTTCTACTTCTTCTATGGTTGCACCTAAATCAAAAGTCAGAACGAAAGGTGCACCAAAGAAGAAAAAGGGAATTTTTTTGATGCTAAGCGTGATCCTTCTGGGTGGGAGCACGTGGATGAGAGGGTAAAACAGACTGAAGAATCCGGCCCTTCCAAAATTCCTACACAGCGGTCAACCAAATTATCTCAGGGTGCTTCTAGAGTATTATCACAGATACAATGAGACTAAAATCCACTTACCGTTTCTTCCAAAGACACGCGTGCGCAACTATGTTGAAAAAATTGTTGATGTTGAAGGTGACAATGAATCGCGGTTTTAGAGCGATCGGGGTTGGACTTGACATGGGTGAGGACTCGCGGCCTCTGATTAGGCAAGCTTTGATTCAGAAACAAAGAACAGGGAAACCTTGTATTCTGACATGTTCGGGAAGAACCGACTGTTAGAGCTTCGCAAAGCTTTAACTATCGAGTCATACGGACGTCATCCGGAGTCAAAGTGGTTTGATTTGCTCGAGATGGGGTATATGGTTGCAACCGTATAATGTTGCATTGGTTCGATTTTCTTTACCTATGAATTTCACTTATCCGCCTTTGAGGGCACTTTACAGCTCATCTAAGTTGAAAATCATATCTGCTACGAACGAGCAAAATCTACACTGGTTGCATCTTTCAATCTCTCCCACTTGTCTGTTGTCTCCTATTGCCCCACAGTGGTACCAGCACTACTCACCGGAGTCTGCTTCATGGTTGCATCCGTATGCCGGACGTTTTACCCTATGGCAGTCTATGTGTCCTCCCATGCAGACCTCCCACCTCCACGGTGATGCGTCTAGATGTATAGATTTAGCCGATGATTCTATTGACGGCTTGTAGATAGATTCACACATATTTTGTATTACACGTGTATATATACTATATCGCGTTTTTGTAATTATACGCGTTTACTTTATCCAATATATCTACACCGTTGATGTTAATCAAATCGCGAGACTTCAAATTATAACTGGTAATAAAATCATAACTGTTAACAAAAACAAAGCCCATCGTATATATCTCTTTTGGGACATATATCCGATGTGCATTTTTAACGCATCTGTTCACAACCGGACTGACTGGTCTCTAGAAGGCTCGGCCAGACATACTACACTCAAAGGAAGAAGAATGCAACAAGAGCTTTCTTGCGGTCGGCCAACATTCCTCGGATGGTCGGCTCCTACAATCATCCGGTCATCGGTTCGGCCTATATGTTCGCCACTTACAATGTTCGGTTCGGCCAATCCATAACTGCGCACAAGTATTAATGGGATTCTCATGAATCGCTTCTTATGTCTTATAACGCCCAACGGCCATAATGTGTAATAATTACTAATAATCACCATTGTACTATATATATCGCCCTCAGAGGCTAATCAAAAGACGACCATTCTCTGGATTACAGAGATCTTACTCATTCTTATACTCTCTTATCTTATTCTCTATATTTTGTGTTCTTGCTATATCCTACTCTAGGAAATAGTTAGGAACATCATCGTATATAGGTTTCTCAGGCGTATATACGATTGACTTAAAACGTTTAAATCGTATATACGCACAATGAACATATATACGACGTCATAATTTTACCCATCGTATATAGGCCACAAAAAATATATATACGATTCGTGTAATTTTTTGAAAAAAAAAGATTTTGAAGGGCATTTTGGGAATTTCAGTGTCGGTGGGGGTTTATGGGGAGAGGGTGGGGGTACAAAAAAACCTTACAAGAAAGTTTGTCAATTCACAAAAGTAGTTGCAAATCAGCCGGCTGAGAATGGCCTCAACATGCCCAGCTGCCTAGGTTCAATCCCTATATTTTGTAGTTTTGCTTTTGCTTTTGATTTATTCATTTATTTGTTGAGTCTAATGTTGGTAACTTAAGTGTGAGTGATTAGCTCCACATCTGCTAGAATGAGTTAAATGAATGATATAAAAGAGAGGTGACTCATATACCTAATGTCTTAAGATTTATGGGGAGATGTGGCGTCCAAGTATTTTGGTTGTCCGGTTCACTGGCTAGCTCGTTGTTGCTCCCGGTGCTCCACCAGACTCCCCAACAAGTGGTATCAAATCTATGGTTCGGCTTGGTGGAGGAGCGGTGAGTGGATCCTGGTTTGAATCAAGGCTAGCAATGTGGGTGAGTCACAATTATGGGGGAGAATGTTGAAAATTCAAGTGTCAGAGGTTAGTCTCACATCGGCTAGTAATGAGTTAAATGAAAGATATACCCATATATCCAATGTCTTAAGGTTTTGGGTGGAAATGTGGGTGACCCATATACCTCAATGGAGATCTTCATATTTGGGTACCAAAGTGGGTCTCACGTTTACACATCAACTTTTTATGATTTTTTAATGTTATTACTTAATAAGTACCAAACTCTTCCAACTTAGCATCTATAACAAATTTCTTAAATGGGCCACACAAATAACTACATATCATTTTTTAATAATAAAAAACTAGTGCGTGAAACAATACGTAGAAGAAAGAGAAAATTCTTGCTCTTGCATAAAACTCATGCTTAATAAGTACTAACATTTTTTTTCCACAATGGTAGTACCTAATAGGTACCACTTAAGTACTCTATAAGTACATTAAAAATGCTCTAAGACTCTTGGTGGTCGGATTCATTAGCTAGTTCGTTATTGCTCCGGTTGTTCCCGGACTCCCCAACACCCATAACATCCTATTGATTACTTTGTAAAAAAATGTCATTAGCTACTTTGTCTTGGAACTTGATATGGAACAATAAAAATGACATTGATATGTAAAATTCTTATCTAACATAATGATTTTTGTTGGCTAAACATAATCAACTTTTAACCATCCCTTAACTACCTTGTTCCATGTTTGTTCTTCCCTTCCTAAAAAAAATGTTTATTCTCTTCAATATCGTTTTTAATTATTTTTTGATTAAATTGATTCTCTCAATATATGTTAGTTTGGTTACTAAAGTTTCTTCTTTCTAAATAATTATATTAAGATGTTTTGATGTGCATAAAATTTAAAAAATTGTTTATTATTGAAATTTTCTTACAACATTGGATTTGGATTTTTGGGTATAACAAAAAGCTAAAAAATAGTTTGTCATTTTACTTTTCTTACAACATTCAAATTTTAATAAAATTTGATAAATGATTCTTTAGTAAGAAAAGTTCGGAAAAAATTAAATAAAAATGAAATTTTTTTACAAAATATTATTATTAAAATATTAAAGGGTATCGTTTTGGAGTTCACTTTAGGTCTCGTTTAGTGTTGGGTCAACCACGAATTGAAGAGGGTCCGACAAAAAATGGTGGATATTTTATGACATAAAAGAGACAATTGTTATAATTCAAGTGAACAATCTAATACCTATTAGGTTTTGTTGTGTATTATACACAATATTCAATCATTCAATGACATGCCATTTTTTATATTTAAATATTTTAAAATAAATTTAAATATTGTACTAATTTTGTCTACAGACCTATCATATTCAACAAAACTCAATGAGTAGCATAGAACTCTCCTATAATTTATACACTAGGAGAATGCCCGTGCGTTGCACGGGTTGTTAAAATATTCTGAATTTAGTTTTTTAAACTTCAGTATAAAATATATTGAATAAAATACAAATCATGTTTAGTTATAGTGTCTCTCTCTTTCTATATATATATATATATATATATATATATATATATATATATATATATGGTTTAAATTTTTTATATCAAATATGAATTTTAGATGTTTTCTTATATAGTGTATGTGTTTTGTAATATAAATATATCGTAATAATTTTATAAGATTAATTGTTTTTAAATACTGTTTTATTAAAGTAAATGATTATAAATGAATAATTTTTAAGAATATCATTTTATTTAGTGTAATAAATTAATAATTATAAATTTTCTCAATACTGTCCTTAAATATGAAAAAACTTGAAAAGCTACATGCTATATTTTTATAGCTAATAGGAAAAGTAAAAAGTTAGTCGTGAGTGAATATATTAGTAATTTTTTAAGCTAAAATTAAAGCTACTACAAATCTATATATCAATATATAAATAGAAACCCCAATGAAGCCTCCTCAATATTATTAACTATATTAAGCATTTTTATTTATTTTTAAGCATTTTGTTGATACAACCATTCTAACTCAAGTTTAGAACAACTCTAGATTTATGTATCAATTCAATTCACATGTTTAATTCTGTTGCATTGAGGTTATGCACACTATAAGAATAACTCTTGAATAAGTGATAGTCTTTATAGTGGTCGTATTGATAGTCTATGATCCATACATTCACTTTAAAAATAAAAAAACTTTAGGTATAAAAAGAATTTCAAGGAACATATAAAAAACTTTTAGATATAGTACATCAACCAATTTCATGAAAACTATTAAAATTAAACATTTTTTTAAAAAACGATATTAAAATTAATTCATACACGTCTTATGGATTATGACACTAACTGAGCCATTTTTTATGTGTTTTTTACTACAATATAGAATTCGTAAGAACACGAACCTCAAATCCCTTGCTTTGCTTTTTCAAGTTTTTATCCACGTAAACTCTATTTTTCCTCCCTTGATTGTACGCTCTAATATTTCTCTCTACGCTCTATGCATCTTCCTGTGTTAGTTTCTAAATCTTCCTGTGTTAGTTTCTAATGTTCACATGCACATCTTGTTGTTTGTTCTAATTTTTTTGCCAAAATTCTCTCACCATCTAAAATTTTCTCCTATAAATAGTTGTGTCATATCATAACTGATTAAAACTATACATCTTTCACTTTTATTTTAGGAACTCATGAATTTATTGGCAACTAATGAATGATTCATATGAAACTCCACTTTCAATGCATAATGGTTACACCAAAAAGAATTTTAAAGACCAACTCATTGTTTCCTAGTTGAAAATATTAATACAATAAATTAAAATATTCTATTCATTTGCACTCTCATACTAAATTAAACAATTTTCCCAAATAATTATATAATAAATGATTGAGATATTCACATTTTTCCAATTTTTGTTTGGTACGTAGAGCTATTCAATTTTTTTTGTTTTATCACATAATTATATATTAATTATATAATAAAGAATATATATATATATATATATGTATATAAATAAATATTATTCTTAACATTTCCATTAAACAAACATTTTGTATATATATATATATATGAACGAAAGTTTCAGCTCCCAATGAAGTTTGATTTCAACTTATTAATTTTAATGAAATTTGAACTAATATTTTCAGTTTCCAACAAATTTGATTTCAACTTATAAACTTTATTATAATTTAAAAGAATTTAGATTTAGATAGATAAAGATATTTTTTAAAAGAGTTGGTATAAAATAGTAAGGTCTTACTTTTTTTTATGACACCAAGGAATATATGTTGTTTCGTTTTTATATTTTTTTGAAGCTTTCATTATTTGAATTATAACATTTAGTTATACATTTACTTACGACCTTTAAATTAAGTAGCTTTGTTAAAAATTGAGAATAATGTATGAGCAATATTATAATGTGTTGGATTTTAAATTTTAGCACATTTTTCTATGTGAAGGCTCCATTTTGGGGATTCCTTTACATAGATAGATAGATGTGTACATGTGTGTGTGTATATATATATATATATATATATATATATATATATATATATATATATATATATATATATATATATATATATATATATATATATAGAGAGAGAGAGAGAGAGAGAGAGAGAAAAAAATTCAAAACAACATATCAATTACACTTCCACCATTCAATCAAGAAGATTCTGATTAATAGATGAAGATATACTCCAATCCAAGAAGAGATAGGTGCTTACGCTTAGACATTATAAGAATATGATGAATACATTAAACTTGGAACCTATAACAAACTCAATACTATCAACAATCCATAAAAGCTTAAGAATAAAAGACAATTTACACAATTTTTTTTTTTGGAAATTCAACTGCTACAATGACTTTCTTCAACCTTGAATATTAGTGATGTAACAACCAAACAAAAGTTACATGAAAAATGAAAAGATATGTGGTTAGGTGACCTCTCTTCTTATGTTTCTTTGTTGTCTAAAACATCAAATTTCGTAAGTACATATATTTTTCCTTCTTCCAAGAGTCGCTTGAATGATGGTGCAAGGTTTTTGGAATAGTAACATGTATGAAATTTGCTCAGAAAATATATTTTATTAATGAATAAGATTTACATTTGAATGTGAAGAAATTTGCTAGATATGATGAGACTAAATTATACCTTTTCATCAATTAAAACCTTATTTGTGCTCATCAATTCTTTTCGCTTACGTATGTTCGTGAGTATCCCACGCTTGAAACTCGACTTTCGGACTACACCCTTCGGGTCAGTTGGATAGTTGGTTGAGGAAAATTTGGGCAGCCATTTTTTGAGAAGATAAAAGCAAGATGTGAGGCTAATACTGGTGTTAATGTTTGGAGATGGAAAATGATGTAGGATGGAGGAAAGGGTATGAAAACCTTATATATATAGCCTAAGAGGTAATGTAGGGGTAGATGGAATGTGAGTAGTTTTTTTTTTGCCATGTGATCATTTTTTTTGGAATGTAAATGGGAATTTTTATGGTTAAATGAGTAGAACAATAGTTTATGGGAGGTTAGGGAATTATTTTGTGTCAGTAGGTGGCTATTCAGGTGACCCCAATTAAGTTGCAAATAGAAAAACCACATAAATGGTTTAAATTGTTTTTTTTTTAAAAACAATTTCATTTATAAATAGGTCCGTGTGTTTTTTTAAAGTGTTAACTATATAATATGTGAATTATTATTATTGGGAGGTGTAAAGAAAATGTGCAATCATATTATAGGTATAAATTTTGTGGGGGTAATTCATTGAGTTCATGGGCATTAACTTGTAAATTAAATGGTAAAATAAATGGGAAATTGTTTTTTAATCATTACTCATGTGTTAATTTTTTTTTATGGTTTATAAATGCATGGTTTCACTATCAATGCTAATTAGTTTTTTTTCCGTGCGTTACAACATCAGCAACCTTTTGGATGGTTTTAACCTTTGTATTTGCAACGTGGATGAATAAAAAGTTCAAGTGGAAGTGCAAAAATTAACAGGAAATGTAGTTTTTTTTTTGTTTTAAGTTTTTTCAATATAGTTTATATAATTTTGGGGAGGGGAATAATTTTCTAAATTTATATGAAATAACGAAGGTGAGGTAAGCTTGGAGTGGATAATTAATTGGTGATAATTATAAAAATAAAAGGGAAGTGTTTTAAAATACAAAAATAAAAGCAAAAATTCAAGGATTAGTAGGAGTGCGTTGCAAGGGTTGTTCAAATGTTTTTATTTAAATATAGAATATAGTATAATATAAGTATAAGTTTAATTTTTATATCAAACTTAATTATTTTAGACAATCATCTTATAAAGAGTATGTGTTTAAAAATATAAATAATTGTGAATACTCTTTATCAAATATAATTTTTGAAATATAATTTTACAAAAGTATAATAGGTTTACAAAGATTACTAAATACTTTAAAATAAGGAATTTGGGATTTAACATGAAAATAAATTATAAAAATAAGGAGCAACCTAAAGGCTCCATTAGAGATTCCTACTTTTTAAAGAACAATTTTAAAAATGAAACATAAGGAAGACCCAATGGAAGCTCCACAATGCTTATCGTGTTTTTTTTCTATTAAAATACTTATTAATTATTTATGCATAAAGAAGATATAACTTTTCAATGAAAGCACATAATTGCCACTAACTTATTAAATGATGTTCTATGTAATCCTACTTTATAAATCAACCTTTCGTTTCATAGGATAATACATGATTAATAGTAAAAGTAGAAAAATATAGTGAATCACTATATATTATCAATTAAATAATTTCAATTCTAATTCTACTTCTAAATCTAATCTAAATATACATTATAAAATCAATTATGGAATATTAATAATTCAGATGAATTATAATAATTATAATTACAATAATTATAATAATTAGCTTTTCATTTTAATATGTTAATTTTCAAGAAAAATCATTATAATATATTGATACGGTAAGTTTTATCATTGCAATCCATTTCTTTAACAAAATCATTGCAATCCATTTAGTATTTTTAATTGTTTAAAATTCTCTAATGTTAGCAATTATATATACCATTGCGCTCTAAATACATTTTCATTATATAAGACTCAATATCACTTTCATGGGGCATTTTTTATTTTTCTATAATCCCACGTTAACTTTATTATTGCCTACTACAAATATTTGCAATTGACTTTTCATGTTCTATAATTTTAATTTCTTAATGACTAAACTGATATGTAATACTAAAATGATATATATATATATATATATATATATATATATATATATATAGATAGATAGATAGATAGAGAGAGAGAGAGAGAGAGAGAGAGAGAGAGAGAGAGAGAGATGAAAAGCATTGTGGAGGTTCCATCGGAGCTTCCTTCACACACACACACACACACACAAAAACTATATCAATTATTCTTCCACATACAATCAAGAAGATTACAATTTAATAGGTGAGATATATACTCAAATCTAAGAAGAGATAGTTTCTTTTGTTTACACACTATAAAAACATGATGAATACATAAAACTTGAAGCCTATAATAATTTCAATAGCTTGAAACTCAAACATGAAACCTATAAGAAAAATTTGGAACTCCAACTACAACAATAGCTTTTTCAAGCATGAATATTAATGATTGTGAAAACTAAAAAAATTATATAAGGGATGTAACAACCAAACAAAAGTAAACTAAAAATGAAAGGATAAATGGTGATCTGATCTCTTCTTAGGTATTTACTAGGGGGAAACCCCGTGCGATGCACGTGTTGCTATAATATTTTTTTATTAAATCTTATGAAATTTATATATAAAAATATATCATTTGCTAATGCAAATTTTATATATATATATATATATATATATAACTTTAAAAACATGAAATCCTCTATTTTTTGCACATTTTATTTTTTTCTTCTGAAAGTCACTTTTTTCTTCTGAAAGTCCACTCAAATCCAAAGTTGTCTTCTTTAAATAGTTGTGTGTTGTTACAACTGTTTAAAACTCTACATCTTTCACTCATATTTTACTACCTCTTCCAACTTTGAGTTTTTTATTTTATTTTTAAATTACTCCATTATTGATTAATATTAATCTATCAGGTGAGTCTTAATTTTAATTGCCTTTTGGTGGCTCTAAATTAGTATGGTTAGTACTAATTATTTTAGTTGGTTTTTAATATAGAGATTTTTACCGTTTTTTTTTTATTCTATAAACATATCTAAGTTATAAAATTAGTAATTAAAAAATATTTTAATAGTAAATTCATGGTATTTTAAACCTAGCTATTAAAACCCAACATTTTAAATAATAAAAAAATCGAACAATCATTTAATCAACCATAGTGATATTTGTTGCGATAATTGAAACATCTAAAGTTCTAATTACTAAATCTAATTTTTTTCAATCATACAATTTTTTCGAACTTCTCTTTCGACCACTTTTTGTTCCGTATAAGTTGACTCATCTTCATTAGATTCGAAGTTGCAATTATTTGAAACAAATATTTAATCGATAAATGAAATATAAAGTTGAATATTATGCATTACAAATCACATTCACCTTATTCTGACCCTAGGAAAAGTTTCGTGTTGGAAATTTAATAAAACTTTGATAGTTGATCTAATTAAGTCCTTTTTATTGTCTTAATTCTCAATATGAAATCTAAATCCTTTATATTGTCTAATTTCTAATTATGAAATTTATGATATTCTATCATGAAATTGTTAGTTGGTCAATAAGAAAATTGAATAGGATTATACAATAAATTTGGTAATACTAAATATTTTACATTCTTGTAATATATTCATGAATCTATGCCATTATTTATCCCAAAGGAAGTATGTATGTGGTCGGGTCTAAAAGGTTTTGAAAAAATTTGAATTAGAAAAGTTTGCAATAAAGTATATTGTAAGAAAGAAAAATTATAGAATTCATACATTCTCGCCAATGAGTAGCATACTTGAATGAGTCCATTCCGCTTTTTCATGGATGTTGAGAGTGTCCTATGGTCGAAATTATCCTTTTTATTTTGCATGCGCTTTTGTGGATGATGGATTGTTTAGAATATTTTATTTCTAATGGTGAAAATATTTAAAGTGTTTATATAGGAACTTATGTTCAATTGACACCTAACCTCTTGTGAGGATGCATTTGAATGGAAATGGTTAACTATATGGTTTAAAATTTAAATAGAAAAGACTGCTTCATAAAAGCTTTATTGTTTTATTAAAGAATTATTAAGTTATGTAAGTAGTAGATGGTGGAATATAAACCTTTTGGATGACATCGGTTACTATTTGTATGGAATTTTTAATTGTGTGAATGATTAATATTAAACAACTAATCATGACCCATAAGAATTTTATAGATCAATTTGATGAATGCACAAAAAAGGTTAAATTGATGATAAACATTAGGTCAACAAAAGTAATACCAATAGACACATTTCAATATGACAATAGAGATGGTGAGTTAGTTGACTTTTTTTTACGACAAATAAATTGTTTTTCTATACATTCATATGTGTAGATTTTTTTTTGATCAAAACAATCATATGTATAGATTAGTTCATGTTAACATGAAAAAACACAATGGTAAAACATGATATTAGACGCCAAAGGGGAAAAAATGAGGCAGTTCATTTATTTTTACGATAGTGTTTTTTTTCTTATAACAATTATATTTGATTTTGTGCAATCAAATAGCAAGTAAATAATTTATTGTATATTTTTAGTTTCATCTATTTTTAATTTTGATTTTATAAAATATTTTCAATATATTATTAAAAAAAGAAGGATTTGTTGGGTGGATTTTAAATCAAGAAAAAGAAAATATATTGTACTAATTATATTAATTTAGAGACACTAAAAGGCAACTAAAATAATAACTACTAATCATAAATATTGAAGAGTTTTGACTAAAAAAAATATTGATGAGTAATCAATAAGAGATACATTTTTAAAAAAATAAAAAACAGAGAGAGAGAAAGGTCACCAACGATCAAGCCTCCTTTATCACTTTTTTTAATTTGCACTAAATGTTTTAAAAGACAAATTCATATGATTCTAATCTTTTAAATTGATCTAAACTATTATAATTATAAAAGTGTTTACTAAACTAATTTATATTAATCTATTTTAGTAATAATATAATTTATTTGCTACAGTATATGTTGTTTCAAATGGTACATTGATATTTATCTATCTTTAAATTTTTTGAAAATAAAAATTAAATGTAAGTAAAAACTTCATCTCATTAATTTATAATGAATAACAATTAACAAATTTAATATTAATATTAAATTGTACAAAAAATAAAATAAAAAAAATAAATAAATAAAATCATAATATCATTAGTTGTGAAGGGACATTAACGAACATGCATTTGTGAATGTTCAAAGAACATATTATAAAAACTTTTAGATACAAAGCCTCATCCAATTTCATGGAACCTATTGAAACTAAACAATTTTTAGAAGAACAATATTAAAATTAAAAATAATCCATACATGTCAATAGCTGGGCAAAAAAATTGTTCCTCAACTGCATTACTCACTAACTAATCCAAATTATTATGTCCATAACTTTTGACAACATTACTCACTAAAAAATTGTTCCTCAACTGCATTACTCACTAAAAAAGTGTTCCTCAACTGCATGTCTATGTCTATAACTTTTGACAACATTAGAATTGTCTACAACATGAAGCTCAAATCCTTTGATTTGCCTTTCCAATTTCTCCTATCCATGTAAACTTCATTTTTCCTCCATTGACTGCAATTTGGAACCTATAACAAACTCAATACCTAATCAACAATCAATAAAAGCTTAAGAATAAAAGACAAATTTATACAACTTTTTGGAACTCCATCTACTACAATACATTTCTTCAAGCTAGAATATTGATGATGTAAAAACCAAATAAAAAAACATCACATAAGTGATGTAACACTCAAAAAAGTGATGTAAAAATGAAAAGATAAGGGTGACCTCTCTCTCCTTAGGTATATATAGTATTTTGAAAAGAAGAATTTAAGTGATGGAAAATGAAAGGATTGTAACTAATCTATATTAAAAACCAACACTAATAATTAGTACTAATGAAAATAATAATTTAGAGACACCAAAAGGCAAAAAAAATCAAAACATCAAGTAATTAATTAAGAGTAATCAATAAGGGAGAAAATTTTTTATAATAAAAATAACAAAGGAAGAAAAACTCACAATTCAATAGTCAAGTTTGTGTGTAGAAAATTATGTATAAATAAGTACTTGTTGTAATAATAATGAAAATTCCTTATGAAAATTAGAGGAATAAATTTGGTCTACTAAAGTTCACAATATAGACATAGAATTTCATTTTTTTTGTAGGGAAAAGAAATGAAGTTTATAGAAAATGTAGTATTTAGTTAACATCTTTTTAATGTTTTTAATAAAATGAATTTAACATTTGCTAAATGTTTATAAAAAATTAAAAATCAAGAAATATATAATATGATTATTTTTTGGTTCAGAAAAGTTAATTGAATATATATATTGTGATGTTTAAGAAGTATTGATAAAGTTAGATTTATATTGATTTAAAAATTGAATGTCATAAGGTTTAGTGGATATTAATTAAGTAAAAAAGAATGTTGAGATTTAAGTTGGAAAATAAATTGAAATGATGTGGAGCATTCTAGAGCTTGGAAAAAAGCTTCCTTTAGAGATTTATATAGATAGTATTTTTGAAGAGAGACTTAAATGAAGGAAAATAAAAAATTGTAACCAATTTCTATTAAAAACTATCTATATTAATCATCATAATAATTTAGAGAAACTAAAAGGCCATCAAAATTGAAACATAAAGTAATGAATTAGTGGCAATCAATAAGGGAGAAAGTTTGTTAAAATAAAAATAAAAAGGGAGGAAAACTCACAATTCAAGAGTCAAGGTGGTTTTAGTTTTATTATTATTATTATTATTATTATTGTGTGTGTGAATTATTGTAAGATTTTTAAAAAGTTTCATTTCCAAATGATATATATATAATCTAACTTATTTGAGATTTGTTTGTTAATAACTAATTTAAAAAATGTGTTCTTGTCAAAAAAAAGTGTTGAAATCGTAAGAAACATACACATAATTTGATCTAAATATAAAAAGCTTTTTTCTGTTTAGATGCAATAAGGAATTATTAGTTGACCATTAAATTTTTTTATGTTACAATTATGTATTTAAAGGGAGGAGTTTCACTAAAATAATAGTTAAATACTATTCCACTAAGAGTATCATTTTGTAAGTTAGTGGTTATCATGAATTGAAGTCATTTAAGTGAAAATTATGAATAAATGTTAATATAGTTAAAAATCTAATTGGAAAATAAATGAAGATGATGTGGAGCTTCCTAGAGCTTGGAATAAAGCTTCCTTTAGATATTTATATAGATTGAATAAACCAATTTAAAACAAATAAGAGGTTTTTATAAAATAAAAAATCCCCTATATATTAAGACAACAACTACATATTTATGGTTTTAGGCGCCAAATTTTTATTTCCTTTTTTTTGACCAATTTTTTTCCTTTTATAAGTCCTTTTATGTGTGTTACTTAATCATGTATGTGTTAAGTATGGTACACTTTACACTGACTACTTTAATTTTTTTTAATAAGTCCATTTATGTATGTTACTTAGTCATGTATGTGTTATAGTATGGTACACTTTACACTGGCTACTTTATTAATCAATTTGGGGAGGCATTTTTTGATAACATTAGTTGTAAATAATACAAACTTTATGTCCATTATTAATCTAGCAAAAATTAATGTCCCACTCTTTGTTTTTTTTTTCCAGCACTCATTGTTTTTTATTATCAAAATGTATCCTCATTGTTAAATACATATTATTTTGGTTTTTTTTTGTACTCCCACTGTTTACCAATATACCTTCACTCTATATTTTTGGACGGACATACTTCAGATGTAAATTGAACCAATCGATTTATGTTTGTAATAGGTAAATACGATTTATGTTTTTTCAAGTCGTATTTACCTATATATACGATTTCCACGACAAAAAACAATAAAAAAATGAATCCTATTTATCTCAGAATAAGGTAAATACGATGCAATTTTTTAAGGAAAATTGGATTTATGTTTGATGAAAGTAAATACGACCTGCTATTTTTGAAGCTTTTGGGAGGGAATCATATCTAGATAATATAAATACGATGCGAAATTTGCTGGAATTCGTATCTATCTCCTGGAAGGTAAATACGACAATCTCTAAATTATTTCTGATCAAATCGTATGTAAGTGAAAAATGGTAAATATAACATAACAGTTGGTTAGTTAATATCTACAACGAAATTTCAATGCCATTTTTTCAACCAATAGTTGACATCCATTTTTTTTTGAACTATATTGCCCTCATTATTGTTAAAGAGTATTTTTATTACATTTCTCACATTCTAAATCACCACCATGCATTGGTTCGTATCTTCGCAAATATATCATATATATCATATATAAAGACAACCCTGTTAACATAAAAATTCTATTATATGTTTAGTTGTAAATTATCAATTCGTATCAACCACTAAGTTTGTAATACATATTTTTTAATTTTTTTTCACAACTTATGTGCATCGCACAAGTGTAGAATGAGTCTTCTATATAATGAGCTTTTGGACACGCCTAGACTTCATCCCACTAAGGGGGCTATTGTTGCCTCTTCGTCTTATATATATGTGTTGCGTATTTTTATGCCCCCCTTATAAAATGTTGATGTTTTTTCGAAACTACATCTGTAGGCTTGTTAATCACCTCCTCGTGCATAGCACGGGCGTGTGTCCTAGTACAAATAGTAGGTAATTCTAAATCTATATTTTTTGACAAAAAGTAAATCTAAAACCTAAAATGAATACAAGACGAAGGTAGTATAATTTTTTGGGTGTTTGTTTTCGTACCCCCCTCAACATCACCCACACCCCCATAATATCCCAAACGGACAAAAATACCCCTGAAAATTTACAAAAATTACATGGTTTTGTTAAAAAAATTACAAATTTCGAATTACCTCTAAAAATTTCTGAATTACCTCAAAAAATAATGGAATTTCGGATTTACCTGTAATTCCGAAAGATTTTCGAATTACTCAAATGAGGTAATTCCGCTCATTTTTGTGAACCTAATTACCTATTTCGAGGTAATTCAAAATTAAATTTTTTTTTATTTCCAACGAAAAATTTAGGCTAAAAATCGGTTTTCTGGACAACATACTCGGATCGTAATGAAACCACGACCATTAGAAGGGACTTCTTACGACAACAAATGACCTCAAAATCCCAAATTCCATCGTTTACTTATTTTTACGATTTTTTTAATTTTTCATAGTCTCCAAAAATCTTAAAAATTTGTATAGCCTTATTTTGGTTTTGTTAGATTTTTAGTGGTGTTTTTATATTTTTTAGAGTAGTTTTGACTATTTTTAGTAGCCTTTTAGTAATAAAAATTAAAACAAATCGTATATATACGCATCAAGCTGCAGCGTCTTGGATTACTGGGGATGCTCAGATGTCGCCCATTCACCTACTTCACGTGCTTATTTTCATCATTTTAGACATTTTGGACCCATAGTTGTATTTGTACTCTATTTTATGTTGGTCATTTTATATATTTTGACGTATTGTTATTAAATCGTAAATCGTTAGATATCATATTTCCAATAAAACGCGCGTTAAATCTTAAGACCAAAATACAAACTTTTAAAAAAAAATTACAAATTTGAATTACCTTTTTAGAGGTAATTCAAAATTTTTAATTTTGAACCGAATTACCTTTTTAGAGGTAATTCAAAATTTTAATTTTTTGAACCTAATTACCTTATTTTGAGGTAATTCAAAATTTTTTTTTTTTTTTTTAAAAATGCAGGGGTATTATTGGCATTTTTGGATTATGGGGTGTGATAGGGAAGGAGGGGGCACGAAAACAAACACCCTAATTTTTTTTTAAAAATAAGACGAATATAATTAAACTTAAATTCAAAAGCATGCGTAATTAATTAGAGGGAAAATATAAATACGGACCCCATTATAGGGTTTTAAATCAAAAAATCCTTTTGAAAATTCGGATCCGTTTGCAGAACCCGCTGCACCGGAACCAAATGGATGCCGCCGCAGACATGGTTGTCGAAAACACTGAACCCGCCGACGCATCAGCGAACGGAGGAGAGTCTAACCAGAAGCGGAGCAGAGAGGAGGACGAAAAAGAGTGTATTTCCAAGAAGCAGAAGGTGGACGAGGAAGAAGAAAGGAAGAAATCATCAGGTCCTGTGAAGTTGGGTTTCAAAACTTTTGGCTCTTCCTTGGAGTTGTTCGATTATTTCTACGGTTTACTTCACGCATGGCCTCCTTCTCTTAATGTCAACAAGGTATTTTCACCACTGTAACCATTATTCATTCATCTACTAGTAACTTCTTATGCATTGTTTCTATGCTGACTATGTTTATGTGCAAATTTCTTTATTTTTCCAGTTATGCATGTATTAGGAGAATAAGAATTCCCTCTCTATGCGTTACAACATTAGTTGTATCTATGTTGGGTTTTGTTGATTTAATTTGACTAGTTAGTATATAAGTACTCCGTGCCCTGTTTTCTTCAGAAAACTGTGGCTTTATACCTCTAGTTTCTAGAGCTTCAGATTCAGAGTTCAACCCTGGGATTCCATAAACTGTAGCGCTGTTTTTTTTTGGATAGACAAAGTGGTTAGTAATTAGTGTGTTAGTTGTTAGAGGGAGGGGGGATCGGGGTTCGAACCTCGTACGCCTACATTTCCACCAACGATGTCCATTTCACTTAACCATGTGAGCTACCCTTCTGGGACAAATTGTAGCGCTGATGATGCAAAGGGGTGGCAAATATGTGAATTGACGGTATTTAGTTAGTATAATTGGATGATTGGATTGAGTTTAGACATATACGGTTCCCTTAAGTTATTCTTTATACGATTATGTATTTATGTGCATATGCTTTGCCTTATTGTGTATTATCAAGCGCATATGTTTTTTTTTTCTTTTCTGTGGCATCAAAATATGACATAATGATTTCAAATTTCAGTTTGATTCATACTAGATTGACTTTGGGTTGTTTTGTGTGGCAGTATGAACATACGATGTTACTGGAATTAGTTAAGAATGGTCATCAAGAGCCTGATACAAAGATTGGTGGAGGAATTCTAGCATTCCAAGTCCGCAAACATCCCGTGTGGAAAAGTAGATGCTTCTTCCTCATCAGAGAGGATGAATCAGTTGATGATTTTAGCTTCCGTAAATGTGTGGATCATATTCTTCCCTTGCCAGAAGCTATGCAATTGAAACCTAATGTAAACAGGGCATTAGGTGGTGGAGCAAAGCATCGTGGTGGAAAAGGTGGTGGTGGAGGTGGGAAAAAGGGAAACTCGAACCACTGAGTGCTGTTCTTGGTTGTGTTTTGAGTTTAAGTTTATAATGCTTTATTAAGTTATCAATCAGTTAGCAGTTATTTAATTAGTTAGTTAGTTAGTTGTTTGGTTATCAACTGTTAGAAAAGTTGTTTAATGATTATAGCTTGTTCACCTTTGGGTTAGGAGTCGCCTTCGTGGCTTTATTGGTATATGTGGATGATATAATCCTCTCCTGCCTTAATACAAATGCAGGTACAACAGAAACTATAAACTATGTTCAAATTGAAAGTTATTGGCAGCCTGTAATATTTTGATTTTGGTGGTTGCCATGTCCTAACATGGAATATATCTTTCTCAAAGGATATAAGTTCTCTCCTTACTTGAGGACACTAGTTTCCTTACCAACTACTCTACCAATGGATCCCAACTTGAAATTGTGTTCCATTGATGTTCTCTACATCCCATCTCTATCCTTTAATGCATAGCCAGACTCAAATTTGGGCAATTGCCTACATACACGCAAAAGTACCACGAGTGAGTGTGTTTTCTTGGGGAATCCCTTATATACAGGAAATATGAAAAGCAAACATGGTCTTCTGCTATATCAGCTTGGATAATTGAGCATGAATCATAGTTGCATTTTGAGGCACACAAGTTGGGCCATCATTTGTCTTCACTGATAGTCAATCAACCATACAATTAGCCTCAAATCCAACATTCCACGAAAGGTCTAAGCACATTAAAAACAATTTTCATTTCGTACATGAAAGTTTTAGTTGGGATTGTCTGATTAATAACGTAGAGTCAGCTCACCAATTTGTTGGCATTTTACCAAACAAGCCAATGCAACTATGATTCATGCTCAATTATCCAAATTGGACACCCATGATATATACATCCCACCTTCAGAGCGATTATCAACTAGTTGGCTGTTACTCCCTCCGCCCCAAATTGATTGTTGTTTTAAATTTTGATTAAAAAATATTAATATTCTTTTTCACTTATACCTCTATTAATTATGACAACATTTATATTCAATAGATGATTCACATTTATCTATTTAGAGAGATAAATGGTTAAATGGTAAATTAGACAACACTTTTTAAAAAATCTAGACTCCTAATTATTTTCTTTAAAGAGTGTACCAAAACCTTAAACTACAAAAAAAGTGGGACGAAAGAAATATTTAATTAGTGGTTAATTCAATTATCAATCGTTAGAGAGACTTTTAGAGAAGTTGTTATTAGTAGCTCAGTAGTTAGTTAATTTCAATTATTATAGGTTTCTATTTTGTTAAACACTCTTGACTAAATAGTTGTGTGAGTGTGTGTCTATATAAATTAATGAGTAAATATATATAGCTAATTGCTTATGTAAAATCATCATATCAATTAATGAGCTTGGCATTCCATATCTTTCAAGTTTAGATTCTCTCTAGTTTACTGAGTTCAATATAAGTTATAAGTTGATTATTTGATCCTAAAAAAGGAAAAATAAGCTGATCATATTAACAATATTTACTAAGTGATACCAAAGAAGTATAAGAAGAAGATCCAGCGTTCAAATCCAGGAAACTAATATTTTCCCTACCCCTCTAACAATTAACACTAGCATTTCCGATAAAAAAAATTTAGTAAATAATATTTATTATTTTATTCACGAAAAAAGTGTTTATTAATTTATATCAGACGATTGGTGCCGACAAAAAGCATGAAATGATCATTTTATAGATTATAGCTGATTATTTTGAATTTATTTCAAAATGTTACTCATCGTCTCAAACTAACTGTCGCACTTATTAAAAATGTCATTTCAAAATAAGTGTCACTTTTTAATTTTACTTAACTTTTTACCAATATTATCCTCTAATTACTATAAGCATCACTTTCATTAAATTTATCATCTACTTTGCATTTATGATAGCGTAGAATACACCAATTACCCAAAAAGGTTAATTTCATAAATTTATTCTTCTAATTCTTCAAAATTTTATATCTTTTTATTAATATATATATATATATATATATATGTATGAAATGGAGGGAGTAATAATTTGTACTCCATCCATTCTGATATATTTAGGCATTCAGATTGATAAAAATAGCGGATAGCAGATAATAGATAAGTTAGCGAATAGCGGATAAGTTAGTTTGATAATAAATTATGTGTTTGGTAAAACTAGCGGTTAAACTAGCCGATAAATGTAAAGTGACATAAAATAACATATTTAATTCATCATAAATGTAGAATGACATAAAAGTAAAAAGAAATGTGACATATACGCTATCCGCTCAAACCCTACTTGACGTAGTGTTTCAAAAAAATGTTAAACGTTACCCGTAAAACATTATATAAACACTAGGGCTTACCAAATACCTGTACTCATTACTCACTAGTTATGCTAGCCTCATTCGCTATCCGCTAACGGGTGCGGTGCGCCAAACATAGTCTTGATGTTTTAGATTTTTAGTTTTGTGCCAAAACAATTGTTGTTTTACAAATCAAGAGTCAAAACCTAAACTAATTTTCTTCCAACTATACTCTTGATACCTCTGTCTTAGATCTTTCCCTTTGTCTTCTTGCCCGTTGTACACCTCCGTCACAAGGGAACTTTAAACTCAATGTTGATGGCAACTTCTTTGATCACAACTCTATTTTCGGTGCAGGTGGTGTTGTTCGAAATTCTGATGGTGATTGAATATATGGGTTTCCCCACTTTGAGAATGATGGTGATGCCCTTTTGGCTGAGTTGAGAGCCATTGATCTTGGTTTGGAACTATGTTTACAATGGGGTTTGCGTCGTTTGATCTGTGAAAGCAATTGTTTAGAGGCTATCACCCTTATGTCAACGAAGAACAACAACTGCATTCATACCTATCTCCACACCATTCTTCGGGTTATCGGCCTCATGGCCAAGTGCGAGGTCGCCTCTTGGATGCATGTTGTGAGAGAGACAAACATGTGTGCTGACTTTCTGACTAAAGAATGAGCCCACTCTTCTTGCTCTACCCATCGGGGACTCCCCCCTCTTGAGTTGGAATCTCTGATCCTACTGGATAAGCTAGGAACTTAAGCTCGCTTTTTCTTTCCTTTTTCTTTTTGTTCGTTTTACTTGTGACGTTGTAACACTACCCAAAAAAAATACTCTTGATATTTGTAGTTGAGCTTTACTAGGCACTAATATCCAAGCCAATGCTCACCACTCATCAATGAAAATACCCACTATAATAATCTTTTTTTTATCAGTAAGAAAAAGCAAAAAATCAACAAACAACCCTAGAGTTAATCTAGCAATTCCTATAGCATCTACAAGCAGAGATATAGAAATGGCCGAAGAACAATTATGCCACAAGTGAACTCCATGCCCCATAGATGAATCTTGTTTTGCCAACTAATCCGCACAAGAATTCCTCTCTAGAAGGGAATTTTAAAAGTTGAGTTGTCAACCATGTTCCTTAAAGAAATATCCACTCTAATCTAAATATTGATTGATGCAGCGACGGATCCAGAAATTTTTGTTAGTGGGGGCAAAAATTTGGTCCATTATATTTTAATATAAGAAAACTGCTAAAAGTTTTAACAAAGTACCTAGTTTCGTGATAGAAATTTTAATCTCAAAATCTAATGTGTTTGGTGTCGATTGTATCTTCGGTGTTAGAGGAGAAGTCAAAATTATAAGAATAAAGAGAGATAATACTCCCTCCGTCCCAAATTGTTTGTTGTTTTAACAAAACCAATTTGTCCAAATTGATTGTTGTTTTAGATTTTCAATAAAACTTTTAATGTTCTTTTACACTTATATCCCTATTAATTATGACAACTTTTCACCTAAAACAAAATATTCACATTTATCTAGGTAGAGAGATAAATGGTTAAATTGTAAATTAGACAACACTTTTTAAAGAATCTAGACTCCCAATCATTTTTCTTAAATGGTGTGCCAAAACCTTAAACTGCAAACAAAGTGGGACGGATGGAGTATATAGAAATGTATTCTCTCTTATATCTCTTATACCTTTTTACATGCATTTGTTTTTATAAAAACTATCTCATGGGGGCAACATCTATTTTTTTTATGGGGGCAAAACATATTTATTAAGCATATTTATCTATAAACAAAACATCATAATTACTTAAACCACTACAAGTAGATTTACACGTTCCAATTATGGTCCCAGTAAGGTAGCTCAGTTGGCGAGCTATGGGATATGAAGGAGTGCACCATATGAGTGCAAGAAGGAGGTCTCGGGTTCAAGTCCCGGAAACTAACATTCCCCCACCCCCACTAACAATTATCTATCTAAAAAAACACGTTCCAATTATGTTAATATTCTTTTTTACCAAAAAAAAAGCAGTATGTTAATATTGAAAAGCAGTGTCTTTGTAAAAAAAGAAAGTGAAAAACGGTGTGAATTATGGAGTGAGGGTCACAATACTACGGGCTTGGATCATCTCATTCTCATTCTCCCTACATTACATTATTTCTATCTCTCTCTAATTTCACCCTCTCATCATTAATTTATAAATTAATTTTTTATGATGAGAGAGAGTGAAATTAAGAGAAAGATATAAATGATGTAGAGAGATGTAGGAGAGTGGGAATGAGAGTATCCTAGCACTAATATTACATCATCGAGTTTTTTTTGTATACATAGGATAAAAACTTTGGTACCAACACTTGGGTGACTTGTCAAAATATTAATGGTTGATGTGGTTAAATTTTTGCCAACTCATTTAGTAATTATAAATTTTGAGAAATTATAATTTTACCCTAATTTTGTTCTCTAATTCTGCTCACCCCCAATCTCTTTCAACTTGCCTCTCGTACAACAGAACAACGCCTAACCACGTTTCATTCTCTCTTCTCTTCTCCACCGGAATCTCTTTCTTCTTTTCATCTCTAAGTCTCTCCCCGCCGTAACGCGATCCTCTTCCTCGTCCTCTCCTCTCTCCCATTGATGATGGTCGCTTCTTCCACGAGTCATTGCTTTTAAAAAAGGTGCACGCTTACTTCTTCCTGGAGTCGCTATTTCTGCCAAAGGTACGCTTTTTATATTCATGTTTCTGTGGTTTACTTATCGCTGGTTGTTTGAGTTGTTAATTAGCAAGATTGAACCTAAGATTTTTGTTAGTTTTTATTAGAACACTATCTGTTTGATTAAATTCCTATGTGTAAATTTCTAACATAGCTTGTTACCGATGGTTGACATGTGTTCTTCTTCTCCATTAAAATACGTAATCTTACTTTGTTTGTGCTATGAGGTGATTGTCAACCAGAGGGATATTAGTAATTCAATGGATACGTATTTTCAATAATTCAATAGATAAGTATATAGGTGGATTCAATTGAAAAGGTAAAATTAGTTCATCTGACAACACAACTTGTAATGAAAGTGAAAATGAGAAATAGTCTATAGATATGGCCATTTGTGCATCTGTATAGGTGGCTTCCATTGAAAAGGTAAAATTAGTTCATATAGATGAGTTCTAGTTGCACAAAAGAGATTGGTAATGAGTTCTAGTTTGTTTGCTTATTCTCGATTGATGAGATCTGGGGGCTTCTATGCCTTCGTGATGAGTTCTAGCTTGTTTGTGAAGCTCTTCAATGGAACTTCTAGTTTGTCTCACATAATGGAACTTCTAGTTAGTTTGCATATTCGTGATGAGTTTGGTAATGAGTTCTAGTTTGTTTGCACATAATGGAGCTTCACGTGAAGAGCTTCACAAACAAACTGCTTGTTGACATAATGGAACTTCTAGCTTGTTGACATAATGGAACTTCTAGTTTGTTTGCACATAATGGAGCTTCACGTGAAGAGCTTCACAAACAAACTTCTTGAAGAGCTTCACAAACATAATTGCACATAATGCAAACAAACCCTGTAATGAGTTCTAGCTCTTCAATAGCACTGTTTTTGGTGAGTCTTTAGTTTCACATTGCAGGGCTTCTATGCCATTTGTGAAAACCTCAGATCTCTTGAACTCCAATCCATGCAATGTAAAGATTATGAGGAGATTGGTAAATCTGATGACAACATTGGAAGGGCAAAATGCAACATGGAATCATGGTTTTGGATATATTCCTGGCTATTTTTCCATGTCTAATGGTGTTCCAAATCAAGGTGCTCCAATTTTCCCCCATTTTCCACCGGCTGTCAACATGTCATCACACCCAAACACTCACTGTATCCCAAATATCAAATCCAAATACTTCTATGTATCCCGAATATCAAATCCAAACACTATGTATCCCGAATATCAAATCCAAATACTTCTATGTATCCCTAATATCAAATCCAAACACTTCTATGTGCCCCGAAAGAAACCAGTTTATGGGTGCATTGGAGGAAGTTGAGTGTGCGGCAAAACTCGCCAAAAGAGGTGTTTTTGATGCATCCTATTAATAAGTTGTTTGAATACAAATATTTGTTTCTAAGTCCATATTTTTATGCAGGGTAATTATTGTTTGCCAGCCTCAGTTGGAAGCGTGTTGTACTTTGAAGGAAACCAATCCCAAAGGAAAAATGAATTGCTCAAACAAGGCCTTGAAAAATATTTTGTTAAATTTTAATAGTGATTACAGTTATAATTCAATTGTCATGGAACAAGGACTTTCTCAATTGAGGGATAAATGTTATTTTAATAGTGGTGTAAATATGATCAAACTTTCATTATTTTACTAACTTGCAAAGTTGCAATGTCGGCACAACATTTTTGTTGATTGATGACGTTAGTGATATACGGCAAAAATGCTTTTGTAACTTTGTGGTTCAAGTTAAATTCATGCCTATTGTGTTTCTCAGTAAATTCATGCCTATTATATTTTTATTTTTTTTGCAAAATTTATTACCTACTATAATAGTGA
Source organism: Oxytropis ochrocephala (assembly GCA_020916435.1). Taxonomy (NCBI): domain Eukaryota; kingdom Viridiplantae; phylum Streptophyta; class Magnoliopsida; order Fabales; family Fabaceae; genus Oxytropis; species Oxytropis ochrocephala. The sequence goes on along the minus strand of CM037088.1, from coordinate 13,916,567 downwards.
GGTTGTCCAATACTGATTACTTAATTAAATTTAAAAATATCAAATTTATATTTATTATACAATTAAATTTTTTGCTCAAAAAATAATAATTAAGGTTTATCAATTAACCAATTATTTGGTGTAACACTTTTGAAAAAGTGAAAAAGTGTGTTGATTTACCTAAATCTCTACCAATTGCTTAGTTAAAAAAATGTAAGATTGATTTTAATTTCGTATATTTAGTTACTTATATTTGTTTCAATGTAGATTATAGTCAAGTTGTACTTTAATCAAGTTGCATGCTTTCGGTATCAAGTTCGATTCATGGTTGAGACATTTTTTATAATTTTTAGTGGAACAAAACTTATGTAAAGTTTTAATAATGTCCTATTTATTATTTGAGAAAAACAAAAAAAATCATATATCGTGGAGTTGAACACAACACACAGGGAAGAATATACAACCTCTTAGCCACTAATGTCAGACCCATTGTTTGTTTAATTATGTGCAAGCATTTTTCATATTTAAACGTTATTTTTTAAAAAAACTATAGTTATTTCTGAAATGACCAGAGCTACTCAGTCGACATCCCCATAAAGGGGTGAAATGACCAAGGTGCCCTTGATTTGGAAGCGGATAGATGCGCTGCAGTTGGAGGATGTCATCCTCACCCCTTATGCAGACCACAGGCAGTATGTTCCTTTGTCGAACATATCTGTTTACAGAGGCTGGTTGATTTGGGGCGATGACCCGGTTCCCTACATGCCAGATAGGGTGCGTTGGCAGTTCAGGCAGGTACAGAGGATCCATTCTCCACCCATTTCGCGTAATGCTCCATCTCCGGACAGGATCATACGGGGGTTGCTGATGTATCAGATTCGGGCGCAGACTTTTTGGCAGGCTAGTAGACAGGTGACCTACCACGGCGAGTGCGATCCTGATTACCTTCCTTGGTACGATCGGTAACTGTGGTTCGTCTTACTCCGGTGCGCTTGCTCGCCAGAGCTCGATCGAGTCCGTTGTCCCGAGACTTTAGAGGAGAGGTGCAGAGAGCAACAGATTGGCCCGGATGCCCTAGATGTCGGCTCGCTTCACCGCTACTTCACGTCGTTATTTTCACTCATTTTTAGACATTTTGGACCCATAGTTGTATATTTTGTACTCCTATTTTATGTTGAGCATTTTATATATTTTGACGTATTGTTATTTAAATCGTAAATCGTCAGATCGTATTTTAAAAATAAAACGCGTGTAATCTTAATTTAATATACAAACTTTTTTTAAAAAAAATTAAAAATTAAAAATTTCGGAATTACATCTAAAAAAGGTAAATCCGGTTCAAAATAGGGGGTATTTCGGATTTACAAGCATTTTTTGAACCGAATTTACCTTTTTTAGAGGTAATTCCGAAATTTTTAATGTTTTTTTTATTAAAAAAATAGGGGTATTTTTGGGTTTAATGGGGTTATGGGGGTGTAGGAGAGAAGGAGGAGGGTGCGAAAAATAAAAGCCTAATAAAAATTAGGCACATAAAATAAGGGTGAATATGCAATATATTAAAACTGACTCTTGATAAGTGAGTTGGCAAAATTTAAACAGATATAATCTTAAAAATTTGACAAGTCATGCAAGTGTCGGTACTCACAACTATTACGTGGGTAACGAAGTCATCACCAAACTTTATTATTGAGCAAACTATAAGAGGTAGGTATTCCAACTTGAATAATTAAAAGGGGGGCTCGTTAAAACCTCCGAAGTTCAAAACTTATTGGGAAAAAGATCATCACAAAGTTGTGTTAATGACCCAGCTCCTCCTCCCTTCTAACAACTAACGCACTAATTTGTAACCACTTTCCTAATAATAAAAAGTTGTGTTCATAACAGATGGTGAAAAATAATCATTGCTTTTTATGAATCCGTTACATCTCCGTGGATATGATAGTAGTCTTTTTTTTTTCTTTTTTTTTTTTACAATCATAGATATGATAGTTGGTTTGGTGAGTTCATTTCTTTCGCCTTCAGTTAAAAGTTAAACGCAGAAATTAACTCCAATATAGTGAAGGATTAAATAGCCTTAGTAAGCCGTCTATATATTTTGCTCCAATTAATAGTAATAAAACCAGTAATTAATTATTTACCAAAAAAAACTAGTACTAATTAATTGCTAGATTTCTAGGAAATTGGTGTAGAGAGGAGGATACTGATGATGATGATTTATCGCACTGAACTAACCTGGTTGCAATCTCAGATTTGCGTCCAAATTCAGGTTATTGTATGTATGTATCACCGGCCCATGCATGCATGGTCAGAAAACCATATCTTTTGAGTTTTTGATGACTATTTAACTGAGGTTGCTTGATCCATAGAGTGTACTACTATCATGGAAATTTAGCATGCTTATGAATCATTTTCTCAACAAAAAATGAAGCTCATCTACCAATTGATCCTAAACTTAATTATGATGCTAGGTTATACATTAGCTACCATCTACTACTAACTAGCCTCTAATAGATTTTCCGTATCTCTCTCACTCTGAAAGATCCTGTATAGGGACACGTCTAAGTCACTGGATTCAAATATGTATAATGACCTAAATTAATCCATGCACAAGCATAACATCTCTTAATTTGATTTAATTGTTCAATTACAAAGAGGAGAGTATAAGTATAACCAAATTCATGATTAATTGGTAGATCTATTCTAGGCTAGCTACAAAACAGTACGTAGATCTTATCATGTTGTTTGTAAACCTCTGAAACTTCTTTAATTTTTTTTTTGCTTTAGAGGAGCATAAACAAAAAAGCAGATGATAAAAAAACGGCAATTTTAATTTTATGTTGGAAACCAACGGCTGAGATTAAGCAAAACTCTTGGATTTATCCTAGTAATTAAAATGATCTTGTAACTCTCAATCACACACGTTAACACCATTTAAAACGCATTCACGCATACAAGACGGCGCGCACATTCTCCAAAGTAATTGCATCCTTTAGTTACAATCATCATAATTCATTGCCATCATCCATCATCATCATATTCATACTTTCATCTCATATATATTGCCATTAATCGATCGTATCTCCTACCACACTCACAGGAATCATTTTCCTTACTTAATCTTCATATAATATTTCCTCTAAATTCTCTATAATGGAGGAGGCTCACCCACTTATGAGTTGGAAGTGGAACTCTTACCATGAGATAGACCAAAAGCCGTTTCCATTCACGTGTCAATTTTCTTACAGGTAAACCATGAAACTCTTAATTTGTTCTACTACATATCTTCTTCACATTATCTCCGCATGAAAAAACTCTTGTTCCTAACTTTTCATCATTGTAATGTTTAAACAGCGAAAATGGTGGTGGCTATACCACATTAATGGATTGGCCTGAGGACGAAATTTTCAGAATGAATTGGCTTGATGCTGTTCCTCTTCCTGAGTGGTACTTTTCAGATCCTCTATATGAATCTCTCTCCATTCAACCCACACCAAGTGTGCAAGGTTATGATCACCAACATAACTGTTTTACTTTCAAGTCTTTATGTTTTATATAATATATATACATTCATGTTGGTTGTCTTATATAGTAATGTTACTGCAGACTATGATTTTTATGATGTTATTAAGGAAGGGTTTTCTGTGTGGAGCGAAATCGATGCTGGGTTTGATTCAGAGAAGGTTCTTTTATATTGCACTAATGAAAAAAGTGGGAAAGAAATTATGTTTGAGGATGAGAAATTTAATGGAGTTGAAGAAAGAAGCTGCACTAAAAATTTATCAAGGAAGATCGTATCTCAGTACTTCTATATGCCTATAACAGAAGCAGCCAAAGAACTGAATGTGGGCCTCACACTTCTGAAAAAAAGGTGCAGAGAACTAGGTATTCGAAGGTGGCCCCACAGGAAGCTCACAAGCCTTCAAACTTTGATAAATAATATACAGGTGAGGTGCATGCATGATCGTTAGTGTACTCTCTCCTTATAGAATATAAGTAAAAATAGATCAACAAAAGTTGATATACATGGTCCTAATTTTGAACCAGATACATCAACTTTTATTGACTCATTTTTTGCTTATATTATGTAGCAGAAGGAGTATATATTATAGTGATAAATAAATGTATCTATTTTCTAATTTTGTTGCATTATTGAGTGGGGGCTTGCATTGCATGTAGGAGTTAATGAAAGAGGATGTGGAAGGAAATGAAGAAAAAATGAGGAATGCAATAGAGGTATTGGAAAAGGAGAAGAAGTTGATAGAGGAGATGCCAGATATGGAACTGGAAGATCATACAAAAAGGCTTAGACAGGCTTGTTTTAAGGCCAATTACAAAAAGAGAAAGCTTATGGAGCAGAATGATCCACATTTGTCTTTCAGTGATGCTGTTAAAGCTATTAAATATAGATAATGATGTTGAAGAAGAACGAGACACCAAATCTCCATTGCACGTGCGTAATTTTTGTTATGTTGGGATGGGGGTTGAGGGCGGTAGTTGTTCTGTTTCCAGAATATGTAATACTACATGTCAAGATTGACCCTCACATGAAATGTTTAAATTAAGAATGTTCAATCTTTTGTTTTGTAAGTCAGTTTTAGCTTAGAATAATACTATATGTTGCTGATAATTACTTATTATCTCGTTAAAATTATATATATGTCTTAATGGTTTTTTAATTTCGATAACTGTTTCTCAGGACGTTTTCTGAAGTCTGAACACTGGAGCAGCAGTCTGTTCCTTCCTTAGCTCCAAAAACACTGTGGTGGCATGGCATTGTCTCTCTTCTTTAATTTGTCTTTCTATGCATTTCGATCATTCCCCTATATTTTCCCCATCTGGTTTGACAGCTTTGATGCCTTTAGGAGTTCCAGTCACCACATTGGTGATATGTTTTAAGAAAACCACTTCCCGTAGCTTTATATATTGTAGAAGATTTGTATCTGTACATGAGTTATTATAGAGATAGAGATAAAGATGCACAAATACGTTTCGCTCTCTAGCTCAACTTGATTCAAACGAAAAATTTAACAGTCTTTGTGTGCCACTTTGCATTGTGCGCCAAGGTTTCAAATTGCGGTTGCGGTCGCTGCGATGCGTATTGCGATCGATGCGGCGTGAAATAATTTTATATTTGCACAAATTTTTAAAAAAATGCTATAATAATTGTAATTCTTTATATATCTTCTATGTATAGTTTTTTTTTAACTTTCATTCATTTTTAAGACATTAGATCATTAATTGTAGTCGAATGAACATGATCTAAATAATAAAATTTCTAAATTCTATTATTTAAGCAAATATAAGCATTGGCAAGAACTTCATAGTATATAATATATAATATATAGTACAAACCAAGTCACAAATGGTCTTAATTTTAACGGGAACTAGAGTTAAATTGAGATTACACTTCATACAATCCGATTGTAAAAAGCAACGTCAAATTGTCACCACCAAATAGAGATGTGTTTTCACTGCAAAAAATATGATAAAAGCCGTAATTAATATCTTAAAGTTTAAACAATATAAAATTGAAATGTTTTAAAAATATAACTTATTTAAATCAAATTGCGAAACCAAGGAGACTTAGCTAAATCAAAGACAATACATCCTGTTGAGTCTCCATGTCACCAATGCCATGTCATTCCCGCCAAAAACGCCAGCCACTCACTAGCTACCATGTGTGCCACATAAGCTCCATGTTGGATTTGGCTTCTTTCCCATGTGATATCCTGCCACTCCCATGTGAAGATGTCAGGTGAAAAGACAGGTACACAGAGAAACAAGAAAACCATTTTCCTTTCTTTCTTCCTCTCACGCTATCTCTCTCTCCGTTCACTCTGCACTCTCATCTCCCCTCTCTCGCTATCTCTCTCTCTCTCGCCATCTCTCGCCATCTCTCTTCCTTCTCTCTCTCAACCCACACCATCAATTCATTCCATCGATCTCCTCCTCCATCAATCTCCCTTTTCATCTCTTCTTCCATCTCAATGCTCTCCCAACCTCTCGACCTAATCTCTCGAAAAATACAAAAAAAAAAAACCTTTTTCCTTTAGAGACCATCGTGCGTTGTCGCTCCAGATTTAGATCATAGCACTGACTGTCATCAACGATCCTCCTCGACTATGCCTTTTGAAAGAAAGAAATATGTTTGAGTTCGTATAAGGTATGTGTGTTTTGAACTTTTCTGAAATCTATTTGTTGTGTTTGTTCTTGAGAGTGAATGATAATGGTTCAAATGGTTCGCAAAAAAAAATTGATTTTCGATCTACTATGGCGATTGTCTTGTGCCACTTCGGCAATGCATGGTTGTTCCATTACCGAGAAGGATTCTCATCCCGTCGTGAGTTCGGTTGTTGTTGCTAAGATTAGTCTTTTACAATTTCCTCAAATAAAAACGAAATCCCTAACTCATTCACAACTTTTCTTCTCTATCTTCTTCTTGATTTTCTTTAAACTCTCTCTCTGTCTCTAACATAGCTCCTGAGATTAGGTCGAATCGAAGCAAGAGATGGCAAATGGCGAGAGGTGGAAGCCTCACGTCGAGAGATGGAAGCCGTCGCAATGAGAGATGGAAGCCTCGGTAGAAAATCGATTTTGATAGATCCGTAAGATTCACGCCCAAAATCAAGAACCAAAAGCTGGGCTCTATTTGATTTCGAGAGAGGTTTCAATTAGATTCCAAAAGAAGGGTTTCGATTTGAGAAATTCATCTTTCGATTTCGAAAGAAAGGGAGCGCTGATATTCAAATTCCAAAATCGCCATGGATAGCGATCTTTGTGAAAAAAGAAGTTGTGAACGATGAATGATGAGTCTCATTACTCTAATATTGTTCTTTGGTATTGTTCTTTGAATATTATTATTGTTAAATGTTGAAATTCTTCTTTGAATATTGTTGGTGGGTTCTATTATTGTTGAATCTGTTCTTTGAACTTATTGTGAATTTGTTCCTCCAATATCTATCGTGAATCTATTCTTCTTTGGGTTCTTTGAATATTGTTCTTTGGGATTTTTGATTTTAGCTTTTTAAATTTTGGATTTTTAAATTGTTTTGAGTATTAAATTTATATTTCAAATAATGACGTGGCAACCATGGTACCGTGTTTTTGGTGAACACTGGTTACAACACTCTCATGGGTCTTCTTCACAAGACCACAAAGGTAAAAAAACCCTTCTCACTTCATCGTTTTTTTTTTTATTGTTTCATCCACGAAAAAACATGAAAAAAAGGTTGTATTTTTGTGTTTGGTGTCAGTAATTGGCTCTCAAAATATGTTGAACTCATTTTTTCATTTTATCTCAATTTGAGTGTCGCTCTTTTCTCGCCCCGGTGCACACCGAGGTAACCTAAGGGTTTGAAGTTGGAACTTTTATATGTTGAGGAATTATCTATGGCTTTATGTTGATTGAATCATTCCTATCTTTCATATTTCAGTTGAATTAAAATTTGAACATAGAAACAAATAAAGGTTGTAGCTATGGTCCTCCTTATGAGTGGCAAGTGTACAAGTAGGTCTATTAGGGTTGTACATGTTGTTTGCTATAATAGTTCTTTGATATATTTGTTACTGGTTTTTATGTAGTTGTGAATGATGTATCTGCGATCGTTGGCCTCATAGATTATCAAGCAGCCATCCATCTCTGGAACAATAAAGTTGTATGTCATTAACAATGTTTTAGAGGTGAGCATAAATTAATTTGTTATTTTGGATTATGAGGAATTAATAGCTCTCCACATTGCCAAATTCAATCACAGTATTTATTTATTTATTTTGAAATTTTGTCTCTTATTTTGTGTTTATATGAGCTAGATGAAAGAATAGGGTTTAGCACTTTATATGTAAATCATGAAATTCTGGCATTTGATGAGGTAAAAATTTGTCAGATTTGAAGATTATTAGTATCAATGTGTATTGCAAATTTTTGATTTGTCATCATGCCCATTCTAATGCAGTATCCCTGTCAGTTTTGATAATATAAAGTAGTAAACTGTAAACTTGAATAAGTGGCAATTGGGAGGAAGCTGAATTGTATTGCCTTAGGTGAGATTTGGGCAACCCAAAAAGAAAACGTAACAATAGGAAAAGAATTGATGGTGGATCTAGATGATTTTATGAAAGTTTTTTCCTTCCGAACACGCATATATGGGTATTGTCTTTTGGATTTTAAGTACTTCAATTCACAAGTACTGAAATTGTAATCAAAGCAGCTAGAGCTTTTACTTTTGGTTGCCTACTTGTGCAAGTGTCAATAATCATAATATCTATGATAAACTTATACCGTATGTTTGTCAAATTCTCGCAGATATTTGATAAATTGTGTCAAAGTTTTAATGGGGATGTGTTGCAAACATTATTTCACTTTGCTGAAGGACTTGCAAGTTGCCCTCGAGATAGTATGACATTCTTGCTCTGGAGATTTGTTTGTGACCAAGCTTTAGCTGTGGCACCTTCAAATATCCTTTCTCTTTCGGATGATTTTTTCCCCAGTTGTTTGATAATTGTTTTCTTCTGTGACGTTAAAAGAAAAACTGCAGGATTGGTGATTTGGTTCCTTAACCAGTCTTACTTATTCATTCTTTTATCTTATTAGCTCAGGCAATCACTTTATCAACATGTATAGTTGCTCACAACAACGCATTGTTAGCTTTGTTTGGTGTCTAATAATTTTGCTTTGAGATTAAGAGCAATGTGTTTAAACGATACAAAGAAAGATAATGTTCACGCTTAAGTTTACTTTGGTAAGTTATCTTTTCTACTACAGTTTGCTTTCTTTGATCTCAGCTTATTTGTATATTCTTTTTTTTCACTTCTACATGCAACATTGGAAAACACCATGTAATTTGTTTTGGCCCCATTGACACTTGACAGTACACTATTTTGCCATGTAGATAAGCCAATATTAGAAAATAAGCAATTCCTGCAAAAATAAATGGCGTGATTTTATGTAAAAATGAAGTGATTCTATGAATGTTACACCTCTATAATACATATATTTATCAAGAGTTTTATTAGTATTTTTAGCATATTCTTACATGCTTTTTGTGATGAGTTATATAAATAAATAGATACAAAAAACTTTGGTCCAAATTTTACCTTTGCATTGGGCTAGAATCTATTTATTCTCTCACGTTCAACTTCCGGTCCAAATGATGCTATTATACACTATAAATAATATCTACTTACATGAGCTATATAAATGATAGATGTAAGCTTTGGTTCAGATTGAGGCTTTCCGTTATAGAGTTTTTGATTTAGATTTGCTTTAAAAGTCAATTTATTGTGTGAATTTTCTGCCTTGTGTTTTATATTGTTGGCTTTGGTTGAAGGGGAAAATATTTCAACTCCGCTTGAATGAACTAAATCAACAATCAAGTGTGAATTAACTTTTTCAGTAGTGTTCTTTTTGGAATGGTAATATCTAATTTATCGGAATACAAGGAGATGATTTCAATTTTTGTTCTTCAAGATTATTAGATTTGTGGCCTTTTAAAATCTTTGGAATTTACAAAATCCAGGATTTAGATTATACCAGTTAGCCCAAAAAATGAGAAAGAAGAAAATAGTGATTATCCATTTTTGTTGTGCAGATTTGTTGCTATTCCTTCTTCTTCTTTTTAATTAGAATATGTACTTTCATATATTTGTATTTTTTATGTTAAATTTAATTTAATATTATTTTTTTGTTCAATTTTAGGCAGACATTCTTCAATGATGTTTTTCCCTGTGTAAAAGTTGCATGCTGCAAAAATCTACGTGTTCTGTGAGCTAGTCTGGTGTTTTAGGTAGAGTTTAAAAGAATTGTGCATTCTTTTTGTGATAATTCAAAAAGGAAGTGTGATGCCGCCTATGTGGTGCTTGCTCCGTCGTAGAACTTCAAGTTCCTTGGTGATGTTTTTACTTGAAATCGAGGTAAGGCTCACAAACAGGATGGCCACCAAATGGAATATAGTCCGCTCTTATGAACTCAAGTCTCAACAGGGATGGAATGCAAAAGATAAGGTGCAATATTTCAGTGTAGAGCCAAGGGTGAGTACTAGGACATTTGATGTTGTTGTGGGCGTGAAGATGACCCATAAGGTGAGAATGAAGATTGTGAAAGTCGTGCAGATGTTGAAGTAGGCAACATCTCGACTTGCTATACGTGTAGTTCATCCACAACATATGATCAATTAGAATTTTTTTTTGTAACAAGCCTTATGTTTCTTGCCTATGTAATGCTTCATGACTATGATTTTGGTGTAAATTGATACTGTCATGTAGCTTATCCTGACAACAGTAACATTAATAGGTAGAACAATGCTCCTGTCACAAATTTGTGCTATCTAGGTGTAACAATGTTCCTATCAAGGAACTATGTTTGAACAGTGATTAATTTCATACTTTGGACAATCATAAGACAAACAGACTTAATGATACCCAATGGAGTGTTCTTAGTCAAATGGAATTGTTGACAACAATTTCTAGATGGGGCTTTCAACAATATAATATGTTTTGGTAAAAAAAAAACAATATAAGATGTAGTTGTTGGTACTTGGTTCAGTTTCATATCAGGATACCATGGCAATTATCATGTGATTATGTGTAATACTATTTATACTTGCCAAGTATTTTTATGTAATCAATTTGAATGATCAAATCATCGCTCCATCCGATGCACCCGATGTTATTGATAGTAAAGGATCCTCGGAAGTCGATTATGATTTTGATTAGATTATATGTAAATTTTTTCCCCACTATTAAGACTCTTTAAATTTCTAAATCTACTTACTATTATGTATAGATTGTGAATTTGAATGTTTTTCTTATCTATGAATTATAATTTTTAACCTTTTTATTTAAATTTCACTATTAATTTTGTTTTTTCCGCTACTTTGTTTATTTTAATTGTGGCAAATTTATTAGGAAGCATTAGGTTGTTTTCTCCTCTTTAGTTATTAAGGCTTATTTTGATGTTTCTGAATTACTCTCTAAACAATGTTTGTGGATTATACTTTCTAAACAATTTTTTTGGATTAGTTCCTTTTACCTAATTGTTTAATCTATTACTATGTGAATTACTTCATTTTGGTTGCTTAAGTTGTTTTGCTTCGTATATGCACATGTTTTGTGTGTTAAACCATTACTCTACAAATATATAATCATATTTTGTTGTACAATCTGACTTAGGGGCTCACCTCTTACTAATATTGTTGATATTGTAAGGGCTTAATGTGTAATCTTTATCTTGGTCTCAAAACAATTATTGTCATCTTTGTTCTTTCTCTTGATTTTGTAAACTCTACACAAACATTGACATTTAAGCTTTGTCTTTAATATATCTTAAAGCATTGATTGCCCCCTCCTTCCATAGAAACTGAAGCATTGGCCCCGTCCATCGGACGGGTCACCGCACTAGTTCATAGGTAAAAGCGTTCATAAATTAAAAATTTGCTTACCGCCTCTCCAAGCTTCTTCTTCATTGATTTCAGGAAGCCCTTATCAATTTTTGGTTGCTTACTACTTTTGCTCCTCATAAGGTCAATGTTAGTAGATCTCAATGAAAAAGCAATATCTTCTGGCCTTTGAACTCCGCTAACACTCGCACCGGAGCTTCCACCTTGTTCATAGATGTTTCCATGCCCTCCTGTTTCCCGTCTGAATCGTTGCCTATGTTCCCATGTGTGGTTTGATCTAATACTTTCTTGTGTAGCAAGTCTTATTTGGTCATCAAAAAGATCATCTATGTCTTCTTCATCTTCTCCTCTCAAACGTGCTTCAAACTCATCTTTTCTTTTCTTAGAATAATTTTTCTTTGCGTTCCCATCAAGTAAGAGTTTCATCATATTTTCCCTCACCATAGTATTCACTCTAGTACAACCCGCGACTTGTCCTTTCATGTGTGCTAGATGTTGCTTCAGCCTAGTAATTCCACCTTTTAATATTTTGTGACAAAGGAAGCATTCAACGTTATTCCGATTTCCACCTACCGGCTTTCCAAAATGTCATTCAATATCATCACTTGGAGCATTCTTTCCGTTGGAAATGGTTCTTCACTTGGATCATCCATGAATTAGTGACTATCTAAACACAAAAAAGAAAACAAATTAGTAATTACTCTCCATTGTTTTTTTACCAAATTAGTAGTCATTAATAAAAAAATAAAAATGATGCTGGCCAATGGCCAACCACTACGGCCCAGTCCACACATGAAATGATCCACAACTTGTGGAAAAAAAACACTAAACAAAAGTCACAAATTTTGAAAAAAAAAAAAAACAAAGTTGATAGATTTAGCCTATTTTGCTAATTCAAAAGTATAAACAATAGGGAAAAAAAAGAGATAAAGTTAACTAACAAAACTACATATGCAAATGAAACAAGAAGAGAGCAAGATCAATAGAATTCTAAAAAGGCTTGATTTTCTTGGACCAAGAGACTCGGGTTGAAGTTGCTAGGGTGAGCCCAATTGTTATTCACGAATATGAGCCCAAAAGAAAACAAAAGTCACAAACCCACAACATTTCTCAACCACACACACACTAACAGATCACAAGCACAAATGAAAAACCCACAACACACACACACATAAGCATTCAAAATCAAGTCAAAATTTGACCAAAAAAAAAAATCAAGTCAAAATACACAAGTCATAACCCACACACCAATGAAGCAACAAAATCAGAAGAAAAGTCCAGATCAGAAGAGAAATATTACCTGAGTGGAGTCTTTGAGAAGAGAGGAAAGGAAAGTAGAGGAGAGGAAGGAAGGTAGATCATTAGATGTAAATCTGATTTTTCTTCTAAATGAGTAAAGTTGGAAGAGAAAGAATAGTAAAAGGTAAAAGAATCTCTTTTTCAGTCTGTGAAATTTGATTCTCTGCTTTTACAGGCTACTAAGTACAATAGAGAGTACTATTTAAAGCTGATGTGGTTAAAATGAGGTGTTGCGGTGCTGTTGCGGTTCCGTTGCGGTTACGATGCGGTTACGTTGCGGAAAAACAGGGGATTGGAGATCACAACGCAATTGCGGTGGGATGCCGTTGCGACCACTCCCACAACCGCAATATTGCGGTCGCAACACCTGTTGCAGTCCGCAATTTGAAACCTTGTTGTGCGCCACTCACCCATTCCGCCACATCCTCCACGGTAAGTGTTAAAAATAACAGAATTGTTTAAACTAATTTTATCCTTGTATATATATATATGTGTTTCTCTGTTTTAAAAATGGATAAAATCATCAAGAAGTTGGTTCAATTCTAGGTTCACCGATTGCTATCAGAAAGAAAGTGGTGTTATAAAACAAAATACATTTGTATTCTTACTCAGTCCAATTGTCAAGTAAATGAATAGGCTAAATTAGAAGCTAAGTCTTGGAATCCATACACCATTGAAATATGTAAAACATTCTGTATTGATTGATCAAAAAAGTGATTTACAAATGAACTGAGAATTTTATATACAAGCTCGAAAGCAAAGAAGAAAAGGAAAATAGTAAAGTAGTTTGTAGCAGACTAACAGATTACAGTAACTAGCTAACTAACTATGTGAGTTAAGCTAAGTTAACTAAAGTGAATAATAATAAACTATGGTTAGCTGATAAAATAAATATACTCTAATACTAAGTGTGATATATATATATATATATATATATATGATTTTAGATTCGTCCTTTAATTTTTTTTCCATTAGCAGATATGATTTATGTGATAACGTAAAATAACATGTGTAGCTAATAAAATCAGTAACAGTAACTTGTGTGTACAAGTTTACTAAAATTTCTTAATATCATTGTTTGCTCATTTGTTTAAGATACATGTGGGTAAATCTTTCAGCTACAGAGATCTACGTTTTAGCCTCCGCTCTTAGTTTGTTATCAGTTATATAATTGTATAGGTCAAAATATTACCTGCGTTAGCTAATTAGCAATCGAGAGAATTATGTATTTTTACGTTATTGATTAAGCAAAAAACTTGTACGACTTATACTTTATTTATGTAATGTTTCTAAATCATGAGCTAAGTTTATGTATTAAGTTATTTAATGACCTGCAAACGTAAATCTCATAATATTTCATCCACACTTTTGTCATCCACACTTTTGTTTAAGTTTTAAATTGATCTTTTATATTTTTGTTTATAACTTGTCTTTATAAACATAATATTGATTGATTCAATGTTAATCACTCATAATATTTTAGGTAATACCCTACAACCAATTTTAAGGATTTTTTTTCGTACCCCCTCCTTCTCTCTCACACCCCCATAAATACCATTTTGGACAAAAATATCCCTAATTTTACCAAAAATTTCAGAAATACCTACGCTTTTGGTAGGAGGTTTGTTGGATTTCCGGATTTACCTCATAGATAGGTAAATCCGATTCACAATTTATGAACTGAATTTACCTACCTATGAGGTAAATCCGGAAATCCAAAAACCCCAATGGTTTTCCGAATTTACCTAATACGTAGGTAAATCCGGTTCATAAATTGTGAACCGGATTTACCTACCAATGAGGTAAATCCGGAAATCCAACAAACCCCCCACTGGTTTCCCGGATTTACCTCATACGTAGTTAAATCCGGTTCAAAAATTGTGAATCGGATTTACCTAATAGGTAGGTAAATCTGGAAATCCCAAATATGATAAAGTTAATTTTTTTTTTAAAAGAACAGAGAGTATTTCTGAGATATTTGGTAAAATGGGGGTATGAGAGAGAAGGAGGGGGTTCAGAAAAAAAAACCCCAATTTTAATGATTCACTCGTGAGGAATGTGATTTACTCCATTACCATTGAATTTCCCTTCAAAATTTTAAATAAATTTAAAGGAAGTTAATAGCAATTTTGAGTAGACAAATTGATGTAAAGAAGCCGCCGAACTAAAAACCGTTTCTTCCATAGTTCCATTCAATCAGTTGCACCACGGCGGGAGGAAACCCTTTGACATTTTCCAGACTTGGTCTATGGACATCTTCTTCTTTGGTATTGGAATGCATTTGCGGCAGAAGCGGAGAAGCTTTGGTACTCATTCTGTTATGCCATCAAGTGAAGTGCTATAATTCGCAATCCTCATTTTAAGATGGCACCAGTTTGGTCCTCACACAATATTTTCTCATGCTCAAACCGTTTTCTTCTTGCCGCCATTAACACTCATCTCCATCACTATAATACCACTCCCCAATCATATCAATACAACCCAGAAAAACCTCCACCCAAATTACCGCCTCTTTTTGCATACCCCAATCAAAATCAACCAACATCCATCCCAATTTTCCTCTAACTCACAAAGAACGGATAATTTCTAACATAAAATCAGTTTCCCATAAGACCCATTTGCTCCAAATTCATGCTCACATTGTCTACACAACCCTCATTCAAGACCCTACTGTTACTCTTCGTTTTTTGTCCCGTGTAGCTCTCTCTGGCCCTTTACAAGACCCCAGTTATTCCCAGCGTTTCTTTGACCAAATCAAATACCCCTATGTTTCCCATTACAATACCATGATCAGGGCTTATTCCATGAGTGATTCACCCCAAAAGGGTCTCTTTTATACCGAGATATGAGAAGAAGAGGCTTTGCTTGTGACCCTTTATCGTCTTCTTTTGCTGTTAAGTCATGTATCGGGTTTCTCTATCTTTCTGGAGGGGTTCAGGTTCATTGCAACATCTTCTTCAAAGATGGGCACCAATTAGATACTCTTTTGCTCACTGCTGTTATGGATTTGTATTCACAATGCCAGAAATGTGATGATGCATGTAAGGTGTTTGATGAGATGCCTCAGAGGGATACTGTTGCTTGGAATGTGATGATTTCTTGCTGTATTCAAAATAATCGGACCGGGATGCTTTGAGCTTGTTTGATGTTATGCAAATTGAAAGCTATAAATGTGTGCCTGATGATGTTACTTGTTTGCTTCTTCTTCAGTGCTTGTGCTCGTTTGAATGCTTTGGAATTTGGTAAACGAATTCATAGTTATATTATGGAACGTGGCTATGGGGCTACTCTCAAATTGTCTAATTCTCTTGTATCTATGTATTCACGGTGTGGTTGTTTAGATAAGGCTTATGAGGTGTTTATGAGAATGCCCATCAAAAATGTGGTTTCATGGAGTGCAATGATATCTGGTTTGGCAATTTATGGATATGGAAGAGAAGCCATTGAAGCGTTTGAAGAGATGCAGAGAAGTGGCATTCAGCCTGATGATCAAACATTCACTGGTGTTCTTTCTGCTTGTAGTCATTCTAGACTGGTGGATGAGGGAATGTCATTTTTTGACCGTATGAGCACAGAGTTTGGGATAACTCCAAAAATCCACCATTATGGATGCATGGTTGATCTCTTGGGTCGTGCCGGCTTACTTGATAAAGCCTATCAGCTTATCACATCAATGGAGGTAAAGCCGGATGCCACAATATGGAGGACCTTGCTCGGGGCTTGCAGAATTCATGGTCACGTTACACTTGGCGAACGAGTAATTGAACATTTGATTGAATTGAAAGGTCAAGAAGCTGGAGATTATGTTTTGCTACTAAATATGTATTCTTCAGCTGGACACTGGGAAAAGGTAGCAGAAGTGAGGAAGTTAATGAAAGAAAAAGCAATCCTAACCACACCTGGTTGTACCACAATTGAATTGAAAGGAGTTGTACACGAGTTTGTTGTGGATGATATTTCACATTCGAGAAAAACTGAGATTTACGAGACACTGGATGAGATTAATCAGCAGCTGAAGATAGCTGGTTTTGTTGTTGAATTTTCATCTGAGCTACATAAAATGGATGACAGGGGAAAAGGGTATGCACTCTCTCATCACAGTGAAAAATTGGCTATTGCTTTTGGGGTTCTTGCTACTCCACCAGGCACAGCACTGAGAGTGGCATCTAATCTCCGTATGTGTGTTGATTGTCACAACTTTCTGAAACTTTTTTCCGGGGTTTACAACCGTGATGTAATTCTCCGGGATCATAGTCGGCTTCACCACTTCCGGGGAGGGCACTGCTCCTGCAAAGACTATTGGTAGAGATATTCTGTGATGGCTACAGATGTGTCAATGCCAAGCACCAAGGATGGTGAAATGACTTGTCAAGAGCCATTAAAATGTAAACTAGCAACCATTGCTGCTGGTTTATTGTTGAATTCTTTTTATCCTGGATGAATATTGAATAAAGGCTTAATTGAAATGTGACCGTAAAAATAACTACTACCAAGGTGCATATAAACTGCAATTTCAAGTGAGTGGATGAAGGCTAGCTCAACATTGGATCAGGATTCCCTACAGCCTCATGTGACCGTAGGCTCCTGTGGTTAGTGTAAATAAATGGGGTAGGACAGAGATTAAGGGTGATGGTGTTGAGTGTGGAAACGACAACAACAAAAAAAACCTGAAAATGAATTAAATTTAGTAGACTACAATTCATATTCCTTAACATTGCCTTTATTCAAGTGAGTTTACGAGTCTTTTATTTCTTGAAATCGGATGATGTTAGCACTAGCAAGCTCATCCAATATTTTTGCTGGTACTGAAAGGGACTCAAAAAGGCCAAGCAACAGCAGAATCCTAGTTGATTCCCTAATTGGTCATCTAGTCCGCACATCGATTGCCTTAGCGAAAAACAGGTTTATGGTTTCAAGAAATTCTGATGAGTGGTGATGAATTTTTGTGGAGTTCGTATTTTTTTTGATCAGTTTTCGTGGAGTTTGGAATTGTGAGCATTTCATTTACAGAAGAGATTTGTTTGTTTTCCTTCTTTTTTATTATTTGTTTGCTATTCAGTTAAATTAGTCTAATCCTTCTGGCTAAGAAAAGGGCAATATTTTTACTTTTGGGTAGAGGCGCATCTAATCCTTCCATCTATCTCTGGAAGAAAATGATGGCGAATTGGAAGTTTGGATAGCAAAAGAAAAAAGTGAAGAAACCATCTATTGAAGATTTGAAGGGTCAGTTCATCTAGGCATTGATATGACTGAAAGGTGTATTGCAAGTTCAATCAGCCCAACAATTGATTAACTTGTTTTTTTTATAGGGAAAGTAGTTAACAATTAGTCTGTTAGTTGTCAGTTGTTAGAAGAGTGATATGAATTTTTGTGGAGTTTGTATAAGGGAAAGCGTTATGTTATATGTACTCCGTTTCAAATTAATTGTCGCTTTTGAGAATTCATACTTATAAAGTAATTGGTGTATTCACCACTATCATAAATGTAAAGTAGATGATAATGTTTTTGGAGTGATGCTCATAGTATTAATTAATAGGTAATATCGGTTAAAGTTGAATTAAAATTAGAAAGTAACAATTATTTTGAAATGTGTTTAGTAAGTGTGACAATTAATTTAAAACGGATTTAGTAGTGCCTAATGCAGTTGTGAGCATTTCATTTACAGAAGAGATTTGTTTGTTTTCCTTCCTTTTTACTATTTGTTTGTTATTCGGTTAAATTAGTCTAATCCTTCTGGCTAAGAATATGGCAATGCATGAGTGCATCTAATCCTTCCTTCCATTATCTCTGGAAGAAAAAGATGGCGAGTTAGAAGCTCGGGTAGCAGAATAACAAAGTGAATAAACCATCTATTGAAGGGTCAGTTGATCTAGGCATTGATATGACTGAAAGTTGTATTGCAAGTTCAGACGAACAATTGAATAACTTCTGTGCATGTGTAAAAGAGAATATGCCAAAATTCTATAAGATTAAAAAACACAAACTGATCCAATGGCCATATTATTCAACATTCAACGTTTACATTTTTCCAATTCTACATGATAGTAATCTATTGAGATTTCTGATCAAAACTAAATATTAATATAGAGAACAGAAATGGAAGCTCCCTCCTATTCTACTAACAAAACAGGAAGTAGAATTGATACTATGGAAAATTTGAATCCTAAGTTCTGGAAGCAATTATGATGCTAAAGTAAATCTGCAACCTAAGTTCTCTAAGTAGTAATTCATTCTCAAATAAATCCATAACCCAATAAATCACCCGTTGACATTCTCTCATAAGGACACTAAAGATTATAGAATAAATACTTCCACAAAAGAAAATTAAGCAGCAACAGTTTGCTTCTGAGCAAAAGCAATCCCCTTCTCAATGCTGGCCTTAAGTTCTGGCTTAAGTGCTTCCAAAGCCTTCTGCTCATACTCACTCAATCCTTGGAGATCAGATGGAATCAAAGCCTCAACTCCTTTCTTACCAAGCTTCACCCTTGAAGCGAAAAACGGAAGGTCAGTCAGATCTGATTGTACAAATGCGCACTCATACACATCCGCATCTCCATCAAGCGCACGTAGAGATGATTCAACAAATCTAGCAGCTGCATAAGCCATTGACAAAGTAGCAGAACCTGCACCAGCCTTTGCCTCAACAACTTCAGTTCCAGCATTTTGAATCCTGACAGTTAACTCCGCAACTTCTTCATCAGTGAAATTCGCTGAGGGTCTTGTCTTTGACAAAAGAGGGAGAATGGTAATCCCAGCATGGCCACCAATAACTGGGACATCAACATCAATCAGCCTCAAATTCTTCCTCTGAGCAACAAATGTGTTTGCCCTCACAACATCAAGAGTGGTAACACCAAAGAGCTTTTTAGGATCATAAACACCCTTTTGTTTGAGAATTTCAGCAGCAATAGGCACAGTAGAGTTCACTGGGTTACTGATAATATGAATAAAAGCACCAGGGCAATTATCTGCAACGGCCGAGACCAAGTCTCTGACTATGCCAGCGTTGATGTTGAAAAGGTCGTCACGAGTCATGCCGGGCTTCCTAGGAACACCAGCAGGGATAACAACTACATCCACACCTTTCAAACAATTTCCCAACTCAGCAGCACCAGTGAAATCCAAGACTTGTGAAGGAGTGTTGCAATGACTGATATCAGCAGCAACTCCCTTGACATTCGCAATATCATAGAGATGCAGGTCGGAAACCAAAGGGGACATCTTGATGAGAAGTGCCAAAGGCTGACCAATCCCACCCGCAGCACCAAGAACCGCCACTTTGAAAGATGCCTGAGGCTGCAAGTGGTGGTCGAGATGTCGGTTTTCCTTTTGAGCTTTGGGTGCAAAAGTTGCACGCAAAGCAGCACAAGTTTCCTTGCCGGAGAAGGATAATTCAGACTCACATCTCACAGATGACATGGCCCTGAGGCCACAGAAGCTCTTAAAATGAACCTGGGAATTGGAACTCAATCCAATAGGCTTTGATTGAGAAAGTGACCTCCCATTTTGGGTGGTTCCAATAGTAAAAGTAGCTGCTGCTGATGCTGTTGTTGCCATATCTACCTCTGATACACAAAAGACATCAATAATAACCATTACATTAACACACAGACAGACATACATCAACTGCCAAACAAAAATGTACAAAAGAAATAAGAAAATATACAGGGTTTATTTTGCTACTTAATGAAACCGATTTAATACACACTATATACAAATACAACAAGTAGATAAAGAAGCAGGGCAAGATGCACATAAATAAGCTACCACTGGTATATAACAGTAATTAAAAGGTGTAATCACATCATAATTTAAGTGAAAAATGCAAATTATATAACGGAATCAAGAAAGACAATTGACAGCGGTAACAGTGTATTGAAAGAGCAGATCTGGAATAAAAACCTTGAGAAATTGATATTCAAAGTACAAAAGTAATAAAAGAACTGGGGCGAGGGATGAGATCTGTGAAGAAGGGAAAGAAGAAGAAAGTTGGAAAGGAACATACCTAGGAATGATAATGGGAAGTTAGGGGAGAGAGAGAGAGATTTAAGAAGGGAAATTGAGTTTGAAATCTCCGCCTACGGGTGGTGAACGAATGGTATTATAAACCTGCCGAAGCGGAACTCAACATAAATATACAGCTAACAGAGAGAATAAAACAAAGTATCTACTCCCAAACTCTTACTACTTCACTGTCTTCTAACATCCTCACCGTTCGTTCGTTCATTCGTTCATTTCCCCCTACGCTTCTTATTTTTCCATTTTTCGCTATAAATATTTAACAACTTTAAAGTTAAATGGGATGCAAGCTTATTATAATAATAATAATAATAATAATAATAATAATAATAATAATAATAATAATAATAATAAGATATAATCTCCATCCTCATAATGCCTTCATAGTAATTTTGTTTCTTGTCCCCATCATCACAAGGAAAAGTAGTCCTCCATATGCAAAACTCTAAACGAGGCTGTCCCACAAGGATCCTCATGTAAAGGGGAATTAGCACTAGTCATCACTTGACTCCAGAAGGCTGCTATAATAAAAGTAGGCAATATTATACCACCTTAATTACTTTTCAAAAACAAAAATTTAAATTACATCAATGGTATCAAATTTATGAACTGTTATCACGTACTAGTCTACCAACTTCAGCCCTTGAATACAACCAAGAGGTAAGGCAGCCGATTCTTAGTTCTATTTAATTTAATAGTAATTGAGAAGCAGACTTTGATCGCATTGTAGTTGTCATTACATCACTAAGATGTACTATTATTATTTTTTTACTGTGTTGTTAGTGCGCAGTATTCATCGGTTTTGTCAAAAGTTAATCTCCGCTGGCAATTTTTAATTGGCCACGAATACTCGATTTTGCCGTTCCGTGTGGTTCTCTTCTCTCAATAGAATTTTCCTCACACCTAATATCCAAACTCAAGACCCTGGAGCGAAATGTGAACCCAGTACTAAGATGTACTAGTATGTCATCAATATTAACCTCAATTCATTTCAGTCTAATTATAAAACAAAGATAGGAGGAATCAAACTCATATCACATGAATTTAATAAGTAATACCCCAGTCCTATCCATAAAAAACAAAATATTAAAATCATAAAAACCAAGAATTGCATTAAAAGAGTAAATTTATATCTGTGGTGGTATAATTTTAAAATTCATTTCAAAATAAAAATTGGTGTCATCTCATATTTTTTTATGCAATGCTTATGACTTTTTTTTTCTTGCAATTAAATAATAGCATAAAAGGAATTGAGCATTTGCTATTTTTTTTGGTATACAGAAAAAAAAGGAAAAAAAACAAAACAAATGGAAACTAAGGATGAGGGACTAAGAGCATCCACAATGGAGGACTCCCCATTTGAGTCCTTAAATGGACCTCATGTGTACACATCACTCTTTTATACATTTTTAATACTAATACAGTAATACCTAATAAGCACTCAACCTCCTCATTGCAACACCATCAAAAAATTTCTTAAATGAGTCCTACAAATAACTACACATCATCACTTTATTAATAAATAACTCACAAATTTTTAAATGGGACCCACTTAAAGAAAGAGAAAGTCCTTGTACAATGACTCCTCTCTATAAGGAACACAATTGTTTTTTCCCACAATGGTATTCTTTATTAAGGATGATCCTTAATAAAGAAAAAACACTATAAGGACCACCATTGTGGATGCTCTAAGTCCCATGCAGCATAAGTAGAAAGGATGATCTCCATGCCAGAAGGAGGATGTTGGTGCAAGGTAAACATATTCTCCATAGATGCCTCAAGTTTAGCCAAGAAATCAGCTGTTGCATATCCTTCCTTGGAGTTGTGTGTAATCTTCACCGACCATTAAGAAGCAATGATATCTTTGATATTCTGAATGAGAGTAGCATATAACAAATGGGTCTCCAGTATCCTTTGTTCCAAGCTAAAGACAAACCCTTGTATAGAGCCACTAACTCCACACAAAAAATTATCTTGTTAAACGATCCTTAACATTGATGGCGGCACCATTAGAAATTTGAGTAAGCCACTCATTCCCAAAAGACCTGAATTACCTATGCTGCCGCCATCAATGTTGAAAGACCTGAATTACCTATGCTGCCGCCATCAATGTTAAGGATCGTGCAACCCTCTCTAGTGACATGCAGGTCCTTGATGCAATAATCATCGAAACTAGGTTGCACACCTCCATTTTAAGCTTGTAGATAGGGACCAAGTATAAAAGGTGGGGGACTAGGTGAGGGTATAGTAAAAACGGTAGCAGCTGTGAAGCTTGCAACCTCAATGTCAAACCGTTTTGTGTGTCTGAGACAGTGTTGCTTTCACCACCAGCACCACAATGTAGCTTTCAGATCAACGTAGGTCATCACCGCTATTTCACATTTGTCCAAACACACACAAAGAAACTTATCCATATGCATTGCTCTTTACTATCTCACAGGGTTAAGATAAATAAATGGAAGGAAAATTAGATAAAAAGTGTAGAGTGCTATTATATTTGATAGTACTATTCAGTTTGGAATAATTAAGCCACTAATTGAGTCATTTACATGCACAATTTGAGAGCCTAATCTTTAATACCAGCTGATATGAGCTCTAAGTTTTAACATGTGCTTTTTCACATTTCAATCAACTCCTGCAATGCTCCAAGCCAAAGTGCCAGTATGGAATTGCTTGATAATTTAAGTTGTTTGCTTACACAGGTTTACTTAATTAACACTTATAAGGAGATCATATGTTTACTACTACAAAACACACAAACACAAAAATGAATGATAAATATTTTTAAGTACCAGTCAGACAGACAGATAATGACTATTATACACTGAGTTTGTCCATCTCCCTCCTCAAAGCATTGGCCCTCACCAAGCTTCCAATGGTGTTAATGGCCAACTTGATATCCTCAAGTGGATTTCCAGGCACAACAGTCTTGTACAAATAACTATCAAAAGTCATCTTCTGCACATACTCATCAGCACACATCTCCACAAAAGCTTCCCTAGCAGGATTAGATCTATAAAACACCTTCTGAAGAATATCCAAAACCTTATAAGTAGGCCAATAAGTCTTGTCCCATTTCTCCAAATACTTCCTCAAATCCCCTTCTTCCACCATCCTCTTCCCATTCGCCGAACCCTGAACAATCGCCTCCGCACACATCCTCCCACTCTTAGCTGCAAAATAGATCCCTTCTCCAGAACACTTGGTAACATACCCAGCAGCATCACCCACTAGCGCCACTCTCCCGGATAATCTACGCGGCCTTGGATGTTCCGGTATAGGATGAGCCTCCACTCGAATGATCTTCCCTCCCAAAATCTTGTCTTCAGCTCTCTTCCTTGTTGCTAGTTGGAATTTCTTGATGTCTCCTTTGTGTGTAACAGTACCAGTTCCAACAGCTACATGGTCACATTTTGGAAACACCCATCCATAGAAATCCGGAGAAACATCATCTCCCACATACATCTCAGCAAGATCCTCATAATATGTCATTTTATCATCCGGAATTTTTATCCTCTCCTGAGAAACCCATACCATCAAAATCAAAATTAACACATGATAATGCTAACTTCCTAAGTCTTATGTTACCTTTCAGAAATTACAATCACTTTAAAACAAATGACCCAATTAAAATTAAACAGTCCTAGACTACATTTTCTAACATTAAACCCTAAAAGCTATTTACTTTAAAGAAATTTCCAGCAACCCAGAAAAAGAAACATAAAATTCTGAAGAGCATATACCTGAAATGCAATAGCATATTCATATTCACCAGCATCAATAGACTTAGCAACTCTAGAATTAGCTCCATCAGCACCAATGACAGCATCAACTTCCAAAGTGGTCTTTTCACCGACCCCACCGGTTTTCCCGTCGTAGGAAGAATAATGAAGGACGTAAGGTGAATTCTTATCTTTAGGGATATCCATTTTCAAGAACAACCCGTTTATGATATTCGCACCGTTTTCTTTGGCCCGGTCTCTGAGGTAAGCGTCGAGCACCTCACGCCGAACCATACCAATGTACTCATGAGGCTTAAGAGTCCGGCCAATGTCAACGGCGACATTCGACGGAGAAATCATCTTCATCTTGGTGACGCGGCGGTCTATGATATCTAATGGCAAGTCGAATTCTCCCACCATGCATAGGGGAATGGCACCACCGCATGGTTTACAGTTGTCCATTTTCCGTTCGATTAGGAATGTCTCGATTCCTCCCTTCGCCAGCGTCTCTGCTGCTGCTCCACCAGCTGGACCTCCTCCGACAACCGCCACCCGGAGGTTCCGACCATCGAGCTTGGGGCTTGATATTCCGGCGAGGACCTTGAAGTTACGGCGGTGAGTGATGGGCTTTGGTCTGGCGGAGAAATGAGGGGTTTCCGGTGAGGATTGGCGGAGGCCGACGAAGGATTTGAGGGAAATTGAGCTCATGGTGTGGCCTGTGGGAGTGACAAGTGAGGTGTTTGAGTTTTTGTTGGTTTTAATTGATATACGTACGGTGGATATGGTTTGTGATTTGAGGGAGTAGGTTGCCGTTGGATGGATTTATTGAGGGTGGAGATTTAATGTGGATAGATTTTAGGATCATAGTTACTGTACTGGCATGTGTTTCTACTTGGAGTTGGGGGGGCTGTTTTTGATAGGCTAATGTGTTGCCACGTTGTGCTTAAAGGTGTGTGTGGTCCTGGTGGGTCATTTAACTTCTCTGTTCGTGGTTTCAATGAAACTCTGCAACACATCATATGGCTTCATAATTTCACCGCTAAAACGGCAGCCGTATCTTACTTGCAAGAAGTACGGTGCTTCTACTAAATTGATCGAGATTAGGAGCAGCAGAGGCGGATTTTTATAGGAGCCGGGGGGAGTCACGGTACCCCCGGCTCTCATTAAGTTAATATATATATAGATATATTTTATACTCAAAGTTAGAATATATAGAACCAAATGAACATTAAGCAACAAAGGTATCGAGAATAAACGGTTAAGAGCGTTATTTGTGTATTTAGGTCCCCTTCAATTCTCATGTGATGGTCAAACCTCTTTTTTTGTAGTTATTTGTATATTTTTCTCAAAAATTAATATAAAAAAGCTATACTCAAGAATATTTGAACTTAAGACATTAAAATTGACATAGATAATTTTGACTACTAAACCAAACAAACTATTATAAATACACCATTAATTTTGTTTTATATATTTATTCTTATTTTGTTTCCTCCAATTTTTTTTGCAAGATCCGCCACTGAGGAGCAGCATTATTTGTGTTTTGGACGTAAAACAAGTTTTTCATTTGATTCCATCTTACAAGCGACCGGTGTGACTTAAATAAAGTTAGATTTTGTATTATGATATAGGTTAAAAGCTACTTTTAGTCCATGTAATTGTCAAGAAAATCCAGTTTAGTCCCTCCAATTCCAAATTTTTTAAAATAATCCTTGTAATTACTAAACGTTAATACTTTAGTCCCTGCTGTTACTTTAGTATTAACACCGTTAGAGGTTGCTGAGGTGGATGCCAATAAGGATGCCAACAATGATTAAAAGAGATTAGTCATCTTCCTCTTCGTTCTTATCTCCAGAAAGCGTGTTCTTCCATCATCTCTCTTCTTCTTCTTCTTCTTCTTCTTCTTCTTCTTCTTCTTCTTCTTCTTCTTCTTCTTCTTCTTCAATCTTCTCTCTTCTTCCATATTCTCTCTTCTTTTTCAATCTAATCCCTTTACCCATAAACTATATTGTTCAATGGCAACAAGCAGCAACACATCTTCAAATTGTGCTTCAAGGCAAGGGCGACTGCCTGTTTGTGGATGTGGGATTTTATGCGTTTATTTATCTCTAACTCAGCTGAAAACCCTCAAAGGAGGTACTGGAAGTGTGTTAATTGAGGGGTAAGTAAAATTTGGGAATTAGGGTTCTTGTAGGTTGTTATGTTCTAAATGTGAATTAATTGTTGTAATTTTTTTGAATTGGATTGATTGTGTCCAGTGAGAGGAGCAAGTTGTAAGTTGTATGTTTGGGATGATCAACTAGATGCTCTAAAAATTCCTATGGTAACTGTTCAAACTTCCCATTTGATTCTAGAAATTTCAAAACAAATAGAGGCATTGAAGACATCATGTGATTGTAAATGTGGGGAAATATTTAAGCATTGGGAGTCTCGGAAAATTGGCAAACTTAAGCAAAAGTTGTTAGAGGAGAGGAAGAAGATGAAGTGGATGCAAGGAATGTTGATTTTAGTGATTGTGTATGCAGCATATATGAAATTTGGGTTGGTTTAGGTGTAATGTTACTGACCAACCTAGTTATGTTGATGAATTTTTAATTTAAGTTAGGTTTTAAGTTGTGGAATTTAATTTAGGTTTTCGGTTGTGTAATTTAAGTAATCTATAATGGAACCTGTTATCTATGTAATGGAACCTATTATCTATGTTACGCAAGTTTTTATCAGAATCGAAAGTTGTTGCATAATACCTATTCTTAAGTTCTAATAAAATGCTTAATCTAGCTTTCTTCGCATAATGAAAACTTGCTTGCATAATATGGTGCATAAGAGATATTCTTAAGTGCTAATAAAATGCTTAATCTAGATTATGGTGCATAACATATAAAAAATGCCCAAAGTTGCTGCATAATTGATGCTGCATAAGAGATAAAAAAAATGCCCAAAGTTGTTGCATAATTATTAGTAAGATGATAGGTACAATTGCAGCATAAAAGAACTTTTAGTAATTGTTAAGAACCTTCTAATTTTTTAGGTACTTTTAGTAATTGCTTTGGCTCAATTATGCTTTTAGTAATTGCATAATTAATGTGGTGCTCAATTATGCAGGTACCTATTACTAAAAGAACCTTCTAATAAAATACCTACTCTTAAGTCAATGAAAATTGCTTAATTTATCTGATAATGTGTTGCTCTTTTGTTATTGTAGAAACAATCCACAAATGCTAAAGCTACACAAAATTGCCTGTTTCTGTCTTAATTATACATCATCACTTATGCTGCATAACTGCACCACAATCTCTGTCTTCATTATGCAGCAAATTGGTGTGTTTTGTTATGCACAAAATTATGCAGAAAATTGGTCAGTTATGCAACAAGCATATGTCCAATCTCTTAAACTAAATAGTGCAGCAATTTTATCAAATTATGCAGCAAACCAAGTTCCATAACGATCAATTGTGCAGAAAATTGGTCTCTATGTGTGAATAACAGACAATAACAGGTTCCAAAACATAGATAAATTCATTTCATAACATAGATAATACATTCATAACATAGATAATAGGTTAATTGGTCACTAACATTACTCCTAAACCAACCCAAATTTCATATATGCTACATACACAATCACTAAAATTAAAAATCACTGCATCCACTTCATCTTCATCCTCTCCTCTAACAACTTTTGCTTAAGTTTTCCTATCTTCTGAGACTCCCAATCCCTAAATATTTGGCCACATTTGCAATCACATGATGATTTTGATGCCTCTAATTGTTTTGTAGTTTCTGGAATTGATTGTGAAGGTCGAACAGCTTACCATGGGAATTTTTAGAGCATCAAGTTGATCATCCCAAACATACAACTTACGACTTGCTCCTCTCACTCACACACAATCAATCAAATTTAAAAATTGACATCAATTAATTCGCTTTTACAACATAACAACCAAGATATGAACCCTAATTCCCAAATTTTACTTACCCCCAATTAACACACTTCCAAACTCCTTTGAGGGTTTTTCAAATTGAATTAGAGATAAATAATCGCATAACATCTCCACATCCACAAACAGCAAATCGCTTCTAGCCTTGAGGTACCATTCAAGATGCGTTGCTGCTTATTGCCATTGGAGAAATAAAACAACAAACAATGTTTCGGGTAGATGGAGAAGATTGAAAAGGAAGAAAGAATATGGAAGAACAAGAAAGAAAATGGAAGAAGAAGAGAGAAGGTGGAATAGAGAGAACAATATTTCTGGAAACAAGAACAAAGAGGAAGATGATATGGAAGATGATATAAGCCCTTACTAATCCTTGTTGGCATCCTTATTATATAACGGTGTTAATACTAAAAGTAACAAATTAGGCTAAACTAGTAACGTTTAGTAATTGCAATGACTTTTTAAAAAAATTGAAATTGCGAGGATTAAAACTGGATTTTCTTAACAATTGCAGGGACTAAAAGTACCTTTTAGCCTATGTTATATTAGGTAATGTCAATCCACTAGCTTATAGTGAATGAGCGTTTTGCAAAGCTTTGTTCGACAAAAAGTAGCGAATAGTCAATAAATCGGCAGATAGCGAATAAGTTAGTTTATTGATAAGTCCATTTGACGTGTCTTTTTAGCAATTGTAATAGTTAGTTATTCGGTATTTTAGTTCTATTATAGAGTTATTTTACTACCTATTCATTTTATTTTAATTCCAGACTTATAAGTATTGAGAAAAGAGAAGAATATGAGCTTCAAAAACCAGATGTCAAAGTCCCAAAGCCAAAGGAAATAATAAGAGTCAAAAGAAAGCAAGAACGATCAAGAATGAATCAAGACACCACTGGCATGCACGGTCCATGTGCCTCAACGGCATACTCATGCATCCAAGTGCAGATTCAACAGTTTTATACCCGCTTCACCATTTTGGTCATATCTCACAATCTGGGAACCTGATTGAGGTATTCTTTGATGTGTTGGAAAACTAAAGAAAAGTTCTATATTTATAGATCAAAAAGGACAAGTGGGAGTGAGGAGAACGAACTGTGCACCCAAGAGCACGACCCGTGCGCCTGTATCAAATGCCAAAACTATTACATTTATTGCTCTTTAAAGGGTTGTAATATGATTTAACTCCTTTATTCCCTAGCTTATCCTATTTAAGACACGAAATTCTGAGTGTCTAAAGGATCCTAGAGTCATTTGTAAACATTCTCAAAGTGAAATATAAATTTATTTATGCAATTCATATTATTTTCTTAAGTTAAGTTTCTTCTTGCACTTTAAATTTAATTTTCGCTTTTTATTCTTCTTGCAATTTACTTTTCTGTTCTTATTTCTGCACTTTGATGTTTGCCATTTACATTCCTGCAATTTACTTTCATGTTATATACGTTTATCGCAATTTACATTATTGTTCTCAACTATTCCCTTGAGTAGGGTTTAGCCAGAACACGATGAATGATAGAGAATAGAGAGTGAATATTGCAAGAGTGAATCCAGGATCCTTTTCATTGGCCTCTAGGGCTTATATTTATATTACAAAGCGTAATCAAATGCTCATAAAGATTATACATAAATGTAGCGATCCTAGGCGAGATTCTCAGACTTTCCTAATATGTGTTGATGGATTCCCGCCTATGGCCGAGGGTAAGGGAGGTACCAGTTCTTTGGGGTGGAGGAGTCCCTCGCTCCGTGCGGCTGACACGAATCCCAATAAATAATGGCTCATATAGCCACAAAAGGTACATACTCTATCCTTTCCTACAACACTCAACTATTCTCAATATTGACTTGAGTGTTGGAGTGGCTTTGCAGGTACCCGAACTCACTTTGAACGCGACTTGGATAGCTGAAGCACATACCAACTGCAGTCTCTACTAAACTGCAAGGTACATAACAAGTTTTATGAAGAAAAATAATTTTCTCATTGAAGGTTATGGTCTATCCTTCCTTACATTTATTATTCATTTTTTTAAGCCCTCTCCTCCCCCTCCTAACTCCCAAACAAACCCTAGCATTTCCTAGGTAAAAGTTCCCTTGTTGACATTCTTGATCAGTAAGTATAGGTCAAAAGAAATTGAAGCTAACATCGGCAAATAAGTGGTGAAAAATCTCCTATCAGATTTAAGCTCAAGTTACTTGATCAAGGCGGATAGACTCTATTGGAACAAAAAAAAGGCGGATAGACTCTCTACACACAAATGATAAATAGATAGGGAAGAGTAGATCTCACGAGGGACAGACTCACTTACTAAGACTCGTGCTTTGATCCCGACAATAGAATAAATTAAAATAAACTTTACTTACCTCTCAATCGAATTCCGAATTATTTAGGGTCTCTTTCTCCAAGGTATCAGAGTGGGGTCAAATACCTCTAAACCAAAAAATTGATAGGGAATAGTGGATCTCTCTCTTTGTCAGACTCCTATCAAATTCTATGTATTAACAATCTCATTATTAACTGGGACATTTTTCATATGCCTTAATTTAAGTAAAAAAAAATTATTTTTCATTGTTTGCCAAAAGATTTAAAAATATTTTATAACATAAAATTAGGTTAAAAAAAATTTTTTACATCTAAAAAATTGTACGAAAATTATAAATTAATTAGAAAGAGCATTTGGGGCGATATGATATCTGAATAAAATTGTATTTTCTGCTTTGGTGAACTTAACATAATAATGTAACAATCAACCCTAAGGACGTCCAATGTGTTTGTTGAGAATTCAATTTAAAGGGTGGCCCCATATTCAATTTTTAATTCACGTTCCTTGTAACGGGATTTCATTTTCAATTTGCAACATGCACAAAATGCAGGACTTTCAGCATGCATAAGTGATTTTACTCACTAAGATGCAACAAAATATATGGGTGGTTGCAGTAGTTTTGAATCATTTGGTAAAAGTTGGTATATCAAACAAACAATCTATTTCCCACTTTTGCATGTCTATGGCATTTTCTTTGTAATGCTGCCAAACTTAAATGCACATTCTCATGAGATCACTAAATTCCCATCAGCTAGCTGCTATAAAAAACCAACCAAAATCCCTATCAGTCACACACATACACACACATAAACACTAGTGCATAGAGGTATAACTTGTTCTTGACAAACATGAAGTTCAATAATGTGATAGTTATTATAGTTGCCACCATTTTGGGAATTGGACTTGAAGGATGTGATTGCAAGATGGTGCAGTTCATTTTTGGAGACTCTCTTTCTGATGTTGGAAATAACAGGCATTTATCTAGAAGCCTTGCTCAGGCCAACCTCCCTTGGTATGGTATAGACATGGGTAACGGCTTACCTAATGGAAGGTTCTCTAATGGTCGTACAGTTTCTGATATCATAGGTAATCTTTTCACTTTTTGAATAATATAATCACATGTGTCGATGTTGTATCTGTGTCTGATACCGATATGCCTCAGACACCACGAGACGATCTCTTCGATTTGAAGTGTCGATCTTCACATGCTTTCGAGACTAAACTTGAAATTAGAGTATGTGAAGGCATAATGATTTTGAAAATTTTTCAGGTGACAAATTAGGCCTTCCAAGGCCCCCTCCAGTGCTGGACACATCTTTAACTGAAGTAGATATAATGGAAAAAGGATTGAACTATGCTTCTGGTGGTGGCGGTATCTTAAATGAAACTGGCACCTATTTTGTAAGTTGTGATGATTGATACTGTGTGTCTTATGGCTTTTAAGCAAGGACAGTTAGCATATTATACATTTTGGATGAAAAACTTACTATGTTTTTTGCAGATCCAAAAGTTATCTCTGGATAAACAGATTGAGCTGTTTAAGGGGACACAAGAACTAATTAGAGGGAAAATTGGAAAAAGGGCAGCACACAAGTTTTTTAAGGAAGCTCGTTATGTTGTTGCTCTAGGGAGCAATGATTTCATCAACAACTACTTGATGCCTGTTTACACTGATTCTTGGACATACAATGATGAAACCTTCATGGATTACTTGCTAGGAACACTAGGAAGACAACTAACGGTCTGTTGAATTTAATGTCAAACAATTATCTATTTATTATTTTGCATCTAAGTATGTAACAGTAAATAATATTTTCAATTATATATATATATATATATATATATATATGTCTTCTTTTGTGTTTAGGTACTTCATAGTTTAGGAGCAAGGGAATTGATGGTTTTTGGGCTGGGTCCAATGGGCTGCATTCCACTTCAAAGGGTACTTACTACAACTGGGAATTGTAGAGAAAAAGTAAACAAGCTTGCTATTAGCTTTAACAAGGGTGGAAGCAAACTAATAGATGAGTTGGTGAAGCGTCTTCCTAATGCAAATTATAGATTTGGAGATGCATATGATGTTGTTTATGATTTGATTAGCAACCCAACTAAGTATGGTAAGTTGTAAATATGTTACTTTCCTTGCTAATCTGATGATGCATATATATACACTATCTAAATTATCCAAAATCATAAATGTGTTACTTGATTGTGTGCTGATTTATCAGATTTGATGATTTGTAGGATTCGAAAACTCAGACTCGCCGTGTTGTACATTTGGGAGAATTCGACCTTCACTTACATGTGTACCTGCATCAACACTGTGCAAAGATAGAAGCAAATATGTGTTTTGGGATGAGTACCACCCTTCAGATAGTGCTAATGAACTAATTGCAAATGAGCTCATTAAGAAATTTGGATTTGCAAATGTTGATCAAAGTATTGCTCCTTCACCAGCACCTGAAATTGCTCCATCTCCGCTGGACTAATGATTCAAGATTTTCTTGCCTAAATGTTGGATTTGCTCCTCATCTTTTATTTCCTGTGATCCATGACCAGTCACTTGTAATTTCATGATTTGAGTGTGTCTTTTTTCTTTTTTTTTAAACCAAATTGAGTGTGTCTTTTTATGATCAGTAATACACATTATATATTATAATATGAACTAAACTTTGATATTTCCTTTCATTCTGCATCTCTCAACTGTGTCCCAGAAGAATAGCACCAAAAGTAAGGAAGTAGTACTATATATATTAAGATGAGTCCTAATATATTCTGATATTAGGTAGTTAACTGCTAATGATGATTAGTTTACCACGCTCACCCAAGTTAAGCTTTAGCAAATGAATGTGCTTGTTGTGACTTAATGACCTATTGTTACCAACCGACAAGAAGAGCTAAAGACAGAGAATTAATTACATGGTTATAGTAAAAAGATTATAAAAGCTCTTAAGAATTCCACTAACTTCATAGGGCATATGATTCATATATACTATTATATTGGCCTCATACTTTCTAATAGAAGTTTGAGAAAAGGTGTCTAAGGGGGAGTGGTAGAAAAAGAAAATCTATGTCCCGACCAAAACTATGTTTGAAGGTAAACTTGATTTGGCCCATTGGACTAATCAAGTGTTAGGCCCATTTGGATTTAGGGTTATAGTCTAAAGAAGATTCTAGAAAATAGTAGAAAAGATTAGAAGTAGAATATGTAATATTAAATAAGTAGTTGAGAGAAGTGTGTAGAACTCTCTCACTCTCTTAGAGTGTCTAGAATATTCTTTAAATGTATGTAGAAAGTCACTCACTTGAAGTGTGTAGAAACTTCTCTAGAGTTATGTAGAACTCTCCCATGGAGCCAGTGGCGGATCTTTTTGGGGCCAGGGAGTACTGCACTCTGGCCCCATTAAGTTAATATATACATAGATATATTTTATACTCAAAGTTAGAATATATAGAACCAAATGAACACTAAGAATAAAAGTATCGATGAGCCAAACTAAGTAAGAGCATTATTTGTGTATTTAGGGTCCCCAGTTCAATTCTTGTGATGGTCAAACCTCTTTTTGTAGTTATTTGTATATTTTTCTCACAAATTAATATAA
Source organism: Oxytropis ochrocephala (assembly GCA_020916435.1). Classification (NCBI taxonomy): domain Eukaryota; kingdom Viridiplantae; phylum Streptophyta; class Magnoliopsida; order Fabales; family Fabaceae; genus Oxytropis; species Oxytropis ochrocephala. Next base: position 13,882,300 of record CM037088.1, on the reverse strand, counting down.
AAAAGCTCGCACTAAGAATATTTGAACTTAGGGCATTAAAATTGACATAGATAATTTTGACCACTAAACCAAACAAACTATTATAAATACACCATTAATTTTGTTTTATATATTTGTTACTATTTTGGCTCCCTCCAATTTTTTTTGCAAGATCCGCCACTGCATGGAGCCTATAAATAGGGAGAGCCTCTCATTTGTAAACCAAGAAAAGCAAAACATTACTTGAGAAGTTCTAAAGAACAAAGTATTCTCTCACTTTAGAAATCATAGTCTCCTTTTCCCTTCCTACCAAAAGCTTCCTCCAAACCATTCTCCTTTCCAACAAACTATGGATGGCTTTCTCCACTGAAAATAAAACAAATTACTATAAAATATACTGCATGAGAGTATTTTTTAAGTCTACTTTGTGGCCAACTAACATGATTACATAAATTAAACAATTTGTTTTGGATCAGTTTCCAGGAACATGGTATGCAACCCCCCTATCAATTTGGTTTGGGTGGACAAATCATGGTTGTTCACTTTTAAATCTCCACCATATCTTTTTTTGGACAAAAGAGGGTGCAAAAAGAAAGGGTATTTGTCGGTTTAATTCCAAATGCCTCCTCATCTAGTAAGCATGCACCAATGGGTATATACACAGAGACATACTAACCTTAATTTATTTTAACGACTTAATTAACTAATATAATTGGGGTGGACCGTGGACAGTAAGGATTTAGACACCGTGAATGGCCCATTTCTTAGTTTCTGAGTGGTGCTTTTGTTACATGCATGCATCTCATACACTTCCACCAATTACTTATTGGATAGATGCAAATGCAATATAATAACAACGGATCTTCTTCCATTTGTTTTCCAAGTGTCACAATGGTTTCCCATGCCTCTCTGAAGACAAACAACCCTCGCGGGGTGGGATCTTGATCCACTGTAGTTGTAACTAACAGTAACAGAAAATGTAATTGAATTAACTTTCAAAATAGACCAAAATGGCCTTAAGTACATGGAGCAATTACAAGCACAAAACGGCCCAACAAACTGGACTGAACACTAATGGGCTTAATTGAATAGAGGCCCAAAACTAACACTATTTACTACAAACCCTCCCTTAAACTGAACTATCTTTGATATGTCAGTTTAATTCTACTGATATAGCAGAAAAAGGATTGCAGAAACCAGCACAATTACAACTCAAAACAGAAATTACAACTCAAAACAACATTACAACAAGACTCAAAACGAGTGCAGGAACTCAAAACAGAAATTACAACTCAAAACAACATTACAACAAGACTCAAGACAAGTGCAGAAGTCAACCAGATCAGCAAATCATTTGTGCTCAACATGCCACTTCACCAGATTCATTGTTCTCCTTTGACAGAACCTCACTTGCAGAGCATAGTCCTAAACACTTCCTCAACCTGCAGAAGTTGTCATTTTTCAGAGGTTTGGTTAACAAATCAGCTAGTTGATTTTCAAAACTCACAAATCTCAATTCAATTGATCCTTCTTTACACATATCTCTCAAAAAATGATATCTCACATCAATGTGTTTACTTCTACCATGCAAGACTGGATTTTTGGACAGCTTGATGGTAGAGCTATTGTCACAGTGAACAACCAAACACTTCCCTAACTTCAAGCCTATCTCAGTTAGCACTCTCTTCAACCAAACACCTTGGCAGACCCATGCGTGTAGCGAAAGAACATACTCTGCCTCGGTTGTGGATAGTGTCACAATAGGTTGCTTCTTAGAAGACCAAGAGATAGCACCTGAACTCAACATAAAATGCAAATCCAAAGAGTACTTTTCTCGTCCTCGTGTCCCTGCATAGTCAGTCATCGCGCAATAAGCAATCAAATCCTCCCCTCCATTCACCTTATACATGATTCCTAGGCCAGTGGTACCCCTCAAGTATCTTAAGATTCTCTTTGCAGCTATCATATGACTATCAGAGGGTTTATCCATAAACCTACTGATCATGTTCACACCAAAACTTATGTCAGGTCTAGTAGCACTAAGGTACATTAGGCTACCTATGATTTGTTTAAACATAGTAGAATCAACACTATCCTTGCTAGAGTCCTCACTCCTTCTTGTCAATCTAGTTCCTGTAGTCACAGATTTGCTCTTCGGTTTGCTATCTTGCATACCAAACCTAGTGAGTATCCCACCAATGTATCTCTGTTGTGTAATAAAAATGCCTTGATTATTCTGCGTCACTTCAACCCCTAGGAAATGCTTCATCCTTCCTAGATCACTCATATCAAAGTGTCTGCTCATGGATTCCTTAAACTCAACAGTGAGTTCCTCATTACTACTAGTGAGCAAAGAAGTCATCAACATACTGGTCGACAATGAGGATGTCATGCTTGTTTTTGACTTTTGTATATAGAGTATGCTCATGTGAGCATTTCTTAAAGCCATCAATACTGAAGTACTCATCAATCTTGCTGTACCAAGCCCTTGGGGCTTGTTTTAGTCCATAAAGTGCCTTTTTCAACTGATACACCTTATCTTCTTCACCTTTCTGCACATATCCTTCTGGTTGCTCAACAAAGACCATTTCCTCAAGCTCTCCATGGAGGAAAGCACTCTTTACATCAAGATGATACACATTCCAACCCTTATTGGCAGCTACGGCCAATATACACCTAATGGTGTCCCATCTAGCAATTGGGGCAAACACCTCTTCATAATCCACACCATACTTTTGAGCATATCCCTTTGCAACAAGCCTAGCTTTATATTTCTCTACTTGTCCCATTTCATTCAGTTTGGTTTTATACACCCATTTCACCCTATTTTTCTTTCCACCTTGTGGAGTTTCACAAGCTTCCAAGTATCATTCTTTCTATGGATACTATCTCATTATCCATAGCTTCCTTCCACTTGTTGTGTTTCACTGCCTCATCATAACTAACAGGATCATCAAGATTCTCAAACATAGTCAAACTCATCATATCTCTATCACTTTCAATCCTTGAGGTTAAAACAAATTCATCCAAATAAGAGGGTTTCTTTAAAACTCTTCCTGCCCTAGACACCCTATCAGTTTCATCATTATTACCAGCATTATTATCACCCTCTAAATCATTCTGTTCTGGTTCATCATTATTTCCAGCATTATTATCAGTCTCTAAATCATTCTGTTGTATTAATTCATTCATATCAGTATTAGGATCAGGGCTCTCTATGTCTCCTACATCTCCTTCCACATCTATAATTTCAGATACATTCCTCTTATCCTGTTTTTCACTCCAATCCCAAGTTTCATTCTCATCAAATATTACATCTTTGCTTATTAGAATCTTCTTAGCTATGGGATCAAACAATCTATAGGCCTTAGATTCTTCACTCATTCCTAAGAACACACACACTTCAGGCTTTTCTCATCTAGTTTCCTTCTTTGAGCATCTGGCACATGCATATGTGCAATGCAACCAAACACTCTAAAGTGTTTAACTGAGGGCTTGACTCCACTCCAAGCCTCCTCAGGGGTCATATCATCCACAGAGACAGTAGGGCTTCTATTAAGTACATAAAAGGACCACCTCACAGCTTCAGGCCAAAATTGTTTTGGCAAATTTCCTTCCTTAATGAGGCTTCTCACCATGTTCATAACACTCCTATTCTTCCTCTCACCACCCCCATTCCATTTGAGGGTGTAGTTTCTGTGTAAAGTCTGTTTTCTTATGTCATTTTCTTCACAAAATTTAACAAACTCATTGGAATTGAACTCCCCACCCCTATCAGTCCTCAAACAACTAATCTCACACTGTGATTCTTTCTCTATCATAGTTTTAAATCACTTAAAGGTTTCAAAAGCAGTGGATTTTTCAGACAAAAAGTAAACCCAAGCTTTCCTAGAGAAATCATCAATAAAAGACATGAAATACCTCTTTCTTTTTTTTTGATTCGGTGTTATGGGACCACATAGATCTGAATGGATCAGTTCAAGCTTCCTCGAGGCCCTCCACTTGCTCTTCTTAGACATGTTGTCTCTGTGCTGATTTCCTGCTAAGCATTCTGCACAATTCCCTTCCGGTGCCTTTACTTCAGGTAATCCAATCACCAAATTCTTCTGATTCAACAACTTCAACCTCTCATAGTTGAGGTGAGCATACCTTCTGTGCCACAGGCTAGATAGATCATTACTAGTGACCTTCATACACTCAGAACTGGCAGGAATAGTGGTGGATCCCATCACAGTAAAAACCTTGTTGCTTGCCATTACTGAAGTTATCAAGAGACCCTTCACCTTGTGATACACCTTACACATGTCGTCTTCAAATACCACCTTTAGTCCCCTGTGTTGAAGTTGACCGATACTCAGTAAATTGTTCTTTAATTCCAGAATATAGTACACGTCTGTGATGACCAACACAAGCCCATTGATCTTCAATCTAATGCTTCCTTTTCCCATCACAGCAAGTTTCATAGCATTCCCGAGCTTGACAGATTCCCTAAAGCTTTCATCGAGATCAAAGAACCACTCCTTGATGCTGCTCATATGGTTTGAGCATCCGGAATCAAGAAACCATTTTAGCCATCTTTCAATTTGTGAATCTTTATGTTCCTCTGTACAGGCCATAAGAAGTACTTCTTCTTCATCGAAACCCGTAATTTGCCTCCTTTCCTTCAAGATTGGGGCACTCACTTTGATAATGCCCCATCTTGTGGCATTTATAGCACTCAATGTGCTCCTTTGAACTTTGTCTCCTCTGCCCCCTTGCCACCTAAGTTCTTCCCTTCCTCTGCCACCGTTTGCACTTGAAGCAGTGACCTTGAGAGCTTGAGCTTGTTCATCATTTTTCTGGTACTTCATTCGTCCCTCTTCAACAAGAATGCTACTTTGAAGATTATCTATTGAGAGCGTTTCCACATTGTGCGATTGTTCAATCGAACACACGCGTAGTTGTATCGTGGAGTCATCGACCTCATAATCTTTTCAACCACCACGATTTGTAAATCTTTTCCCCGTGAGCCTTCATTTTGTTCACAATCGCAAGAGTGCGTGAGAAGTATTCATTCACAGTTTCGTTTTCTTTCATGTGTAGTGCTTCCATTTCCGATCTTAGGGTTTGTAATTGCGCTCGCTTCACCTTCGAGGAACCATGAAATTTCTGTTTCATAGATTCCCAAATGTCTTTCGAGGTATCGATCTTCAAGATTGTCTCTATAATGTTGCGATCTAGGGCTTGGAACAAATAGTTCTTTGCCTTTAGATCCTTCAACTTCGCCTCGTTCAATGCTTTCTGCAATTCCGCGGTTGGGTTTGCCACCGGTGCCGGAATTCCATTTTCAACTATCTCCCAGTACTCCTTCGAGCGAAGCAAGTTCTCCATCAACATCGACTAGTGATCATAATGGCCGTCGAACTTCGGTATCGCCGCATGCACATAGTTTCCGTTGCCGTTCTCTTTCTCTTTGTCCGCCATGGTAACGACGGTGGAGCGGGTGTTTTCGTCAAGAAACTTTGATTCAGTCCTCGAATACCACGTGTAACTAACGATGAATGAAAAATGTAATTGCATTAACTTTCAAAATAGACCAAAATGGCCTTAAGTACATGGAGCAATTACAAGCACAAAACGGCCCAACAAACTGGACTGAACACTAATGGGCTTAATTGAATAGAGGCCCAAAACTAACACTATTTACTACAGTAGTCACATATGACTGTAGGGTCTTGAATTTACACTAAATGCAGGCATTGCAGTCATGGCATGATGACTACGGTGGATCCCAATCCGGCAAAGAGTTATACTCCTTGTGATGGTCTCAATCTTTTAAGAATGGTTGCATTTCTTCATTTAAATGTCTAAGAATGAGTAATTATGCAAATTGATAGGTAATCTTTAGTGATTTGTCCACCCACACAAATTGATAGGGGGTTGCATACCATGTTTTGATGAAACAAAGTGTCACTAAGATTGCGTTGTTTCATGAAACAACGAAATCTTAGTGACACTTTGATACCGAAAAATGTGTTGATGCATAATTATGCGAGAATGTATGCGTTGAATGCATGGTTGTGTGCTTAGGTGCATCCGATACAGATTCAAAATCTCAAACCACAAGAAAAAGTGCTTGGCGCTTCACACAAAATTAAAGTGTTGGTTTTTCTTTTTGATGGTAAAATTAAAGTGTTGTTGAATAAGTCAGAAAATGTCAAGATATTGAAGAAGTGCAATCATGTCTATTGTTTTGTAGAGAATGTAACCTGCTAGTATTTTCATATTTTTCCTATATATAAAATGTAAATAGGGTTAGATATTTGATTGAAATCTTAAACATCTCTCTCAAGTAGCTAGATTATGAATGCAAATTTACACTCAAATTTGTTTTACTCTTATTGCACTTGTTTTTGAAATTCCTTTATCATTTTCTACACTTTTATAAAATTCATGCATACACTACTACTTTTGCATTTCTAACCTCAGTTTTTACATTTTTGCACATTTACATATTCTTCACTTTAAACATATTTTACAATTTACATGTTTTTCTTTACTTTTCAATGTTTTACATCCTTTACTTTCAAATTCCTGCACTCTTCTTCATTAATGTTTTCCTGTGTTTTCATTCTCTCTTAATCTTCCACATTTCTTTCATCATGTTTTTCAAGAAAAGGATCCTTGACAACCTTTACCAAGTCGAGCCTTTGTCAAACCTTATTATATTTTGTAATTGGCAAAATTCATGACGGCACGTTGTCAAGTTGATTTTCCAACCAACCCTCTTAAAAAAAAAACTGACATGATTTCAAAACACAAAAGTTTATAGAAGATCTATTTCAGCGAAATTAGCAGGTACATAGCAGAACTTAAATTTTACTGATTTAATTAAGACCTCTTTGATTTTTCTTTTTAAAACAGTTTTTAAATTTCAAAAATTTTAAAACTTCAATTTCTTTTGTTTCGAGGGATTTGTCTCTACAGTTGCGCGCAAAGGATACCCAGTTTACACCAAAAAGAAAACAGATTTTCAAAGTTAAATCAAGAAGTGATAAAATATCATTTGTATGATTGAGCACAAATGAGAAGTAATGCTAGGTCAAGTGAAATTCCAGTATATATATATATATATAAGCAGAAGTTAACGTACACATGAGTGCCTGACTCCCCAGGCAGGCAATGAGGAGTCAAATCTAATTAGTCCTTTCTTTCACCATACATATATAAGTGCCTCTAGCTAGAGTTCACTATGTCAACTTAAGATTGTTTTACATAGAAGACTCATCATACTATTACTATATTCTATATATATAGGTACGTAGTACCTAGCTAGATGAAAAACTAATTAATAACATTTAATTTAATTAATCAACACACCATTTGATTTGATTTAATTTCACACATTAATTAAGGTGCTCTTGGAGTGTGACGACCATTCGCTCCCGATGGTGCATAGTCATGGAGTTCCAATTCCATCCTCTCAGTAATGCTGCTTGCCTCTTCCTGCTCCCACTTTCCCTCACTAATAACCTGTAGTTGAAATTTTGAATACATCAAACATAAGAATATATATATATATGGTTTTAAAAAATGCAATAATTAAATGTGTTTAAGCAACGTAAGAATATATATATGCAGTATTAGAGCATCAAATCAAATTATACCTTATTAGGGATATTTTCCACAGTAAGGTGAACTCGGAAATCTTGCTCTTGCACAAGGTTTTCAGTTCCTGCTTATATATGTATACCAATTAATTAATAAGCGAGAAGAAGAAGATGATGAAGGAAAACTACAAGTCTAGAAGAATTGACTTACTTGTAACTGGGACAGCTTTCAAGCATATTATAAGATGAGAAAGTCCAAGAAGAATCACCAACAAACGAAAGAAATTAGTGCCTGCCATCGATCCCTACCTGTAATGGACTTCTCAGCAACTGTGTTGTGTTTCCACAGATCATGTGCTAGTTCTCAATTTATACACCAATAATATAAGATATTAATTAATTTAATATGAATGTTTTTTTAACATGGAAACACGATGATGGAGCAGCAATATGATGATAGATATTGGAAAGTCATAAAGGAGATAGCAACCCATCATTTCTTAAAAGAACAACGTGTTTCCACACTTTGGTAAACTTTCATATTATCAGATTTTGGCTTTTCCGTGTGTGAAAAACTCAAACTAACTAAGGCAGAGAAATTTTAGGTGGATATTAAATTACATAAATATATTTTAGTCAATATATATATGGAGCTACCGCGCTATGGAAGTGGAAAGATGACGCGGAAATACTATTTAATTGTGAATCATATATATATAATAAATATATTTTAGTCAAAGGATCTATCTAGTGGGAAATGGCATTAAAATCTTCTTAAGGATGGATATTCTATAGGCCATGTGTGAACAGTATAGTATAGAAACAGTTTGTTAGGTACAGATCCAATTAAGAAGGCTACACAGCTTCACATCTGTGTCTCAACTCATCAAAAAGGCAACAGCACTCGCATAATATATAGGATGGTTAGTGATTATCCCATGTTGATCAGCAGGGTCGATTAATTAATTTTCTAAATGAATTAAGGTATATTTATTAATTTCTTTCATCCTAATGTGTGCATGCATCAATTGTGAGAGGTGGAAGTCATGATATTGGACAAGGAAAACAAGCTGAAATGTTTGACAGTAGCCACGTAGTATGTTATTGGTAGTGGGAACAACAATTTTCTCCACTAAATTTCACTAGTGGCAGCTTTCCTCTTTGCAGACCACACAAGACTCCAAGCCACTAGATAGATATTCAAATACATGCAGTTTCTCTCCCTACAACATTGAAACACTATGATTTGAACGTGCAAGTAATTCAGATTGGCCACGCGCATCTCTGACGTACATAGTAGCTTCATGAACATATTTGTGCTTTTTTTTTTAAAGCTAAATACTACTTTTGGTCATTTATCTTTGCTCTAAGTTTTACATTGGTCATTTATCTTTCATTTTTGTGTCGGTTTGATCATTTATCTTTATTTTGTTTCATTTTGGTCCTTTCTTTTCATGTATTGTTTTTCATTTGGGTCCTTTATCTTTCATGTATTGTTTCATTTTGGTCTTCTTAAACAAAAATACGCGACCAAAATGTTCAGTTTAAGAGGACCAAAATGAAACAATAAATGAAAGATAAATGACCAAAATGAAACAAAATAAAGATAAAGGACTTAACTGACACAAAAATGAAAGATAAATGACCAAAACGGACCAAAAAAAAGATAAATGACCAAAGTAAAACTTAGAAAGCAAGATAAAGGACCAAAAATGGTATTTAGCCCTTTTTTATCAACCGAACTGGTTTCCATTAGCTTGGCAATGCCACAAAACCAATATGACTTATGATATGAGTGCTAGGGCCTTCATTAGTATTAGACCTTGGCTCATGATTCGTACAACCCCCTTCTACTCACTAGACATCTCATACCACCCTTTATTCCCAAAATACTCTTGAATTTAAAACATTTTTTTGAACATTAATTACGATTCGGCCATGCGTGCGCGCCGAACCTTTCAAGTGTGGTTCGACCGTGCGTGCGTCGAACCGGTTCGCACTTGGCAGGGTCGAACCTCCCTAATTGTTGCTAGATGCTGAGTTGTTTAATTTTAACTGATTTTTAACGATTCGATTTATTCTTTGCTAACACTAGTATGGCTAACACTAGTTGTTTAATTTTAACTGATTTTTAACGATTCGATTTATTCTTTACTAACACTAGTATGACTAACACTAGTTGTTTAATTTTAACTGATTTTTAACGATTCGATTTATTCATTGCACGAATTGTTCTTTTAGACTTTTTCGGTTTGTATGACTTGTTGCACTTATCTATAATAGGTGTGATCGAGCGTGAGCCGTTGATTTAAAACAATCAAAACCGTTAAAACTATAACCGTTGGGGAGAATTCAAAAATTTAGTCGTTGGATCGGGCGGTGGAGAGGTTTTCGCACGACGATCGTCGATTTGGATCGGCACACACGCTTGGTCGAACCTAGTCAAAACATAATTTGGGGTGTCCGAGTAAATTTTGATTTGGTGCAATGAGATTCGATCGAGTTCGATCAAGTGTGCGCCGAACCGTATTTAATGTTTAAAAAAATAAAAACCAATTTTTAGTTAGGGCTTTTGGTCTTTTCACACTAAAAGGGGGTTCTAGTTAGTAGAGGGGGTTATGCAAGTATGGACCTAGGCCTTTTGTGTATAATGAACTACGCCCAATCCAAGACATTGGTTTGCTGGATAACAGAATTGTTTGTTTGGTTAGTTTTTTTAGGTAAGCAAGAGCACTAGTGGTGATAGTTGATAATAACTAACTTTTGTATATATATATATATATATATATATATATATATATATAGGCCTCTGGTCTATCAATGAAACAGGTGTGAAACACTTTTTGTTCAATCTTTCTTTTTAACAATTGGTACCAAAACTCCATCTAGGAGGCCCGATACAAAATACACAAAATTCATTGAAGAGTTTGTTGCAACAAGAAAGTGATGAGAAGTCACGAAAGCAAGTGTCCTTCGTTGAAGGAAGGGAAGACATTGTCCCAACCCGCATTGTCCAAATTTGATGGACACTATGATCATCGATCAATATTAATGGAGAATCTCCTTCGTTCCAAAGAATATTGGAGTGGTTGTTGAAGGTGGAGTTTCAACAATTTCAGGAACCATGATAATAGAGCAAATCAAACCTACTGAGAAAGCAAAATTGAAAGACTAAAGGCAAAAAACTACCTCTTCCAGGCGATTGAAAGAGGGATAATTGAGATGATTCTCAATAAAGACACGACAAAGGAATTTGGGACTCTATGAAGCAGAAATATAAAGGATTGTCAAAGGTGAAACGTGCTCAGATACAAACCATGCGTAGAGAGTTTGAGCTTCGAGGCATGAAGCAAGGATAAATCAGAATTGAATACTTTGCAAGAACTCTTGCAATTGTAAACAAGATGATGGCTCACAGAGAAAAAGTTCAAGAAATAACGGTGGTAGAGAAGGTTTTAAAATCCATGACAACCAAGTTCAACTATGTAGTATGTTCCATTAAAGAATCAAACAATGTAACCACACTTTCATTATATGAACTTCAAAGGATAGGTAGGAGGAGGAGGAGCCCTGAAAGTTTCAAGCTCTTGAAGATTTGAGGCATCTGTTGTTTAGGGGAGATTGAGGAAGAGGAAGGCAACAACTTAACAAAGAAACAATTAAGTGTTATCACTTTTTGTGACTCGAGTGAGGAAATTATGGGTTGTTTCTCAGACTATGTAGGCTTTGCTACCTCTTTTGAAGCTGAAATCTTGATTGCTATGAAGTCGATTGAAGTTGCTTTTGAGAGAGGATGGTGCAATCTTTGGGTTGAATGTGATTACTGCTCTTGTAATGGCATCTTATAAGTCCACTAGTTTGGTTCCATGGAGACTAAGAAATAGATGGCATAATTGCATTACTATAACCAAGAGGATGGATTTTCTGATGTCTCATTTCTTTAGAGAAGAAAACTCTTGTACCGATAAGCTAGCCAATTATGGCTTTATTAAGTCGGGGTTTCAATTGGTGGGAGTTACTACCTAATTTTGCTTTAGAGGACTTTACCCGTAATAGGCTAGGCTAGGTGTTTCATTATCGTATTTGTTAACATTATTTTCCTGCCAAACGTTTTGGTCTAATCCCCCCTTGAACTCTCAGTTACTCTCTTTCTCTTTTTTTTTTCTCATTTTTAATGATCACAGAACAGGGGGGAGTACTCCTTCCTTTTAGATGATATTCCCTAAGGAGGATTTGCATCAAAAGATCTTAACGAGGCTCAATTTCTTCTTTGCTATAAAATTGACTGTTATCACTGTCGTAAATTGAGGCATTTTCAATGTGAACGCCCTAATTAGCATGAGTAGGCATAATATGCAGAAGATAGTTAAGAAGAATTTCTCCTCTTGATGGCACATATTGATTGGACATATTCAAAGGATCCCAATGTTTGGTATCTTGAATCTGGTTGTAATAATCATATGAATGGAAATAATGATTGGTTTCTTGATTTAAATGAAGAATTTGAAATTTTTGTTAAACTGGGGAATGACACTAAAATGCAAGTAATGGGAAAGGGAAATGTCAAATTGAAATGAGCAGTGGAATTGGAATGAGCAATTAGAAGGGAGCAATAATGAATTGATTGACGGAATACGGAGAATGCTGATACAGAAACTGGTGAGAAAAAACCAATGGCAATAGTGAATAAGGGCACCAACAAGAGTTGGTCGAAGTGGTAACTGGACTCGGATCTCACTTTAAGGTCTCAGACTCAAATATTGGATGTGACAAAAACTCTATTGAGAGGAGAGAACTACACGGGCCGACAAAGCTGGGTACTCGTGGCCAACTAAGTTCCCCGATATGGATTAGTCATCGGCAAAGTCGATGAAAACTGCTCACCAATGACATGGTATACTAAAAAAATAGTGAATAAGGGCCCAATGATACTGCAGAGACCTTCACAACTTAAAAGCAAGAAGGCCCCAATGCACAGTGTTTAGCTTCTGCATATGATATGTATATGTAGGTTGTTTCTTGGGCTTGCATGCAATTAGTCACCAATGAATACACAAAAGCCGATAGTGGACTTTCCTTTTAATAAATCAGCATCTGCATATGTTGAAATGCATAATAAAGGTTGTAGACTGAAAATTTGAAACAAATTCTTTAGAACAGAACTACCAATAAAGATTAATCATAAGGAAAAACGTTCATAAATCACTTTAGAGTTACATAAGGGTTTTACATACTAGGTCTAGATTTGTAAGTCGATTATACGTGGGGAATGTATTGGCATCCGACGACATTCTTTTTAAGAAATGTTACATTTTAATTAATATTTCTGCACAACCAATTTAGTCCCCTTTTATTGCGTAGTCTTAATGTTAATTATAAACAGCAGTGCTATACTTCACGAAAGTTTTGGCAAGAAATTCAAAGAATATACCATATGGTCCCAAAAAAAATCCCAAAATAACCCACTTTCTAGGTTTTTTACCAAAGTGACCTACTTTTTTTTGTAGTTTAGAACTCGCCCCCCACCAGGGAGTTTTCTAAACTAGGATTTTGCAAAAAAAAAAAATTCTCTTTTAGTTCAGAAATCGCCCCCCACCAGGGTGATTTCTGAGCTGCGTTTTTTTATTTTTTAAATTTATTGATTTTAATTTGATTAAAATATAAATTAATTTAATTTAATTAAAATAAGCAATTTAAATAATTTTAATAATTAGTAAACTTATTTATAATGTAATCACGGTAATAATTACGGAAAAAATTAAGATATTAAAAATTAGAACATAATATTATATAGGAAAAACACTAAAATAAACAACACAAATTGCAGAAATACAACGATAGAAAATAAAAAACGAAACGAGAGGAAAACATAATACAACAAGATGCAAACATGATTGAAACTACGTCTAGTTCTACCAAGGATTCCTAGGTGGTGTCGGTGGTCTTTGTTGCAGAAGATGAATGATTTCTTCTGGAGTGCGTCTTGTGTCCACGTACAGCTCTATAACTGAAGTGTAGCATGATATTCCATCATTGCCCAAAAGTCGTTGTCGTTGCGGATCTCCATAACTGAAAAATAGTCAGTCCCGTCATCTCCACGGTGGTACTTTTGGTAACGTATACGATCCACATCTTTACGCCACTCTCCCTCTGGACGAATCTTCCTCTCAGCCTTTTCCTTCAGTTGGCCGAATGTGATGTCCTTATTCATCCTACAGAAGATATGGTTAGAACAACGAAACACAACACCATGTTCGTCGGTGGTGACAGTCCCACGGTGATGAAGGGCGGTTAGGAATTTTTCATTCGAGTACTGGGTTGGGCACAACTGTCATTCCATTTTAGCGGGTGGGGAGAGTGTTTGGGAAGAAGCGAGAGAGAAGATGACTCGAAATATAGGTTGATGGTAAATCGTTGGTGTGAATGTTAGTGTAATTTGAGAATGTATTTATAATATAGGTGATCGTATGTGAGCCGTTGATTTAGGATGATCATAACCGTTGATTTTAGGGTTTAGTGTCGGCAAAATCTAGGCCGTTAAATAGTGTCGGCAAAATCGAGGCCGTTAAATCAAATAAGACCTCAGCACTATGCACACTCTGCACAATGCAGCATGCACACAGTAGAGTCTACGGTAATTGGGAACTCTCTTACAATGAAGTAACCAGATGCCTACATGTTTTCTCTTACTATATTCCAAGCACAGTTTACGACTGGCAGCCCAAACCATTCTATGAGAATGGACAACAAGTTACCAACAAATGTGTATTCCACTGCATCTTTTGGAGTTTTGGCCCGTGCATAAAAGGCTTTCAATTCTGCAACCAGTGGTCTCTGTTGATGGAACATGGTTGTATGGTAGGTACAAAGGGGTTCTTCTTTTGGCAATCGCACAAGACAGAAGAAACGACACCTTCCCAATTGCATATGCAGTTGTCGAGGGTGAGACAGGGAGGCTTGGTTTTTCTTCCTATCTCGTTTAAGAGAGTTTGTGACACCACAGGAGGGTCTTTGTTCATTATCGGATAGACACGAGTCTATCAAAAGTGATGTTAGGCGTATAAACACCAATTGGAAACACGTCTTTTGTATTCGCCACATAGCACAGAACTTCATGAGACACTTCAAAAACACTCCTGCCAGGAAACATCTCATCAATATGGGTCAGTATCTTTGAAACTTTTTTAATTTTTTATTTTCTATTTTTCATTCCATAATTACTAACATCTTACTTTTCTTGCTTCATCATATTCAATGACGGAAAGATCTGCCATTCACTACAAAAATAAAATTGTTGACGAACTAGGTCCTAAGGGGGTGGCTTGGGTTGAAGACATTAACCCAGAACAATCGTTGCTGTGGTGCGATGGAGGTTCCCGTTGGGGGCACATGACAACAAACCTTGCAGAGTGCATCAACAAAGTCCTTAAGGGGGTGCGGAATCTCCCTATCCGTTCATTGATAGATGCAACATATTTCAGGATGAACAAGATATTTGTCAAACGGGGAACACAGGCACGGGCGATGATGACATCCGGAACAATGTTCTCTGAAAAATTGTTGAAAAATATTGCCGAAAACATTAAAGTCTCAAAAACGCATGGCGTCGCAATTCACGATCGTGCCAGCCAATTGTTCCGAGTTCAGGAACTTGCACGACCACAAAGTGGTAGACCTGCGACCACATTTGTGGTGGACTTTAGAGCAAAAACCTGTGAGTGTGGGGAATTCCAGTCACTTCATTACCCCTGTTCACATACCATCGCAGCATACGCAAAATGCAATTTCGACCACATGAAATTCGTGGATCCACCGTACACAATGCATAATGTTTTCAATACTTACATTATGGAGTTCCCACCCTTGCCAATTGAGACCTCATGACCTGATTTCAATACTATTGAACTACGGCATGATCCAACTAAACGAAAAGATAAAAAGGGTCGTCCAGAGTCTACCTGTATTCGTACAGAGATAGATCAAAGAGAAACGGATACCCGCACCAAAAGATGCGGAATTTGTAGAAATGAGGGTCACAACAAAAATAATTGTCCTAACCGCAATGTAAACTAATCACATTTACTACTACTGTACTTTTCGTATTAGTCTTTTAAATCAATTCATGTATTTTAATATTACTTTGTGACACTTAAATTTAATTAGTAATTTTCATTGAACAATATAATTAATTTAAAATAATTATATTATTTAAATTACTTATTTTAATTAAATGAAATTAATTTATATTTTAATCAAATGTAAAACCATCATACGGCTCTGGTTTCGTTCAATTTGTGCAATGAAAGCTTTGTAACAACAAACATTTGTGAATTATAAATTATGGATATTTGTTATCTGGGAAAGAAAGCTATTTTCATTTTTTTTTTGGGTCAATAAAGCTATTTTCATTTGAGCTTGAAAGATTGAACATGGACTGGAAGTATTTTTTTTTATTTAGAAATGAAAGGGATATTGAAAGAATGGGTACAATTAGTAGTAATCTAAGTTTGTTACTTAATAACAAACCCCAGATTCAAGACTCAAAAAGTCCATGCTTCGTACAACCCCTTGTACTCACTAGACACTCCATACCACCTTTTATTCTCAAAATACTCCTGAATTTAAAACATTTTTCTTAAACATTAAGTACGGTTCGGCCAAGCGTGTGCCGAACCTGTTAAGTGTGGTTCGACCATGCGTGCGCCGAATCGGTTCGCACTTGGCAGGGCCGAACCTCCCTGATTGTTGCTGGATATTGAATTGTTTAATTTTAACTGATTTTTAACAATTCGATTTATTTTTTGCTAACACTAGTTGTTTAATTTTAACGGATTTTTAACGATTCGATTTATTCTTTACTAACACGAGTATGGCTAACACTAGTTGTTTAATTTTAATTGATTTTTAGCGATTCGATTTATTCATTGCACGAATTGTTTTTTTAGACTTTTTCGGTTTGTATGACTTGTTGCACTTATCTTGTTTTTGTATAATAGGTGTGATCGAACATGAGTCGTTGATTTAAAACAATCGAAACCGTTAAAATTATAACTGTTAGGGAGAATTCAAAATTTAGCCGTTGACTGGACGATGGAGAGGGTTCGGCGCACGGTTGATCGATTTGGATCGGCCCACGCTTGGTTGAACCTGGTCAAAACATAATTTGGGGTGTCTGAGTAAACTTTGACTGGTTCAGCGCAGCGAGATTCGATCAGGTTCGATCAAGCGTGCGCCGAACCGTATTTATTGTTTAAAAAAATATATAATCCAATTTTCAGTAAGGATTTTTAGTCTTTTCACACCAAAAAAGGGTGTCTAGTGAATAGAGGGGGGTTGTACGAAGCATGGGCCACTCAAAATAGTGACAGCCCATGATTTACAGCAAAAGCCCATAGCAAAAGCCCATAATCCGAAGTAAAGGGGTGCGCGAGATTCAATCAGGAGGGGTGCAATTAGAAGGCATCGTTTTTAACATTTTTTAACCAAAACATATTCTTTTATTTTTAAAACTGATTACTGATTTTTAGTTAATAAAATAAAAAGAATATAAAAAAGAAGTTAGGGTTGTGACTTCTATCGTGATCCATAACTTCTTCTAATTGGAAAAAAAAAAATATCTAACTTTTTAGTGGAAAAGTTGGAGTAACTTTAGGCAAAATTATATAAAAGAAAGGATAAATATTAGGCTTAAATATCATTTACCCCCTGCAAACATCACCATAATCCATTTACCCCCTGTAAAATAAAAAGTTTTAAAATGCCCCTTGCAAATATAATCGCTTTCACGGTTACCCCCTACAGGGGTAGTAACAGTAAACGATTATATTTTGCGAAGATAACAAACAGAAACGGTTTATACCCATTATACACTTAACACTGTCAATATAATCTAACAGCAGGGGGGTAACCGTAAATAGTTTATATTTGCAAGGGGAATTTTAAAACTTTTTTATTTTACAGGAGGTAAATGGATTATGGTGATATTTGCAGAGAGATAAATGATATTTAAGCCTAAATATTAATCTAAAAGTAGATGTAGTGAGAGATGGAGAGAAAGTTAGAGAAATGTAAAGCGCAAACTAGTAAATTTAGATGGAGAGAAAGATAAGAGAGAAAGTAAATGAAGTGAGAGATAGAGAGAAAATTAGAGAAATGTAAAAAACTCAGTTAGAAAATCCTTCTCCTAACAATAGAAAAATATCATCTAAACTATTTGTCTGGAAAGTTAAAGTAACTTTAGAAAAATAATATAAAAGAAAAAGATAATTTAAAATGTAGAAAGAAAGTAAATGAAGTGAGAGATATAGAGAAAGTTAGAAAAAAGTAAGGATCTAAAAGTTCGAAAATCCCTCTCAAAAATAAAACAAAAAATGGAGCAGTCGCGGACCCGGATCCTCTTCAGTCAGGACCCAGTCCTGTCACTCCTATCACCATAAGCTCTTTCATTGTATCATCATCATACTCAATCTCAACCATTGAATTATTTTATTTTTAAAAAGTCTAAAAAAATTAAGAAGAGAGAGATAGAGAGGAGTGACAGGAGAGGATCTCATTCCGAGCAGCCGCACATTCTAAATTCGTAGGAGAATGAAAAACTTTTGGCAAACAAATTTGTCTTAGAGTAACAAATGGCTGAGCAAATGTTCTTTGGAGGGAGAGCAAATCAAGAGCTAATTTAACGATCCATCCTTTTATAACTGAGGTTGCATGAACACATATGCTAATGATCGAACTCTCAAATACCAATACGCTGAAGGTTATCTATGTCAAACGTCTCTCTTGGGGGTATGGATTGTCTACCTTGAGGGCGGGAAAATGTAGCTACATTTGTCTCTATCTCTCTCCTCTCTCATTTTCCCTCCATATTTTTCTACATTCTCTCTCCTTTTTTATGCCTAAAATTGCCTAAATGTAGCTACATTTTCCATGATCAAGTTAGACAATCCATTTCCCTCTCTTGGTCAGTTGTTCGGGAGAGAGATTCTCTAACTTTGAGATGAGTAGTTTTCTCTAACTTTCTCTCTATTTCTCACTTCATTTACTTTCTCTCTTATATTTCTTTCTCCATCTTAAATTACTATTGTGTCCCTTATCTAAGAATATACATCTTGTAGAGTCTCCCTTTGTGGGACCTACATTATTTCCCTCCAAAATTCCCCTTCTCTCCCTTTTCCCTCCAAAGCCCAACCCCCTCCCCCCCCCCCCCCCTCTCCCCTACCCCCTTTTTTTTTTCTCCAAACTTTCTCTCCCCCTTTTTTTTCTTCCTTTTTTCCCCTTCATATTTTTATTTCCTTTTTCTCCTCACTCACTCTCTTCTTTCATGTTTTATATTTTAGTGGTACTTTACGATTAAATAGAAAATGTACCTCCATAATCAAATTTTTGGAATCGAACATTAATTTCGTAACAAATTATAAAAAGTGTAACGCTATACAGTGTACCTTTTCGGTACTGTCTGAAAAAATTTATTTGTTTAAATATGCAAAGTTTATTTCTTAATAACTTGAATTGAACATTAATTTCAGTAACAAATTATATAAAGTGTAACACTATGCAAAGATACTTTTTGGTACTTTTAGTGTGTGAAAAATTTTAATTGTTTAAATATCACGAAGTTTATTCCTTAATAACGAATTTTATTTTTAAAAAAAGTTAATTTTGTAACAAAATTTCAAATTAATTTTGAGTAAAATATGTAAAGTGTATGACGCTAAACCATCGCCTTTCTCTCTATAGAACCCAAGATTTGTTGAGCTCCATCAAGACGGACACCGCACTATTAGTTTGATCTTAATTTGCTTAAATTTACTCTTACTTTCCTGCCAAAATGTTAGAGAATCTTTTTCCTTTTATTTTTGCATTTTCTTTTGAAGTTATTTAATCGCAGCTTGACAAACTTGCTTAAGGTGAGATACATCCTCTTGACGAGTGGGATCATCGTGATGGGGATTTTGATTTGTTGTGTTCCTTCGGTATTAGTGAGATACCCCTAATATTTTGAATTTGTTGCTTGATTTCTTTCGGTATTCATTATTTCCGCCAACCTAACTACCTTCTTAGAATAATATACCAAAAACTTTGATAATTGACGCTCAATTTTTTTAAAAAAATTGAGAGGATCTCTACTCCTGTATTGTTAATGAGTTTTTAATTTTGTTTCAGTGTCGCCCGTAATGAGTTTTTCAACAATCTTTTGCCTTTGGACCCTATTATCATTTTCTATTTAGAATAGCATTAGCACTAAGTCACTAACCTATAGCTTTGCTACAATCTTCACTTTTACTAATTGATTTTCAATCTTTCATCCAAGACACTGTTTCGTTTTCCTTCTGCTGAGACATGACATTTTCAATTGCTTCCAACCTGTACAAGTTGTGGACAGTAAATTGAGCTTTAAAAGCAAACAAGTTTCCTTTCCTTTAGATCCAACGCATTTTTGTTTTTAGAAAGAAAAAAAAAATTGAAACTAATGGTATGTTTTGTAAATGAGAGAAAGCTAGTGGAAAAGAAGAGAAAGGAAGGGAAAACTTATCAAAAAAAGGGAAAGGAAAAGAAAATAAGATAAAAAGAATAGAAAATGAGATGTTTGTTTAGTTGTTTGATTTGAGAGAAAATGGAAAAAGAATGCAAGAGGGGAAAAAGTATATATTTGTAAAATGACAAAAATACCCTTAAGTAAAATTGAATAGATAAAGAGAAAAAACAAAAATGTAAAATATATATACTCTGACCAATACAAAAAGAGAAAATAATAATTTGGCAAGAATTAAAGATAATTGAAAATAATTTACCAAATTTTTTTGAAAATAATTAAAAAATCGTTTCATTTTGTAAAAATAAAATAAAAATAAAGCAACTATGATAACTTTTTAAAATAAATATTACGTATAGTATAAATAAGCTAGATGGAATAAAAAAACGGTTAAATAACTTTAAAATAATTAATGTATTTTTATTGTCTAACTTCAACATGTCCTTCACACTCTTTAGTACAAAATTACAATAAAATTAGTTTGGTAAAATAATTCATGTATCTTGCATCAGTCAAAAAAAGAGTTGTTAGGTTACAAAGAGTAATTTTATTGTCATATTTTGTTTGCAGCTTAAGCTTTTGATACACTCCTTTAAAAAATAACTAGTAATCTAAATTTTATAAATAAAAGAAAAATTATTTTTTAATTTATCATTTCATCTTTTATCTCTCTACATAGATAAATCTAAATCATTTAATGAATATGAAAAATTCTCACAACAAAGAAGGATGGGAGCAGGAAAAAAATTAAATAGATGGAGTAGTTAATAAAAAAAATAGGGTGAGTAGTTGAGTACTTATTATTGTTTCTTACAAAAATATTGATGCCCAATTTCATCACCGTGAATAAATAATACCCAATCCTTGATATCTACACAGAGGTGTGCATGTTGATCCTCTATATCTATTATATTAAACCATAAAAATTACACCTATTCATCCACTTCCACCCGGTCAAATCCGCACTTGATTCGGTCAAACATGCTGTTGACCAAGTTGTATTTTGAATTAACTCACAAAAAGTACATGCATGGAGTTCGAACACCGTACCTGAGGATTATTCTTGTCAATCTTAACCAAGTGCACTACATGTGACTAATGATAATGTGTTGCATATATCTAATATAATCAGTTACCTTCAAACTTTTTGCAAATCATTTCTATTAATGATATATTTATATTTTTACTACAACTTTTTATATTTATATTTATATTACTACAACTTTATATTTATATTTTTGGGTATGAATGATATTTAATGTCTTTGGTATGAATGATATATTTATATTTTTACTACAACTTTTTATATTTAGGTCTCACATGAAAAATAAATATAAAGTCTTTTAAAATAACATTCAAATTATACTCCACAATATTTTATATTTAGCATTGTGGCATTGTTTAGTCACTTTAGTTGTGTCTGAGACTTATTTGTGTGCTTTTGTTATGAATTTGGATATGTTAAGACATTTGTTATTTGATTTAATTAGGTACTTATGTTATGGTTATGTTTATTTGAAGTACTTATGTTAAGACCCTTGTTATTTTGATATTTAAATTTGAAGACTTAAGTTAATTTTGTGGTGAGATTGTTTTTTTGTTGTTGAGATTTTTAAGTTATAATACAATTTTTTGGTGACTTTGTGATGTATAAATTATACATATCATATCTATTTTTAGTATTTTTTTAATAGCACGGGTCGAAATTCATTTGTTTAGACACCGTAAGGTAATTACTTCAACTATTTTTAATATTTATATAATAGTAGGAAATTAAATTTATATATATATATTATAATTTCAAATGGGATGTGAGATTTTGTCCAGGAAATGATTTTGTTTCCTGACTTATAATGTTTTGTAATAATTACCAGTGTTCGGGTCATCCACATCTATCGAGAGGCGAATCAAGCAGGTTATGGCTACCTTTACCAGTGTTCGGGTCATCCACATCTATCGAGAGGCCAACAAGGTCGCCGATGCTCTTGCTAATATGGGTTGTGACTATGATGATGGTCTGGCTTATTTTGATGTTCCCCCTCCTAGTGTTAAGCTCCTACTTGATGCTGATGTAATTGGAGTTCTTACTCCTCGTTTGATTCTCGTGTAGTTCTCCTTTGGGCCTTAGCCCCGTTTATTCTCAAAAAAAAAGTACTAAAACGAAAATTGAAATCGATGAAAATATGATTATCATCTAATATATTCTGAATGAGTATATAGAAAAACACATTGCTATTAATAATGTCGGAAGGAAAATGATATACGATAATAGAATGTCTCATCTATTTTGTAATATATCATTCATACCCAAAGACCAAGTCTCAAATAGTATCAAGATAAAAACAATAGTTGTCATATCTGTGAACCCTACTACATCCGAAGAAATGGCATGCTCATCACAAGCTGTTGTTGTTGCGCCCAAAACAGCCGCAACACTTGCCACCCTCAAAATAGGGAATTTTAACCCGTATTTCATTACTAATCAATTTTTACATAAACAGGTATTATAACTCGTATTCCATTACTAATCAAATTTTACATAAACAGGTATTTTCACCCGTATTCCATTACTAATCAAATTTTACATAAACAGGTATTTCTAACTTTAACATCATTTTCTAATTCATCAAAAACAATTCCATACAAGTTTACTGGAATTGCTTTTTAAAGGTGTGTTAAACAATAGTGTAAAATAGCATGACCTTCAATTGAATGACAAGGGTTTATTACAAATTGAAAATTATAGTGGAGGATTCGATTGGTATGTGAAATAACAAATATGAAATTAACATTAGGGGTTAACATAAGTACCCGTTTGAGTCCCACCTATGAATTTAACATGGCTTAATCGTGATTCCAATGGAAAAATCATGAAGATAAACCCTGTAATAAATTGTATCTGAGTTTGTAAACTCGAATGATTTCGTTGAGTAGATACTCCCGTCCGTCGTCATCCACGTCGCGAGAAAGAAGGTGCGTCCTGCGTAGCCATTGTTGATCGGAAGCAAGACAAACAGATCGATTCATGAACGAGAGACGGTTATGGCACAAGAGCCTTCGAGTGTTTCAATTAAGCCGCATAACATAAAGGAAAGTAAATAGTTTCGGCTATGAGGGTTCAGAAGATGGTAAGTGGAGATTAACTTAAAGTTTTATTTACGAAAGTAGCACTAATATTTTACGAAAAACCAATTCTACCTTTTTTGGAATTACACTTACTTAATCTTCTATCATGTGCTTCAAACTATCCTTACAACTATATTAAAACTATCCTTCTTTTTAGTGTGGCCCATATATATATATATATATATATATATATATATATATATATATATATATATATATATAACCATTTTGGAAGTTATCTCTATTAGAAATTACAATTACCATACCTTACAGAATATTAACGTGAGTACTTTTACATTTTTATTCCTCTTTCAAAGTGATTTTGTCACAAAAGCTCCTACACCTACATTCTACTCTCAAAAATGATTCTTTTAGTCAAACTATTATATTTTATCCAATTTATTAGATTTTTAATTTTTAATTCTTAAATTATTTTTAATAACTTTTGATAATTTTACGATGTCCCAATGGAGACTATGCGGATGAGGATTGGGATAAAAACAATTTGTGATGGGGATCGAGGCGTATCCCCACCTCTCACTTCATGGTCATCCCGAATCACTTCCACAAATTTATGTCTGCTTATTTGCATTGTTCTATGTGCATTTTGTAACCATTTCACCTTTTAGTAGTTATTTTTTGTTGAATGACCACAACAAACTTATATTATTTGAAGCATAATACAAAAATATTTGCACAAAGATAGTTTTTGATAGGTACCATCCTACAATTACAAATTGAACTCAATTTTTTTTTCCTATCAAAATAACGACTACCATTTCCATGACAAAAAAAAAATAGTTTGTTTTATATGAGTTGAGGAAAAAAAAGGGGCACGTAGGTCCACAGTTTTTTTGCGTTCACTTTATAATCATTTTCTCGTCCTCCTTTAGAAATATATGTATAGAACATAATAGCTTAATTTTAGATAGTGTTCAAGGTATTTAATATCTCACACAATGGGCTTAAAAATACAACTTTTGTTTTTTTAATTCGTAACAAAATTGTCAATTTTTATGTTACAAGTGAATGTCAACCCTTGCTGGCACGGGTGAATTATACTAGTTAGATTGCATTTAAAAACAGACATTCTATTATTGACGTGTGTGCTCAATGAAAAAACTCTCAATTAAGTTCTTAAATAGGTCTCACATGTACACATCACTTATGTATAATTTTTTAATATAGTACTTATATAATAACTTCATATCTCCAATAGAGAACTTAAACAAAACTAATATGATCACCCGTGCCAGCACGGGTATACATTTCAAATGAACGTATCATTGTGATTCGTTGATCGGGTCTTTATTAAATTTTCAGTTGTCGTCTTCAGTTGTTTCATGTGATGCACACGCGTTTCTTTGTAAAACAACATTTATAAAGTCATTATGTTATATAATATGTCTATAGAAACCTACTTATATAGATATTGGATAACATATAAAATATAGGCAAAATTACACCAGAAGTCCTTTAAGTTATTTAATTGTAACAAATTTGTCCTTTAAGTTTTTTTCATAACACTTAAGTCCTTTAAGTTACATAATGTGTACACCGTTAGTCCTTTTTTCATTTTTCATTACAAAAAAGCTCAATTCGCACTAACAGTGTTGATGTGGTCGTGACGGAGGCTACCTATCATCTATCTTGTAAGAATTTGGTCCTTTAAGACTATTGTCATGTAATAATTTGGAACTTTCAACTTAAATTTTTTAAGAAATGATGGTTTATCTTATTTTTCATTTTAAGTTGAAATGACTAAATTGTTACATGACGGTAGTCTTAAATGACAAAAAATTTACTAGACAGATGACATGTAGGCTCCATCACAGGCACGTCAGCTCTGTTAGTGCAAATTGGGTTTTTTTGTAACAGAAAATGAAAAAATGACTAATAATGTACAGATTATGTAACTTAAAAGACCAATTTGTTACAATTGAATAACTTAAAGGACCTAAGTGATACGAAAAAAACTTAAAGGACCAACTTGTTACAATTAAATAACTTAAAGGACCCCTGGTATAATTTTGCCTAAAATATAATAATAGAATATATATTTTTTATTTAATTTAATTTAATATTTTTCTATTTTTAAATCAATGTTTAACTATATAGAACTATAAAATATAAAAATATCTTTTTTATTATACATAGTTAAGTAAGTTACTATTTTTGAAATAAATAGTTAACTATTGAAAATATTAAATATAAAAATAGTCTATTAATTTCAAATAATTTAGCAATTTACTATTTTTAAAGAAAGACTTAATTATTAGAAATGACATGTATAATGCAAATTCAAGTTGACAACAGTTTAACATCTGCTCCCCATCAATTTTGAGGATGGGGACGGGAATCATGCTCCTCATCCTGAATATTTTATATAAATATCCTCTCTCTCTCTCTCTCTCTCTCTCTCTCTATATATATATATATATATATATAAACTAATCCATTTTTTGGTCTTTTATATGTGTTTAAATGTATAAAAAGATATTAAATTGTGTGACTTTTTATATTTTAAAATATAAAAGTAAGACTGACTTTTGTATTAAAATGTTAAATTTTCGTTCTGCATTCATACTTTTTTATATATTTTTTTAAACTTTTATAAATTTTAATTTACACGGTTGCTAACTTTTTGATAAATTAACGGTGGTCCCCGCAGGGACCGTGGGAAGGTGGACGGGGATGGGTGGGAGGGGACTCACTGTGGTGAAGATTGGGGATGGGGACAGGGATAGTTTGGAGGGATAGTTTTGATTGTTAAGAGAATTAATTTGGGTTTTATATGGTAGTCGTTGATTTTTGCGGTAAATTAAATTTTGATGAATCGTGGCCAGTTAATTACAGAGCCGCAATTTTATTTGTCTAATATAGCCATACATAAGCATATTTCCCCCGGGGACGGGGAGGAATCCTCTGCTCCCGCCAATTTTGAGGATGGGGACGGAATCATGCTCCCGTCCCCGAATATTTCATAGAAATATCCTTATTATATATATATATATATATATATATATATATATATATATATATATATATATATATATATATATATATATATAATAACTAATCCAATTTTTGGTCTTTTATATGTGTTTAAATGTATAAAAAAATAACAAATTGTGTGACTTTTTATATTTTAAAGTATAAAAGTAAGACGGACTTTTAGATTAAAATGTTAAACTTTAGCTTCTGCATTCTTAAATTTTTATATATATTTTTAAACTTTTAAATATTTTTATTTACACGTTTGCTAACTTTAGATAAATTAACGGTGGTCCCCGCAAGGACCATGGGAAGGTGGACGGGGATGGGTGGGAGGGGGGGACTCACCGTGGTGAAGATTGGGGATGGGGACAGGGATAGTTTTGAATGTTAAGAGAATTAATTTTGGTTTTATATGGTAGTCGTTGATTTTTGCAGCCAAAATTTTGACGAATCATGACCAGTTAATTACAAGATGTCGCAATTTTATTTGTCTAATATAGACATACATAAGCATATTTCCCCGAGTGACACGGAGAAAATCCCTCTGCTCCCTGTAATTTTGATGATGGGGACGAGAATCATGCTCCCCGTCCTGAATAGTTTATATTGGTTTACTGTGATAGGATAGACATACATAATTATGTTTTTTTTATTTTGGTTTAATGTGTATGAGATATTTGACCCTTATTATCGATTTGTATTAATCATTATGATCAATTTCAAGCGCCTATTGTGTACCTTGGTTGGGAATCAGATTCGTATTTGGTAAAAATTGGTCAAACAAACCTTTAACTCTTTTAATGAGGGAATCAAATCACATAAACGTTTTTTAAAAGCCTTTTAGGTATCTTGTCTTTCAATCAGATATTTATTTGCTAATAAAAGTCTTACAAATTTGAATTGATCATAATGATTATATCTAATCTCATTTATAATTAGATCAATGTCTAATTAATTACTACCGAGTGGGACCTTCACTACATGAAATTATAGTTATTAGATATAGCCGCGGAACACTTTAAATATTAGTCTTACCACGGTGATAAGACTAAAGACACATAGCTACGGTGATAATGGATGAGCTGCAAATTTTGCTTGTCCATAGCTGCGGTATTCCTATACACATAAGACATTTAGTACAGAGTAAGTGCTCGTATTGTCTTTATTACTACCAAGTTGGGAATTGCTTATGAGTACCCTATGTAACCATTGTAAAAGTGGGTTATATGACAAAGTCAATATACCATTTAAAAGCATTCACAAAAGTAAACGTGAGAGTAGTTATCTTTTATCAACTTGCACTGTGATCTCAATCCCCAACTAAGTTACTAAATTCTCTATTAACAGTAAAACTAAAGACATCATGCTTGAAAAGCAAAATGTATTATAAAAGAAAAGCACCAGAGCGAGAACCTATGACAATGAACCATTATATTTCTATCCCGTTAAGAACCCCAAAATCTTATAAGGAAGGAAGATCAAGCTTCTATAACCGTGGACGAATCTATATTTTTAGTCTATATATGTTTAATAAATTTGGTTTGCCCCCATAAAAAAATTAATGTTTCCCCATGAGTATAAACAAATACATGTAAAAAGTTATAAGAGATAAAACAAAAATACATTTCTATATATTTTCTCTCTTTATTCTTTTAATTTTGACTTCTCTTCTAACATCGAACATACAAATTCACACTAAACACATTAGATTTTGGGATTAAGTTTTTCTATCACGAAACTATGTTTTTGTCAAAATTTATAGAAATTTTCTTATATAAAAATATTATGAACCAAAATTTTGCCCCCACCAACAAATATTTCTCGGATCCATCATCGTTGTCTATAACTACTTAACTTCCGAATTAGCGGAAGAATTATAAACCCACTTTTGCAAAGTCAAGAAAAACGGAGAAATTGTTAAGGAAACTTAACCTATTTAAGATGCATCCGGATATGAGAACACATCGGACTTGTGCATGTTACACAACCGCTAACATTTCAACTCGATCTTGAGGACTACAAAATATACAAAATATGCAAAACATACAAAATAGAATTACCAACCAAAAAGAAAAGGACAACAGAATTAATATGGCATATGAGAACTTTGGAGGACATTCCATTGGAGTGAAATCAAACAAACAGGATACAAATAAACATGGCATAAACACTCAAGTACACTCAAGTATAGTAAAGAGCCGAATACATTTGATTATGGCAAAAACACTTATTTAAAATTTAAAAGTGTCAACGATTTAAAGTAGGTGAAAAAGTGGACATATAACACACATTAAGAATAAGAAACAGAGCAGATTGAAATTATACTTACAAACTTAAAAGAGCTTTTTTGTATGAAGAGAATTATACTTACTTCAATTGAAAATATTATAAGCTAGAAGTTCATCTAAAATGTACATTTTTTTTCTTCTAATAGTAGGTTCCATTCAATTCTACAAAACAGAAATAACATGTTATATTTTACCCCATCATAGGCTACCTACCAAACACTGCCATAATTACATAACATCCTTGCGAGGAAATCCTCCTTTCATATCATAACTTTGCTAAGGATATAACACGGAAAGATAAGAGTCATTCTCATCAACCCTCTTTGACACAGAAAACTTTGATTCATCATCCTCCAAAATCTTGCCATAGATCGTGAATATAGCAAGACTAGTATTTTCGAGAGAACATGAAAAAAAATAGTTATGAATAGCCAAATCACTACAATTTTCATCTTGCTGCAAGTATAGCCAAATCACAGAAAACAGTTGACATGGATTAATTTTCCCTAAAAAACGCAGCAACTTTTAGAGAAAAAAATCTACATGAGACAAACTAAAAAAAATTGAGACGCCATTTTATAAGACCTTGTATTCTTCTATTGTAGATGATACTTACAATGGAGCTCTAAAAAGAACAGTGTCTGCAGTTGTTGCATTTTTTATCTCTAAAAGGCCAAAGAGAATGTTGTGGTCTACACACAATTGAAATGACATAATGAGTATTTAAATTCTAATTAAAAAGCACATCAAAATCTTTAATGACTAAGATTGACGGTTTTGATATCATGTTTGACCTAGCTGTAACCGACAAACTCTTGTAATAGGAGCGCTAAAGCG
This sequence comes from Oxytropis ochrocephala, assembly GCA_020916435.1. Taxonomy (NCBI): domain Eukaryota; kingdom Viridiplantae; phylum Streptophyta; class Magnoliopsida; order Fabales; family Fabaceae; genus Oxytropis; species Oxytropis ochrocephala. Next base: position 13,852,952 of record CM037088.1, on the reverse strand, counting down.
ATCAACGGAGATTATTCATTTGTAACGGTTTCGCTAGTAATGACGCCATGGTTAATGCTGAGTGATCATTCACAACATGCCCATGTTTGTTTTCCATGATTTATGGCCATGAGTTAATCACTTTAATTAGTCATTTATATGTGTTATAAAATATATTGAATGTGTTGTCAGCCTTGAAACATCCACCGTCGGATATAAAGCATTTCTCATGAACACCGTTGATCATTGTTGAATCGTTTATTGTTGAGAAAAAATACATACAATGCGATATGTACCTACCTACACCAGATCCGTTAGATCTGGTTTCAATGGAGAGAATTATGTTAGCAACCGTTGGGTTCATTGCAAACTTGACATGAAGTTCACCTATTTATCAGGTGTATTGCGTGGATTTTCTACGGATGAGGTGGCTTTTTTTAATGGTGACGTGTATAGTCTATATGGAAAACTTACAATTGTATATCATTAAGATTAAGATTAAGATTATGATTAAGATAATTTATGAATTGTTATTATGTGTATTTATCATAATGGTGCGTGGGTTCATTGAGTTAATTAATAGTGAGTGTGAAATTTGTATCAAAAGAAGCACATGGTGCCGTGGTTGTTGTTGTTGTTTGCCACTCGGAGGTCACTTGTTCAACTCCTATGTAAGACATTTTTTCATTTTATTTTATTTTATTCAATGACGGACATCCAGGTGTGCAACCGTGTAGTAGGCCAATGTGGATGACGTGTATATATAAAAGCCACAAATTTAGAAGAGATCTATGTGAAAAATCTCAGTTGGTCGCTTAGGTGGCAAGATTTGTGATTTATATTACTTATGATTTACTAAATGGACTCCAATAGCCCAGTCAGGTGGTATCCACATCCCGAAATAAGAAACACAAAAAGAAATCGGCTCAAAAAACAACGGTGCATAACACTCGCTCAAAGACTAATTATGTTTGTGTTCCTTTTTCTGTTTTGATCTGATCTGCGGATTATCGGTTCTTCTGATTATCTGTCTATAGCCAGAGCTTGGTTAGTTTTACCGTTCTCAGGATAATTTATCTAATTTTTGTTAGTTTGGTTTTAAGTTTTTTGTCTAGCCTTTAGGCTGTTGTATTTTAGAGGCTTTGTTAGAGGCTCTCTATTATTACTTTGGATTGAGCTTTTCTGATTGCAGGGGTTTCGCTCTAGTCCCCCATTCACTTCTCCAAATAGTTTTGGGAGAGAGAACCTCTGCTAAAATCTAATGGCTATCGTATGTGTGAATGTAACTAACTAGACTCACTTGTGATCCGAAATAATCCTCGTGGAATAAGGTTCAATCCAAGATGTTTAAATAGTGTGTGCCTAAAAAATGGCATTCATTGGTTAATTCCAGGTGTCAGAAGCGTAGAATAAGTTATAGGTTTGGGTGAAAGAAAGCCATCGATTTGGCATGACTGCTTCCAATAAGGTAACACCACGTCATAAGGGTGTCGAAGGTAATTCCAAGACCAAAAAGTGCACGCAATGCAATATAGCGAAGGAAGAGAATCAAAAAAAGAAAGAGAGAGATACGGAGAGGCAGAACAAAAAAGGAAAAGAAATCAATTTCTAATTGAGGCCACAAAGAACTTGTGGCTAAGAATTAAAACCTCTTTCTGACGTGGCATCGAACTCTAGTTTAAATGGATCGGATCAAAATCCTATTGGACGTCCTTCCATTGACAATTCATATCAAAACCCCAACCACCACAAAACACAATACACCAAAATTAACGCACTCTCACGAAACAAACCAGTAGTAACTGCAGAGTCAGTGAGTCAGTCACCAATTAAATGCAGGAAACCAGAGACCCCACTATCAAGCTCTTTGGGCAGGCTATTCCCCTGCCCGGAGATGCTGACCGTCACTCCTCGCCGCCTATCCATCTTCACAAACAAGAACAACAAGAAGAAGAATCCGTTCATGACGAAGATGAAGGAGAACAAGAGCCACAGCAAGAGGAGAAAAATCAAACACATGAGGTACGATTTCTAATCTATCAGTTTCGCTGTTTGAACTTAAGTAACTCAGTGCTCAAATTAAACATAAGAACTAGATGTATTGCTATTTTATTTTCTCAATTTCTCCATGCTTATGTTCAAAACCGTCGTTTCGTCTTTGCTTAAACCTCCTTGTTAATAATCTATTGTATATGGCTATAAGGATCTTAATTTTCTTTTTCTTGAATCTTTTTTATTAACGAAGCGAGAATTAAATAAAATTGCTTGGAAGATTCAACTTGCTGCTAGATTTTCTAGATAGTTATTTGAATGCATGGACCAAATATTTTCTTAACCCTTAGGTTTGTTGTAATTTATCTTATATTTCTTTTTGTAAAATAAGGATAAAAATGTTTTGATTGGTAATTTCCATTGGACTTGTTTTAATAATTAGCCTTAACTTCATTAGTTGTTGAATATAAAGACCCTGTTGCTAACTTAATATAATCTTTTCAAGTTTTTTCCATCTATTTTTTCAGTTTACTTTTCTTCCAAAAATTGACTGATGCAAGATTTCTATTATTTTTTTCTTCAAAATATTGTTCTACGTTCCTGCTTGTCTCGTGCTATTATTGTTGGATTTGAATTGGATTAAATGCAGTCGGTGGTTTGTGCAGTCATGCAGTGACCGAGTCGGTGAGTTCGGAGTCGTCCTATTAAGATTGGACAGTCCAGATTTAACTGTTTGTCATTTTTGCTTAATAAAAAATTCTAACTTTAAAATCTGAACCCGACTTTAAAATCTGAACAGTCGAATCAAAATTGGACAATCTTGAACTTGTCGACTCTCTGACTGCATGCAGTTCCGACCGCATACGGAACCAGATCCTTTATTGTTAGTGTTATGATGTTCTTTCCAATTTTCATGCGGGAGATTGTGAATCTATACACATGTTTGTTTTGTTTCTGCAATTCTGCACTATCAGTCTATCAGTTTCATTAAACAAAACATTCTGTCAAATTACTATAGGATCCAGGATCTGAAAATGTTACTGAGAGAGAGAAAGAAGCTGACCCTCCTCCAGAAACACCTTCCATAGAAGAAGAAGAAACTCCAAAATCCAAAGATGAAAACTCAGAGAAGGAACAATCACCAGAGAAAACTTTAAAGAAGCCAGACAAACTCCTACCATGTCCCCGCTGCAACAGCATGGACACTAAATTTTGTTACTACAACAACTACAATGTCAACCAGCCACGTTACTTCTGCAAAGCATGTCAGAGATACTGGACAGCAGGTGGCACCATGAGGAATGTTCCGGTAGGTGCAGGACGACGAAAAGAACAAGAACTCGACTTCCCATTATCGCCACATAACCATCTCTGAGGCTCTTCAGGCAGCTAGAATTGATGCTCCTAATGGTGCTCATATTCCTACATTGAAAAGCAATGGTAGAGTCCTAAGCTTTGGATTAGATCCACCTATTTGTGACTCCATGTCATCTGCCTTGAACATTGGAGAGAACAAGAACAAGGTTGTTAATGGCTTGGAGGATCAAATTCAAAATCAAAGATTTCCTGTTTCTTGTAGAAGTGGAGAAAATGGTGATGATAGCTCAAGTGCAAATTCAATGGGGGAAGGTAGCAAAAGTAAGAGTAACTTTCCACAACAAGTGATCCAAAATAATGGTTTCATTCCTCAACTTCCTTGTATTCCTAATGTTCCTTGGCCTTATACATGGAACACTCCAGTTCCACCACCTGCTATGTGTCCTTCAGGATTTCCCTTACCAATCTATCCAGCTTTTTGGAACTGTGGTGTGCCTGGGAATTGGAATGTTCCATGGTTTCCACCACATTCCTCTGCTTCAAATTCAACTCCAAAGTCTCCTAGTTCGGGTCCGAATTCTCCGACTTTGGGGAAGCACTCAAGGGATGGTGAAGTGATTACACAAGAACCTTTGAAGAAAGAAGAACAATCAAAGCAAAGAAACAACGGGTGTGTGTTGGTTCCAAAAACATTGAGAATTGATGACCCAAGTGAAGCTGCTAAGAGTTCTATATGGGCAACTCTAGGAATTAAGAATGAGTCAGCAAGTGGGAGGAGAGGTATGTTTAATAAGTCCTTCCAATCAACTAAGGGAGAACAGAATCAAGTTGAAGCCTCTTCTGTATTGTTTGCTAATCCTGCAGCATTATCTAGATCACTTAATTTTCATGAGAACTCTTAAATTAGCACCCGTAATTTTTGTCTTTGCTTTCATTTGATGCTATAATTAAATAGAATAGGTTCCTTTTCATGTGCTTACTATGGTGAGTTTGAGTTCATGTAAATATATAAAATATATAGATGTGAAATACTGACCTTAGCCTAGAGTAAGAATATCTTTAATGTTTGTGAAACTCCAGAGAGAGGTTGTAACATGTTTTGGTACTCCTAGAAAATGAATAACGAGTTCCCTTTTGAGTAGTTTCCTCTCTTCCTCTGTCTGAACTCTGAACAACCTAGTATCCATTCCTATAAAGTCATGATGGGAAATGCCAAGTTTGGTTGCACTTGAGGTTCTAATAAAGTTTTATTCTTCTTTATTTTTGGTTTTTTTACTTGTGTTTTTTACAAATTTTCATTAATGTGTTTTTTATAATTTAAACCTTAGTATTCAAATTAATTTTTGTTTGTTAGTAGAGTGTTACATGTTCGAACTCACACTTTTAATATTTACACAACAAATAACACTTATATTTGATGAAAATGTTCAATTTAATGTTAAAATTAAACATCACTTCTGCCTGCCTCGGAAATTCCCTCAGCAATTTGGTGGGTTACATCACAATTGGACCGACAGGTGTATTCTACGAATCGCACAAGAAAACAGAGATAGTATTTGCCAGCTTCAATCTAATATAAGCCACACATGGGGTATAAGATGCGTTGTGATGGACCCAAAATGCTAAAACATAACATGTTGATATCCTTTTCCTCTTCGCACCCGACTTTTGACTTTTCCTCCTTTTATTTCTTGCCTTTTCCCTCTGCTATATGGAAAGCAATAGCTCATTTCTTTTCATCCATATATATATGCCTATGTCAATGCCAAATTACAATTATTAAGGGAACCAGCACAATAAAGATAGTTCATTGGAAGTAAGCATCCCTTGCCGATATAAGCAACGGATAAATTTTTAGAAGTGTATTAACCATAACTTTTTTCTTCGATAATAACAAGATTTAAAAATGCAATAATTTAAACATTTTTCCAAAAACTTACCTATTATAAAATTTTGAACCTTATAAAAAATGCCTTTTCGTCAAAACAGTCAAATGGGCCCTAGCTAATACTCCCAAACTTTCGTCGGCTTCATTCTCATCCATAATCCATCCCAAACTACAATATCTACATTTTCACGATATTCTTTAATATTCATTTACCATTTAGTTTTTGGGATGTGTGTGTGTCGATTGAAAAGGTCACTTGAATTATCTTGATCTATATTCAGTGATTATATCCCAATCTCCTCTATTTTTGGTCACCAATGAATCGGGCCAGCAGTCCCCTCTATTGAATTAGGAATTGATTTGTCAACTGGTTTGGCCTAGTCCTCAAATTTATAATTTGAAATTGGCTTAAAAGATCTTTTAGTCATATGCATTAAAAAATTTTAAAATAGTCATATGCATTCTTAACGTTACTACTTTTAGTCTCTGCACATTAGTTAAGGTTAAAAGCGTTAAAAATTGATGACGTGGATGCCATGAAGGATGCCAACAAGGATGAAAAGGCTGAGTCATCTTCTCTTCGTTCTCATTTCCAGAAATTGTGTTCTTCCATTACTCTCTTCTTCATCCATCTTCACTCTTCTTCTTCTCCTTCAATCTGCTCAATTCATCCATCTTCTCTCTTATTCCATCTTCTCTCTTCTTTTTCAATATTCCATTACACACTTTTATTTCACTTGACTTGAGCTTGATTCGCGTCTCTTTGAGTCCAAAAACCATTGCAATTTCGCAACCTTATTTTCAATTTCGTTTCTGATTTTGCATTTTTTCCTTTGAATCTCTTGCTGCGTTTTTGTTCCTGCTATGATTACGAACCTATAGCAACTGATTTCGTGCTTTTTGGTTGAGTTTTGAGCATTTGCCCAATTTCAAAGCCCTAAAACGCGTTTTTCTAAAATTTCGCGTTTTGAGTAAGCTCTTCAACTTTTTTCTGCAAATTGATGATAAATTTGAGTTCCTTGTGAAATTCGCACGAAATGGAGTACTCATTTGTTTAAGTTGGTGAAGAATTGCGAATTTTGTCATTTGAAGGTTGTCTTGAACCTTGTGTTTGTCTTTATTCTTTGTTGTTGAAGATTTGGGGATAATGGCGATAGTGGGCTTGGGATTTGGGGATAATGAAAAATCAACAAGAAGAAAGAGTTGTTGAAGAAGATTGTGTTGTTGTTGTTGAAGAAGAAGAAAAAGATTGTGGGTTTGTAAATGAAGTTTTGGGAAGAGATGATGATGAAGATGTGTTCTTTGTTGTTGTAGTTTTAGTTTTAGGTTCTTTGATGAAGATGATGATGATGATGAAGATGATGAAGATGAGATGATGATGAAGATGTGTTGTTGTTGATGAAGATGATAATGTTAATATTTTAATTATTAAAATATTAAGTGGTCTCACGACCGATCATTAAATGATGTGGCACACACATGTGAAAGATGAGTCACCGCCACGTCATCAATTTTAAAAGTGTTAACCCTTAACAAACAAAGAGGACTAAAAGTAGTAACGTTTAGTAATTGCGGGACTATTTTAAAAATTTTGGAATCATAGGACTAAACTGGATTATTGTGACAATTGCAGGGACTAAAAGTACCTTTAAGCCTTTGAAATTTGGTAATTGAGATGTGAATTAGCAACCAAAGCTTACTGTGGTAAATGGAGTAATGGAGATGTGAATTGTCATCATTGTCGCGACACGACTGAGTCTCTTATTCACGTTCTTCGTGATTGCAAGTTAGCAACAACTCTTTGGAATTCCTTCATCCCGCCTAGTTTGCGGTCTGATTTTTATGGAGTTGCACCTTGTGACTGGCTAGTTATTAACTTAGTTTGCAATTCTAAGTTAGCAGACTCCTCGGCAAACCTAGCAGAGAGCTCGGCAACCATATCAGAGAGCTCGGTTTGGTGCAATGTTTGGGCGATGGGATGCTATAACTTATGGTTTTGGCGTAACAAAGAAACGCACGATGATGATTATGAGCGGCCAAAGCTTGCCTCGTGTGTTATCCAGCATCAGGTCCGTGAGTATGAGGATGCAAATGCTGCTTACTCCCCGGTGCATCAGCGCAACTCCCAGCAGGTGGAGGTTCGATGGTGCGCGCCTTCTACTGGATGGGTTGTCATCAACACGGATGGAGCTTTTAAGAGAGACTCGGGTTACTCTAGATGTGGCGGGGTTTTGCGCAATGAGCTCGGTCAGTGGCTTGTGGGTTTGCTGGCGTTTGAGTCACGACGTCCGCATACATGGTCGAGTTATGGGAGCTTTGGAGGTCTTATATTTGCTCACGGTAAAGGTTATTCATCCATTGAGCTTCAAATGGACTCTTCTACTATTGTCCACTGGTTAAATGGAAATGATCCAGGTAGCATAACAGGGCGCCAACTTGTCAGGAGGATTAGACAGCTGATGGCGGCGACACCGGTTATTCGGGTTATTCATATTTATCGGGAGGCAAACAAGGTTGCTGATGAGCTTGCCAACATTGCGTGCAGCCAAAGTGAGGCGATGGTCGTCTTTGATTTCCCCTAGTATAGTCAAGTTTTTAGTTGATGCTGATATTTCTGGAGTTTCTACTCCGTGTGTAATCCCCGTGTAATTCTCTTTTGGGCATTAGCCCCATTTAATCTCAAAAAAAAAAATCAACAACCCAGAATGCAAATGTTAGATGCAAGTAATTAACACATTTTATCTACGCATTCGACTAGTACCTAAATTCCCTTCTCAACGATAGAACAACTTTGAGCCATATTTTCCTCCGGGCCAAATTTTGAATTAGTCAAAACCCCTTTCCCTAAACACGAGAGCGATATTGAAGACCATGGACTTAAAAAGAAACAAACTAGATAGCCTAAGCCTCTAATTAATCTTTCAACAAGGACCCCAACCCAACAAGGGGTAGTACACATGTGGCTAGAGATGGCAAAAAAAACTCATACCCACGAGTAATTGCGAATAAAATCCGTGGTGGGTACAAAGCGTGTAGTCAAACAGGTATCGTGTACAAATTAAATGGATAGTTACATTACCCGTTAGTTAACAGGGCAGACACTAGAAATTAGATATCCATACCCGTGGGTACCTATACCCGCAACAGATGGTTGCTCGTAGATTAGATTCAGGCAATTACATACAAAAGATGGCTGCTCTTAGATTCAGATGCTAGCTATCGAACCTAATAGCATCTTTAATGGTAACACTTAATAGAGTTTCGATCCTGTGTTGAACCATCCTACCATTTGGGTTTCCTTTCATCCTTTGTCATAGTATTAATACAAGTGAGGGAATCAGAATAGCTACACTTTAATACATCAACTTCAGAGATGACAATGTCATCGCTTTCTTTTCAGGTCATGATTCAAACCCCATCTGGGAATCAACCACATAATAAATAAATATGGATAAAAATGTTCATTGAATTCTACATCCCCCACTGTCTTGTCCGTGTCGAACATTGCCATAGGCAGACAGTTCCAGTAAATCCATATCACGACCTGTAATGCATCCAATATTCTCATCAATAAATTTCCAAATTACTACAGCTAATATGATCATTATAATAGTCATACCTGAAACCCTGCAATAAGAACTCTTCTGAATAAGATCAGCTTTGGAGATCTCTGTTCGATTACCTTTTGCTCGATTAACTGTTGCCTGTAAAATTATGGATAGAACTTTATCAAATGGCCGCAAAGCAAATCAAAGTATCAAACAGGAAAACAGATTAAATAATTTTATCTTTGTGCGGAAAAATAATCTAGAGTTTGTAACATAATTTCATCACTTGCTTTCAAATCATACTGAAAAGTGAATTTGAGAAGCAAAACTTAAAAAATGAAAGTTCACAAGAACAAGTCAAAGACAATAATGGCAATCCTTGTAATAATCATCCCTAGAAAGTTTGAAAGCCATACAGAATAGTGTAATGAAAGAAACGTAGAAAAGTAATATGATTAGAGTTATACAAATGATTGTGTTAAACTTAAAGATAAATCTCATAAAATATGACAGAGTATCTTAGATTTTCTTTCAGAATTGGTTTCCATATTTTGTTATATAATTAGGATTAAGAGTCAAGTGTTGGTACAAATAAGGATCGGTACTTTGTCTTATGTAATAATATCAACCATACTATTCACATCAATATAATGTTATTACTCTAACTCTAAGTATTCCTCTCCTCCTCTGTAACTAACGCTATAATTCCAACAGCTTGTATAGTTGTATCCAATAGCAAAGGTTTGACTTTTTTGGAAACCAACTGAATATATGTGATGCCTAACAATCAAAACCTCACCATATATCAGTGAAGGTATACATCCAAGTCTTGATTAGTTACTGTCTAGAAATAAGGTCACTAAATCCGTATTGTAGAAAACTAAAAAGCAGTTCTTTACAATAGAAACTTGCATTTTGGAACTCTAAATAGACAATCCATAATACATATAATAAGAAAATATGCTTAATAATGAGGGCCCATATGGATCAGCTTATTTGGGTTTATCTATTAGCATAAGCACTTGTGAGACTGTTTGGGAGAGGTTATACATGTTCATAAGTTGTTTTCAGCTAATTTCCATAAGCTCTCTAAGAAAACTTATGAAAATAGATTTTGGCTTATAAAAAAATAATTTAACATTATTGTATCTTTTACTATATAATGCATAAGCGTATATGCCATAAGCAATTAATTAAGCCGTCTATCCATCCAAATGGGGCCTGAATCCATTATCCTGATTCCTGAGGACCATAATCTACTTACTAATCCAAAAAAACAATTCTTATATCAAATTAACAGACATCATAATAAAATATCAGGATAAGGCACAGTTGTTATAAATTTGGATTTAAAGAATCACATTTACAGAATTTTCAAAAAAAGAATCCTACCCAGGGCAAGTAAAGCTCATTATACAACAAAAGGTATTACAATATACTACCCCCCCCCCCCAATGGGTTCTCTCTCCAAATGGAAACAGAGAAATGGAGAGAAACCTTACCTGTAATACTTGACAGTTTTCCAGAGTGCTTTGCCCTCCCTGAATTTCACAAATAAATACCCATAAAAATCATAACGGCAGATATCACAGAAATTAAAATGTACAATAAATAAATTCCTCAGAGTGCAGTAAAGACAACACAGCTAATGTTATTCATCAAAGGAGAATAACAGCAATTTCCATCGAAATTGTTTCTATATTTATGTGTGGATACAATACACCATAATATACAATTCAGACTATAAACTGAATGAAGACGTTGTAAAAAGTAAAGGGAACGAATCATGTTACAGCAAATTGTAATTATGTAAAGCAATTAGAAAAATTGATAGAAAAAGAGAAAAGGGAAAAGCTTACCTTGGAGTAAGGTTGAATGTGATCATAGTCATGACAGAGACAGCCAGGGCAACCTACGAGCTTACGAAAGACAAGGTTACCGAGGGGGTCCCTACGCCATCGATCAGGGTCTCGTCCTTTAACCTTATCTGCCTTTTCCCAGCATTTCTGTTTGATACTGTGTGGGAAGCTTCGAGGGCTAGGGTTAGGGTTAGAGTTAGTGTATTCGTCAAAGAGAAAGGTAGGGTCATCGAGGAGAGTGGAAGAGGGAGAAATGCTTCGTTTGGATAATGAAGAAGAAGAAGAAGACAACTTGGATGAAGTGGTTTCGGATCGGTCCTTCAACGGTGAGGTGGAGTTTCTTCTTCTCCTCCTTTCTTGTGTGTTGCTGCTCGTAGCACTGCCGGTGACAGAAGAACCACCCCTCATTTGCCGCGCCTCCTCTACTTCTCTCTTCCTCCTTATCCAATCCAATACTCTTTTATTTATGAGTAGCTTTTTTTCTATAATTTTTTTTATTTTATCCGTACATACCCACGGTGATCCTGTATTTATTATTATTTGTTAGTCTATTTTTCTCGTTAATCGTTATTTTTCTTTTTTTTTTTCCTTTTGTCTTTCTTTTCTTTATCATCTTCTACCAAAAAAAAAACGTGATCCTGTATTTGTTATGAAATTATAAATACGTTAAAAGTTACCAAATTTAATAAATAAAAAAGAAAAACTCCATAATATGCGATATTTCAAAATTTCTAAAATAGTTGTGTTGCAAAAAGTTTTTTTGAAACATCTTCTAATATTAATAATAGAGTAAAAATGATGAAAAACATAAAAGAAGATGTAATAATGGAAGTATCTTCTTATAGTAATGGCGCTCTCGTTGACGCTCTTGTTGGCGATGTCGTTCTTTCTTTCTTTTCTTGCTTTAGCTCGTGGGACTCATGAAAAAGTAGATGATATTTAATTTTTTATATTTTTAGGAAAAATAATTTTGAAATTTTGTTAGTGGTGTCATTTTTTTGACAATCGGTAGTTGTTAAATTAATTGGGTTTACTAATTTTGAGTAGATTAAAATAAATAATAAATTCTACATAATTTAATATTAATTTTGTTAAGTTTATTTAATTATTGATTTGTTAGGAAAAAAATTAAAAAAAAAATAATTGACTGCACGACAGACAGCTTTTGCTGCCTTTTGGCGCTCTCGCTGCTACTTCTCAAACTTCTCCTTATCTAAAAATGCTGATTTTCTTTTGTATTTCTTTGTTGGCAAAATTACAATTGAGGACCTTTAAGTTATTTATTTGTAACAAGTTGACCCTTTAAGTTTTTTTTGTAACAAATAGACTCTTTAAGTTACCTAACATTGACATTGTTGGTCCTTTCAGTAAAATGTCATATCGTTGATTATATCAAAATACACCAAAATATGCATGGTTGTATCAAAAGACATAAGCTAGAGTAATCACAATATATAAAGTAGCATTACATCAAAATACATAAGCTAGAGTAATCATTAAAAGAGCCTATTTGTTACAAAAAAAAAGTTAAAGGACCAACTTGTTACAAATAAATAACTTAAAGGTCCTCTAGTGTAATTTTGTCTTCTTTGTTTAACAACCATAATACTGCGATATTCACTATTTAATTAGATTTAAAAGCGTAAATAACTCTATATAAAATAGAGTTATCAGAGGATATAGAGGACTTCTCAGAAACTCACATACACAACTGTGAGGTATCGGTTTCAAACCCAGAACATAATATCCAGCCTAACAATTTAGACATTTGTCAGTTGAGTTAGGCCTTGCAGATGACTCTATGAGAATTTCTAATAACATGCAATTAAATGATTGGGCGAACTAAGATTTTTCTTAGTAACGATTGAGTGTGTTTGCTTACCGATGGTTGATGAGGTGAATGGTTCTAGCAAACACAATTCTGATTTAGGTTCTATTTTATTCTCTTATAAAAATATACTCTCTTTGTATCAAAGCTATAGAATTAGCTATAGACATATTTTTTTTGTTGCTCATACACTTACAAGGACATCAAGTTATATGTACTACTTCTCAAAATTTTCATTTCAGTCCAACCTATAAATTCTATGCACGTTGAGTTACTAACTAAACTGAGATTAGGAGTTTGTTGCAAAGGCACTAACATTCTTCAATGGTGAAAATGAAGACAAAATTCCAGCATTGGCACTAAATGGTGAAGATTCATCATGTCTTCAAGGAAACTAATTCCAGCATAGTTTTTTTAGCTAGGTTAGGAGTTAGGAGTAATTCTACTTTAGTTAGGGTGGATGTTCCACCAATAACATTCTTTAGTATCTTAATGTTGATGCTCTTGGTGTTGTTTTTGTGAGGCATTAGCATTTTTTTCTTCTATTATAATCAATAATAATAGTTTTTAAATTAGGTCCTTAGAGCATCCGCAACGGAGAAATTCAAATTGAGTATTTAAATGGGTTTCGTGTGTACACATCACTCTTTTATAAAACAATTAAGAATGCATTTCAATAAATAATGTTACACGTGTCATCTTATTATGCGTTTGTTATTTATTACCTTTTTTTGGTCCCACACTTTTATGAAAGGAATAAATTAATTGCATTTATATTAAGAAATTCAACAAATAATGATATTCAACACTCAAAAATGAAAAAGTTATATGGTTACACTATTTTCAATCTAATGTGTCAAATTATTATATTTTTCTCATCAAAAATCATAATTCAAATAGTCAAGAAATAAAATTTTAAGAAACTATTTCATTCATCAAATGAAAAATATTTTCTTCTGACTTAAAAGAAAAAATGATAGTATTAAACATTGTGAATTGACAACGTCTAATATTTTGGTTTAAACTTTGTCAAAAAAATGTTTTACATAATCACTCGAATATACTATTTAATATTAAACTTATTAATTCATTTCTCTTCTCGTAAAAAAAAAAAATTATTTCTCATAATTATGATCCATAGATTTTGGTAAATAATGCACCAGTTTCTCTATGACTTTTAGAATGAACTAATGGGCTTTGAATTATACTAATAAAAAAACTGTCAAATAAAATGGCTTGAATTAGACGGAAAATTGTGTTTTGTTGCTATATACATAATATCGAATGGAATTGGTTTTGTGAGATTTGCGAATGACGTGGACTTCCCTTAAAAAAACAACTTATAAATAATAAATAAAAACTAAAGAAAATAGACACAGATGTTAGAGATGCCCCGTCAAGGATACCGAAGTAATTCTCTCCGTGCCCGCTATCGAAAACAATTGTAGGGGGGCCAAATTTTTTTATACTAAGCCTAAATTATACTAGTGTTATAACAACAACACAATTAAGAAAAAAATGCCTAATAATATACCTACACTACGTCTGTTTCACTTCCCAAATTGATTTTGCGCATGGAGTCTAAGTCTATGTGCATCGACACTACCATAAAACAATTGGAAGATGTGTTATCATATTTTGAAAATATCGAGGGGAAGGTTTTACAAAAAGTATTAATCTACCAAAAGTGTTGCACTTGAAATGAATGGTAAGCTCATCTTTTCAACAAAACGCCGTGTGATTAGAGAAAAACATTTTGAAGAGAACAATGAGGAAGATGAAAATCAGTCACCGTAAAAATCATTTAAAGTCAACTATTTTCTTATTGTTGTTGATATGATAATTACTTCTTTGAAAAACAGATTTGAGGAATTGAAGAGATTTGAAAGTATCTTTGAATTTTTATATGATTCACAAAAGTTAAATGTCATTGGATGCTAATGAGTTAAAAGAATGTTGTGATAAATTTCTTAACTTTTTCTCATGACAATTTATCAAATGTTGATGTAGATGGTATTTTCTCTCACTTTGCCAACTAAAACAATGTCTACCAAATATTGATATTCTTAAACTTGTCAAATTTGCAGATTGTTATCCGAATGTAGGAATTGCTTATAGACTTTTATTGATGGTGCCCGTGACCGTAGCATCAGCTGGAAGAAGTTTTTCAAAATTGAAGTTGATCAAAACTTAGATGAGATCATAAATTCCACAAGAGAGATTGAATGGTTTGGCAACTTTGTCAATGAAGAAGGATAAGTTGGAGAACATTGATGTTGATGTGATTTTAAATGATTTTGCATCTCAAAATGCTTGAAGAAATCGCTTCTCATGACTTTTTGAGAAAATAGAAGTTTTTTTAATATTTTGTAAAACTATTATATATTAAGGCATATTATGTTAAATGAAATAAGTTATTTTTGTTGTCTTTTATCGAAATATTTTCAAATAAAAAAATAGTTATGTAAGAAGCCCTTTTCTCACTATTTGGATAGGGCCCATAAAATGTCAACAACGGGGCTGCGACCACCATCAAAGTAGTTCTTCCTCTACACATTTGCTCCACTTCCTCTATTAATTCCCTTAATAACTTTCGTTTTTCCGTTCTTATTTTTAATCGTCTTTTCAGTGTTTTTCTTTACCCATTTGTTTGATGCAAATATGATCCAACAAATCCTTTGGAGCCATTAACATGAATTGCCTGTTATTTTAAAATGTTGTTTTGAGCTTTTGGTTCAATGGTATCTACTCCTTTGTTTAATGAAGTTATAAATTGAAGACTTTGGACATTAGCAAAGTGAATATACTCTCCAGTTTAATAGTTTTGATAAAAAAAATAGGTGGAAGATACATCTAAATATGCACACAATCCTGCACATGTACGAGGCACGACCATGTTGCCCTACGCCATTTCATTTTCACCATACTAAATCTTTCCAAGGTCGTAATTAGATCTAAAATTTGGAACCAAAATATCATAAACAGAAGGGAGCAATTGCAGTTAAAACATTTTTATTTGAATAAACTTAGTAAAATTTGAAATACCCCCATAAAAAAAGTGTAGCCCCCCGTTGTTTTTAAAAAATTTGTCTTCATGGGGCAACAGTTTTTTTTTTATGTCGGAAAACAAAAATGTACTAAGTCAATTTGTTGGCTAATGGTGTAAAACATTTTACATCAGTAGTACAAACCAATTAATCTCAATTATTTACTTTTTTGCCAAAACACTTTTTTCAAATATATAAACGAGAATTAATTTCATTTCCTCATACGATTTTCATGACATACATAAACGAAAATTACATGACATATATAAACAATTAATCCCATCTCCTCAAAAGATTTTCATGACATATATATAAACGGGAATTTGGTTCTATGAGTTTGGTTTCATTATTCATTAAGTATTCATGATAATATGTTATTTAAACATTCGGTGGGTTGTTTTGCAAGAAAAATTCCAGGTGTTACATTTGTTTAATAATTTTTTATTTCGCTTAACTATATATTTTTTTTACCAAAACACCTAACTATATTATATAGTTGGCTTATTGACTACTATCTATTAATATATTATATTTTCTAATATATTATTTTAAGTTCCATTTTTTTGTATAAAAATTCCAAATAATTTTTTTAATTAATTTAATTAACTACAAATTCAATTTGATATAATTTTTTATATTGTATATGTTATATATTTAGAATAAAATATATGTCAAATATGGTGACCACTTTCCTTTGTATTATTGTCTCATATCTCCTCATAAGATTTTAATTGATATATAAATGAGAATTTTATGCTAAACATAAGGTGTTAGTATTTCGCTTTTTGTTATTTTCTTTAAACAAACGTATATAATTAAACGCATTTGATTTCATTATGCATGAAGTATTTAAAATAAGCAATTATTTAAATTTTCAATTTATTGCATATGTTCAATAACACTTAATTTTTTTACCTACTTAGTTGAACCTCCTTTTTGTCCAAATCAGGTATACATTGCGCACAACTACAAACATAATTGACTGAATATCTATTAATAATTCAGCTGAATATTTTTATCTTAATTTTTTCCTTTTTGTCCAAATCAGGTATACATTGCGCGCAACTACAAACATAATTGACTGAATATCTATTAATAATTCAGCTGAATATTTTTATCTTAATTTTTTTAATTTGCAAGTTTCTATTAATAAATTTAAATAACTATTTTAACTTTAATTTAATAAACTATTAATTTCTTTTAATATAAAAATAAGGTATAAATATTATATATTAAATATATATACAGAATAAAATATATGTCACATTGCACAGTTTCCTATACTAATAGTACTTATATAAAAATTCCATCTCTCTAACTCAAAAGCCCAAATTTTTTTAATAAATGGGTCTCAGTAACTTTTTATCATTTTACATTTTAATAATAATTTATATGACATAGTAAATAATAAAATAATAAAATAATAAAATTATAAACTTTAATTGTACTAGTTTTCCAAGGTTTTTTAATAGTTCAAAAAATAATAGTAAAAATAGAAAAGTTTCATGAATAATAAAAAATCATAAACGTCTAAAGTTACGCATTTACAATCATCTAATTAAAATAGATTTTTTTTTATTATTGTGGTAAAAAAAATTCATTTAATTAAAATTTTAATGATAAAATTAAAATAGCTAAAATGTAGATAGTTAAAACATTTAATGTAATTCTTGTCAAAAAAACATTTAATGTAATGTTAAATCATTTAACAATAAGCTCGTTCTTCGTGCCAACTTCTTTTAATTTTTTATTATTTTTAAATTTAGTTTTCAAAGCAGCCTCAGTTTTTATAATTTTTTAATGTAAAGTAAATGTGCGGTACCTATTAGATTCTAGGCTTAATTACAGTTTTGGTCTCCCTATTTTTACTAACTCACGATTTTGGTCCTCCAAGAATTTTTTTCACAAATTTGGTCCCCCTATTTTCACTAGCTCATGATTTTAGTCCCCCAATAATTTTTTCTTACAAATTTAGTCCCCTATTTTCAAAAATTCATGATTTTAGTCCCCTTATTTTCCAATTTTTAAAATCAAAGTCCCCCTCTAGGAAAAATAGGGGGACTAAATCGTGAGTTTGCGAAAATAGGAGGACTAAAATCGTGAGTTGGTGAAAATAGGGGGACTAAATTTGTGAGAAAAATTCTTGGGGGACTAAAATCGTGAGTTACTGAAAATAGGGGGACTAAATTCGTGAAAAAAATTCTTGGGGGATCAAAATCGTGAGTTAGTGAAAATAGGGGGACCAAAACTGTAATTAAGCCTAGATTCTAACTCTTAAGACATAATAAACTCTCATTATGTTATACATTATGTTTATTTAATTGTTAGTCAATGATGCAATAAACAAGTAGTAAATAATGAACTAATTATGAATGTAGAAATATGTCTCTAAACTAGTTTCGACATAAAAAAAGTGATAATAATCAAAAACATAATGAAATGTTTAAGTTGTAACTAAGACAAAATATAACGGTCAATATTATATTATTTTATTATGAAAATATTGAAAATAATAAAAGTAATTTTTTTTGAAAATATTAAAATAATATTCTATAGTGTTGTATATGTTATAAATAAAGTTATAAATAAAAATATTATATTGTATAATCCTATAGTGTTCAAACGGGAAAAAGGTGGTCTGTTGTATGTTGTGAACGTGGATACAAAACAAATGAAAACGTGGCATACTGAAACTAAAACGCCGAATAAAAAGGCGAGAGACCGATAAAGAGAAGGTTTTGTTTTATTGCAAACACTGCCAACAATTGGGGTTTGATAAATCACACCGTTCATTTTCAAATTATATGAGCTTTGGCTGGTTCTCCCAAACTCTACCCACCGAAATATCAGCTACACCCGTCGTTCTCTCAACAACTTCTTTGCTCTTAGATTTCATCTCTCTCTTTCTACTCTGCATCTTTTTCTCCTAACAAAAAAATATCGTTTCATATCAATCTCCACTTACCTCGCACATTTCCCTCTTTTCAATATTTCCATTCACTTACCTCATTCTCAATCCTCTTTATATCCTTCATCTTCAGCATCTCAACAAGGTTCGCTTTCCGCTTTTTGTGCAATTTAAATTCACTTTTTTGTTTAGCTATGTTCGTTCCTAATCATGAATTTGCAGGATGGGGAGAGTTAAGCTGAAGATAAAGAAATTGGAGAGCACAAGCAACAGACACGTAACTTATTCCAAGAGAAAAAGTGGAATTTTAAAGAAAGCAAAAGAATTATCTATACTATGTGATATACCTATTATCCTTCTCATGTTTTCTCCCACCGGAAAGCCTACACTGCTACAAGGACAAGGAGAGCGCAGGTAATAATAATCATTTTGTGTTGCATTTTTATAGAAATTGTTGCTACTTGCTAGTGAGTTCAACATTTTTGTCTTAGCTAGAAACCCTATTATCATATAATGCCATAACTTCAATGTGTATTGCATAGAGATTTTGTTGAGAGGACTGAGCTTTTATTGTTATGTGAAACGTATATAATCTTTGTTGCGGGTGAAAATTATAATTTAGAGGTAATGAGATATTGTTTTCATACATCTCTCTCATGACTTGTGCAAGCAAAAGCTTATATGACATGCCTAATTGTAACTTGCATATATATGATAATTATGCATATGATAATTATGAAGTGAGCATTGAACATTGTAGGAGGAAGACAGGGGTATATATGAAATTATAACGGCACATCTTCTAGATTTATGTCCATTTTTATTCCGTTTTAATAAATCTCAAATCAGCTTTTAATAACTCTTCCTAATGGTTTTTGTTTCCAGCAATATGGAGGAGGTTATTGCAAAGTTTGCTCAACTTAGCCCACAAGAAAGGGCGAAAAGGTTTGCCAAATTTACTGTTGAACTTTATTTAATTTTCATTTTTTGATGATGAAAGAGCTAACCTCCATTCTCATTTTAATTGAGCAGGAAAATGGAAAGCCTTGAAGTAAGATTACTTTGCTCTTCTCATATAAGCCTTTTTCATACTGGTGTTGTTGCATCAAGTGCATATTTTATGTTGTCTCCTCAAATTTCTGGTGATACTTATAATTCTGGTTGTTTTTAAAATATAGGCATTGAAGAAAACCTTCAAGAAATTGGGCCATGATGTAAAAATACAAGATTTCTTGGGTTCAAGGTAAGTGTTTGTAATTATTAAATTGTCATTGTCTGTTTTGTAAGTGTTGTTGAAGTTTCTGACTTTTCTTCTTTTCCACCTTGCAGCAGTCAAACGATAGAGGTAAAGTTCATTCACCAACATCCTCATGGTTGATAATAAGTACTGAAGAATCTTAAGTTGGTAGTTAAAAAAGCAAAATATTCTGAGCTGAATTTCTATGTGCAGGAATTAACTCATCAAATTGGGGTTTTACAAGCTCAGCTCGCAGAAGTACATCAGAGACTGAGGTGCAACTTCGGAGCTTTTGGTTGTTAAAGTATTTCTTTTTCTTTTTGGTGTTATTTTGTTGCTCTCTTGTTTAACTATTATTCATTTTGCCTTTGCTTTTTAGGCTTTGTGTTTTACAACCGTTGAGTTATATCTATATCCCATATGGCATGCATATGTATTGATTTCTTGATCATTTGATTTGAATTTTGGAATATATCTTTGTTCCCCATCATTTACACCGCATATTCTCATTCACATGTCATTAAAATTATACAACACAAACATAATGCCATATATAGCTGATAATATCATGCATGTACTCTGGGTTATGAAAGTTTAAGTAACCATCACTGAGTAATATTTTCTTTTTTACATTTGCAATTTTTCAGCTATTGGAATAATCTGGAAAAGATCAATAACTTAGAACATCTTAGGCAAATGGAGGACTCACTCAAGGAATCCATCAATCGAGTGGTTCTACATAAGGTAAGATTTGGTTAATGTAGACTAGTCAGATCATTTTGTCATCTTCAAGTGATTTCGTTAAATAACTACTTAACTATTAGATGTGTACTTTAACATGACAAATGCCTTAGATGATCCTTGCTATTAAGATTTATGAAGTGTTTTTTATTGGCAGCAAAATCTAGGAAAGCGCCAATTAATGTCACTTGAATGCGCAAACCAGGTAAATAATGTTGCAAATTCTCTTTGTCAATATCTCACTCATTTCTTCGGGATAATCTTATTTGAAATAATGTCGCTTCATAGTTACAGGAAGGGATGACTCTACCATTGATGATGGCTGGCCTGCAAGAATCCCAACCCCTCTCTTGGCTTTTGAATGGCGATAATCATCATTTGATGTTACCTGGTGAACCAAAATTTATGCCATTTAGGTAGAGTAACTTATTTATGAAGCTAGCATTCTCAATTCTGCATAGCTTTTTAATAATGTTGTTGTAAAATAAGTTGACTGCATTCTGTTTCGTTAGAATACGTTGTTACCCGTGCACATACACATATGTTACTAGTTTTCATTACTAGTTTGTCTTGTGCTTCTTTTTACAATCTATTAACAGATTCAAGTCTGTAACATACAGCGATAATACCAACAGAGATGTTGAGTGCTCCACTGACATATCCCTCCCAGGATATTCGGGTTATAATGGGAATGTCAAACTTGAGGTTGGAAGCTCTCCCCAGGTCACTACTTTGAGTCAAGCAGGTTGTGTCCTGAACGAGTTAAATGGAAATCCTTACTTAAATGTACAACAGTGTGAGCAATTTGCATACCCTCCTCCTCCACTTGATATGGAAGAAGTGAAGCCTCAGTCAACCATAAACGATAAATCAAACACCGTGGATTACCAAGTTAATAACAACTATGATCTTCCCAGATCAATGTTTGAGAATGGACACCAGTTCTGGAATTCTGCTTCTGGGCCTTGTGGGATTGCCATGTATAATGAGAATGGCTACCATAGGGTAAGATTATGTTCCAATATGGTTTTTTATGTTAGCCTAGTAGACAAATTGACTTTGTTTGATTTATTATTTCTTATATTTTGCAGTAACTAATTGGCTCAACTATGCAGCTAACTTCTCCAATTGAGAGAGGTGTTAACGGAAAGGATGTGACATTGCTAGCAAAATATATCTGCAAGAACTAGATTTGGTTGCTTCGCCAATTATGAGATCAACCACGCTCATTAGAGAGGGTTGTTTTAGCTGTATATATTGTACAACTTATAGGATACAGTTTGTCCATATCTAATGTTTTGTTTCATTGACCGACTTATTTACAGGTAGATTTTTATAGATTCGAGCCAATGATCTTATGTAAAGCCACTGTCTTATGTAAATTATAGATTTTTGGAGTCAAGCCACTGATCCTATGTAAATTATAATTTTGTAGAAAATGAAGTTTATGGGATTCGAGTGTTGTTGTCTAAAGTCTAAACAATTATTTCTTGATGTATGGGTTGTTTTCATTGTAGCAATGTGCTTGAATCTCAAAAAGAAAATAAAACTACCTTAATTTGTTTGTACATGAAAATAATCTCAAAGCTCTCTAAATACATCCACTTAGGGATTACAAAATAACAAGACAAGTTTTGATGCCAACGGTTCCAATTTTAGTTACCACTAGTGTTTGGACAATGGTGTTGGGTCATGGATCTGATAGATGTCGAAAGAGGTTGTCAAATGGTCCTTTGTCTGTTAGGTTGTGCTGCATCAGAAATCCGAAGAGTAACAACAATGTTAATATCCCTATATACATATAAACATAAGAGAAGTGCTAGCAACACTCTCTTTTACACACTCTCTTTTACACACTCTCTCTAACACTTACTCTATGATTGGTTAAAATTAATGTGGTTAATGAGTCCCCATTACAAAATAGTAGGACCCACATAAATCTTAACCAATCATAGAGTGATTGTTGTAGCAGGTGTCTAAAAGAGAGTGTTACTAATTTTTCTCTAGACATAATACAAACATAAAAAGTTAGTTCAATATTAGAGAAAAAGTCCTATGCAGTTTAGATCTAGAAAGGAAAATGAAACATTTACCAGGAAATTTCATTCTCTTTAGCCTCCAGAGTAGGTGCAAAACTCAAGGAGTTGAAAATGCCACCAAAGGTGTATCCAACCTCATTTGGGGGTAAATTGTATTGCTTGAAGATGGGGTCTTGGTTAACACTTCGACCGGGTTCTCAATGTCTTGTTGTCTTTTGGTATACCAAGAAGTCTCGAGATCTCCACTTAACAAATCAAAATGAACTTAATCAAAAGACGCATTGTTTTGGTACACCAAAAGTCTCGATTGCTTGGAAATCAAGGTTAACGATAGTTTATAAATACCCACATTCTTAACCCACTAAGTTGCCTTTTAGCTAAGAATAAAACGTGAAGCCTCATATGCCAAAGCAGACAATACCTCAAAAACACGATGTCGGGACTTACAGTCCAAACTCCTTCGCTTGGTTGGGAGTAAATCTATGGTATCTCAATAGAACTTCCTTTCTGAGCTCCTAAGCTTGGTTGAGGGCGAATTTGACATCTCAATAGAATTCCACTTTTGGTAACTTACGTTTGGTTGAGAGTGAACCTTTTGTATCAACAAAATTCCCCTTCCGAGCTCCCACACTTAGTTAAGAGAAAACCTCAACATCTCAGTTGAGGTTCTCCTTCTAAGTTTAGAGCTCAATTAAGGGAACATCGCTTTTCAAGCAAAAATCTTGGTTGAACAAATGCTTAACGTTTCAACATCAAATAAGTCGGAATTCCCTCCTGAGCTCCCACGCAACCGTGAAAAAATACAACCCTTTGGTATGTTGATCTTTAGATAACATCTTATTTCCTGCCAAGCTCTTTAGCTCAGTAAAAAGGATTGTGCCACTTGAACATCACATATCGATCTCCATCAAGATTTTGACTAACACGTGCAAGTTAACCACCCTGCGAAGACAACTTTGCTAACAAGTCGGCTCCACACTCGCATGGGCAACCAACTTGGGGGGCATCTGTTCTTTTTTTTGAACTTCTAGATAGGTTTCATTAAGATTGGGCCAAGCCACAAAACCATACAATAAGGGGATACAAATAAGCCAAATGGCCTCAAGAAGAAAATACAAGAAACCAAAAGACAAAACTCCACAGTAGTAGTAAATAGGAAAATAAGGGGGTGTAACTGAAGCTAGCCCAAACTTAATCTAATCGCCCAACCCGTGCTAACTCACTAGAGTTGAGATACAACTACACGCTGCGAACCTTTCACCAAAATAGCTTCTACGCGACCTCGCCTCTTTCTACGTTGGCTCGAAACCAACCCTAATTCAGCAAATCCATCTTCCTCCTCCGATCAACACATAATCGCCTTTAATTCTTCACCAACCTCTACCAAAAGACTTCAATTTTCCTCAACTTCCTCCGATCTAAGCAAAGATGCAATAGATCGAGGAGTATTCACCACCCAATCCGACGGGAGATTCTGAGCTCCGGCGAGCTTGGCTATTGAATCGGCTACAGAATTAGCTTCTCTCGATGTCCACACTACTCCTAGCCAGGTAAATTGTCGTTTCATTTGATGAATGTCTTCCATAATTTGTTCTATTTCCTTCCTGACTAGATTTCCTTTGTATACTTCTACGAGGTTTCTGCAATCTGTTTCAACAACGATCGAGGGGAGGGAGAGGGCCAAAGCAAACGCGATCCCATTCCGAAAAGCGATCGCTTCAGCTACCAAAGGAGAAGTTGCGTAGATGATAGAGGTAGACCCTGAAACTAGTTTTCCTTTTGAGTCACGACACACCACACTACTAGCACTTGCACTCTGGTAGGGATTGAAGTGCGCATCTCCGTGTTCACTTTGATAAACCGGGCACGAGGGGTCTCTCCACGATGATGGTGTCACTTTGATGCTTGTAGAGCCCTCTCTCATCACACCCTAAGTCAGAGCAGAGCATTTCTGGGTTTTCTCATTAGTTAAGAATTCAAACACTGCACACTTTGTTTGTTCAACAACTGTAACCGGGTTAGGATTCTTTCAGTCAAAAACAAGAGAGTTCCTAGCCTTCCAAATATTCCACAAAGCGTAGCAAATCGTTGAGACTTTTATATTATGAATCAATGTTCTTATTAGGCACTAGGAACTGTTTCTTCTAGCCATAGAGTAATGTTAGAGACATTAAGATGATGAGGAACAGAGCACACCTGCAGAGCAAACCAAACCGGGGTAGTCCATGGGCACAATAGGAACAAATGTTCTGGAGTTTCATCTTCCTTTCCACATATAGGGCAGGTAGCATCCTGCCCCAAATGTCTTTTAAACAGAGAATCTTTACAGGCCAAGGCTCCTTGCTTTATCCTCCAAATTAGGTGTTTAACCCTTTCATTCACACTAGCAGACCAAATAGCCTTCCACCCTTCAGCAGTATGTGAGAGAGAACTAGAAGGTTTAGAGAGACCAACAGAGGTAGCCTCCCACCATTTAACATATCCTGACTTAGATGAGTAGATTCCACATTTTTCTAGGGGCCAGTACAGAGAATCAGGTTGGTTAGACCACCCAATAGGAGTTTTTAGGGTCTCAATTGCAGAAGATGAATCCAAGCTCTCCCTCAGTTTGACAATGTTCCAACTCTTAGAACTAGAGTCAATGAGCATTTCCACCTTACCAGTTATCCCTTCATGCTTCACTTTGGCGAGTTCACCTGATGCTAGCCACTTGTCTTTCACAATATCCACTGTAGCTCCATTTCCCACATCCATCGACCTCTCTCTTAGCAGCTCCTTCCATGAAGTAAGCTCCTCCAAGCCCATGAGATACCAAATTTTTGGAGACACATTCCGGATATCCTCTCTCCCACAATAAATTCCTCTAAGCATTTGGGCCCAGAATCATTTGGTTTCTGAATACACCTCCAGCTGCTTTGAGAGGAGAGTCGACTGCGGCTTGTGAAGTCTCTAAAACCCATACCACCATCTTTTTATTACTACACATATAATTCCAAATCTTCTAGTGTATTCCCTCATTCTTACCTTTGAACTCCACCAAAACTTTGCTCACAAAGAGAGCAAAGACTAAGACAGAAATTCTTAGGCAATTTGACAATGGACATGACATAGGAGGATTGCTTGAATAATAGACTTGATCGTAACTTCCTTGCCACTGAGACAGGATATTGTTCCTTCCACCCATCTAACTTAGAAAACACTCTCTCTTTAATCCATCAAGAGCTCGAGACTTTGAATTCCCCATTCAATGGAATACCAAGATATTTCCCAGGGCATCCCAAATAGGAATGTTCAGTGGTCGCAGCTAACTCCTCCTTTAGAATTAGGAAATCCCTTTCCACAAATCGGACTGATTTCCGAGATTGATCTTCCGCCTCAAACATTGGTAAACACATTGAAAATATTGACAATTTGATAGATCTCCTCCTTGTAGCTTCCCCAAACACAATAGCATCATCCATGAAACAACAAGTGAGTTAAAATAGGAGCCGTTGGAGCCAAATACAATCCTTTAAGTAACCCATTTGAGCTAGCCCTGAGATAAGTCTAGAAAGGACATCAAAGACAAGAATAAATAGATAGGAGACAGGAGGGTCCCCTTGTCTAAGACCACGACCAGACACACTACTTGACTCGAGACCCATTAACTTGATAAATGTACTTGATCAAGTGACTAACTTCATGACTAGAGAGACTGCTCGCGTTTGTGTAATAGTATGATTTTTCCGCAATTAAAGTGCAAGTATACACATCGTATAAGTAATAAAGTGGATTTAAGTAAGAGATCGTTCCCACGAGGATTGGTTTGCTTTTCAAAGTTCAAGATCAAGGCACAAGAGAATTAAGTAGCAAATCGGCAATAAGAGTTATTTTTAAAGCTAAAGATGTAATTAAAGCAAGTAAACAAATGTTGGTTGAGAGTATGGAATGATAGGTGAGCCGAGTTGTTGTATGCGAAATAAATCCTTTCTAGTCGACGTTACAACGCCTACACGTTATAACGCATAAATGCTATATTGTATAGACGGCCCACGCTCGAACGCTGCTGTAAAAAGAGCTATGCTTTTCAAAGACAAAACGCCGAGTTTCAAGTATAAGAGGTCCTATGTCTAGGTTCTAAATAGGCCCACTCCTCGTATTTTAAGCACCCACAAAGAATGTTCTATGAACTATTCATCCGTTCTATGTCTAGACTTAGATAAAAATGCCTAAATGTGTTTAGTGCACCGCTTGTTCATATAAATCTTTGATTTCTTTTCATGTACCATGTCCTGTACTCTATGAATCTACCTATTTTAAGAGGCCAACCTCAAAACAAGTTTGGAAATATTTTCACACAAAGATTTAAAACATGCACGCCAATACTTTATAACATTTGACTAGAAATTCATTATAAGCAAACAACAACTCAACTACAAAGTGCTTAGCTCATGTTGAGCATCTTTACGTAATGAAGTGGATTTAGAATCCAAATACCATACATTACGTAAAAGAAACTAAGTGCACAAGATGCAACTAAGTAGCTCTTCAAAGATGTATCGCTGTATAGACGTTACAACGCCCGAGCTTTACAACAAAGCGTAAAATAAAACTAAGTTCGCATCAAGAAAATACGTAAGTCCTGCTTCCGGATCTTCTTTACAAAACTAATTCGAGTTTAGTGGGGGGATGGAGATGAAGTGTTTCAAGGTGTATGGAAGAGATGATGATCGTGGTCGTGGTAGGTGATGCCTTGAGAGAGAGAGCGAGCCTTCATTAAATAGCCACCTTGCTTACGCGCGTCGATGTCACTAACTCACCTACCAAGCCCGCTTTCCCATCTTCTCCCGACAATCGCTCAACGCTACGATTGTATCTCAAGTGTCGACCATGGGGAATAGAAGATCTTCCGACTTTTATATCTTTGACTATCATTGCTTAGCGCCAAAAAATTAAGATCTTTCACCCTTGTCTACGCGCACTTTGGTAGACGTGGTGAGGGACGTGGTAATGTTCAAGATCGAATTTCCCGCACAAGCACAAAAAGCATCAAAACGCTTCTCGCGGCACCACTTGGTGCCTAAATGCACAGATTTATCTATTGACACTCTTATTCACTTAAACTCAGAAATCATTTATAAAACTAATTAATTAAACCTTGTATTGCTAGAGAACTTGCATGATTTATTCGTGAGTGAGTATAAATAACTCATATAAATATGAGTTATCACACCCCAAACTTAAATCATTGCTTGTCCTCAAGCAATCAAGACAACAAAAACAACTACATGAAATCAACTACACTAGCAGGTTCTGTTCTACTCAACCAATAGATCAAAATTCACTCTCAAGGGGCTATTTCTTCACACACTCACACACCAATGCATAATTAAATTCCAGATTCATTAAAGCTCAGAGTGAGTGTGTGACCTCTCAGATTAATTCTTCCTCTAGCTAGTTCAAGAACTACCTTAGCTATTGAGAGAGTGGTTTCCAAATGGTGACAATAAAACATCTTTCAAAACAGAGAATAGGCTAACACTTTCACATAAGAAATAGGGATTCATTTAGAGCATGACAAAGTGGTCTTAATTGGGTGCTAGGACTAGGTTAGTGCAACTAATTTATTGACTCACACACGCAAAAAGATCAGAACCCTCACATCGAGCAACTCTCCTTTATTAGCTCCATTCTCGAGTTTTTTTTTTTTTTTTTTTTTTTATAGATTGGAGTGCTCCAAAGATTTGTTTCTGTGGTATTACAGAGAACATAGCATACATGTGGATTTTCCACTTATTTGTAACAACACACTCTTTTTTTTATTTTTTTGGGAATAGACGTTACCACGCTTATGGGTGAGACGTTGCAACGCCCGAACACACTACACAACACACACGGCAGACGTTATAACGCTACGGGTAGACGCTACAACGTTGCACTCACACTACACCGCACTTAACCATCCTATAGTCTTTTGCACCCAAATTTAGTACGACTTGATTCACCCCCAAACTTAGCTTCTACTCGCTATTCTAGGTTTTTAATCAAGTTTTACTCTCACCATAGTTCACCAAAACTAACTTTAGCACAAAATATTCCCTAGCTAGCTAGATTCTTTCTTAAAAACAGAGCTTGTGTAGGAGCAAAGAATCAATTCTTTCCATCTAATCATGCATAGGCTACTCACACACACATTTTCACCGCCTTTAGCCCAAAGAGAGTTATTTTCATGCTTGACAGAGTAAGAACAGTAAATTGCTTTTGCATTTGATTACATGTACACACAGTAACAAACTTAAAACATTGAGATCCCCACACTTAAAGTTGAGCAAAGGTCCCCACTGCTCAAAGATAAACAAAGATGATTTCTCGTGTTTTTTTTTTTTTTTTTTTAGGGGGTCTCATTCGTAACATGAAATAACACTACCGAAAGTTCAACTAAAAATTAAAACTAAGAACAAAAACAAACAAAATAAAAACTACAACTACTTTTGAAATTAAATGGGGACTTACTTGTTTCTTTGCACTGCACCTAAGCCTTCCGCTTTGTCCGTGGATACTCTACTGACCTTCACCTTTCTTCTTTTCCTTCTTCTCTTTCTTGACCTTCACTCCTCCTTGCTCAACTATGGTAGTTGTTGTTGTCTCCTCGCACTCTTTTCTTTTGAACTGCTCCCACACTTACATCAAAGAACACTTGACGCAGCCATGCAACTCTCTTCTTAGCTTCCTCCCACATTCTCATTGCCAAATCAAGCAGGTTAAATTGCATTGGATCGTTGGGGATCACCGGGCTTTTTCCACCTCTCTCTTTTTACGCTGCCACGCCTGTGGATGATCCTCCAACTCAAAGAATCGCTCCCAGGCTTGCTTCAACAGTGCTCGCCGCCGCTTTAGTGGCCTCCTCCATTGCTTGGCCGCCTTACTCTCTCCATGGCAGCTTCTCTTTCATTATTGACTTGCATTTCGCAAGTTTGGCTTCAAACTCTTTTTCAAAGCAGACGCTACGACGCCTCAGAGGCGCTTCTTCAAAGAATAGCGGGAAGGGGTTGTTCGTAAACACTAGTGGCAACAAATGCCGCACTAGTAGCGAGAGCAGTTTCCCGCAGACTCTTGAGCTTTTCTCTTCACAGAAGCTTTGGCCTTAATGTTGTGGGGCAACAACTTCCTCTTTTTCTTCGCCTCCTTTGAGCTTGTTTTGACTCAGCTGCTAGCTCTTGCCTTTTCTTTCTTCCAAAGGGGTTGTACGTGAGTGCACTTTTCACTCTTGTCTTTTTGGGTGGGCTGATGGGTTGGGACTCGGGTTGCTTTCGTGTTTGTTGGCTCGCGTCGCCGCCACGTCCCGGTTTCTCAAGTGAGGTTGTTTTTGAGGTTCGTGTTGGGGTGGGGTGGTTGTGGTATTGGTTGGTCCCGAGCTTTGGATTGTGGGGTCTTTGGTGTGTTTTGGTCATGGGTGGAAGTTTCTTTTGGTGAAGGTGGTGGTTGTGTGGCTTGTGGGGATGGTGGTTTGGGGCTAGCTTCTTTGGATTTTGGTTGGGCTTGCTTTTGTTTGATTGATTTGGTGGGGATTCACTCACGCCTTCTCACTTGAACTTCCTTTCTCTTCGTGGCTTTCCTCCTCTTCCTCCTCACTAATTACTTCCATGCTTGCTTTCTTTGATTCCTCTCGCATCAAAATCGAAATATCATCCAAATCGTCGAATTAAAATCTTCTTCACTACTTACCTTCTTTTGTTTTTCTTTCACTGGCTTTGCCTCTTTGGTGGGCTTCTTGCTCGCTTGGCCCTTTCCTTCTTCACACTCTTCTTTGTATTGTAGACAGGGGGACATCATCCTCATCTTCTTCCCGCATCCAAATTTTGGCAACACAGCTCTTCAATCACTTTCTTACCCTTGACACTTCGGCAAATACCTTCTTTTGCCACTCAAATTGTTCCTCGACAAACTTGGCCAGGAGTTCTCGCTTTCTCCTCCGGACGTTGCAACGTCCGTGTATCAACAGAACTTGCAAAGACTCGCAGCCTTCACCCTAGGTTTAAACTTTGTTGAAAAGGGGCCTCGAGGTCGCTCCCTAAGCTCGAGGCTTCAATCTCTACTCCCGCCTCCATACACAAGTCAAGAATCATACATGGAAATACAAATAACCATCCTTCCTATTCTTCCATTTGTTGAGCTCACTGTTGATCGCCTTTCCAACCTCCACTTTGTCTCTTGACATGATTGCATCTATCACAATCACCTCTCTTTGTCCACCCAAGATGTGTGAGAGGTAGGGATTAAGCGAAGGCCTTATGAAATGAAACCAAGTGTTGGCTTCATCACATAGGTACCTCTTCATTATTTTGAATTCACTACTCAGTGCTCTCCACTCCCTCTCCCAGCATAAAGACCCTCAACACATATCCTCTCCTTAATAGCATCCATTTCAAATGCACCATAATTCTTTTGTTTGGTCTCCACAGCTTTACCATAGTACCCTAAACCAAAATAGTCATTGATGACTCTCACTCCAAACTTTACTTCCTCACCTCTCACCTTGGACACAATGGACGGCTCTCCTTCAGTCTCTCAACGATTCCCTTGTAGAAATCGTGAACCGTAGTAGCAATGTATTCCTTTCTCTCGCACCACGAACTTCACACCCCAACGCCGCGACGGTTGCCATGAGAAAATCGAGATTGGGGCTTTCTTGACTAAAGCCCTTTCGTGAAGTAGGGCTTTTTTCTTGGATGGGTTAGGTGTTTCAGTGGATGGGGGCCGAGGATGAACTCGCCTCAAAGATGCTTGCCTTTCCCGCAGGATTTGGTGGTGATTGCTTCACTTTTGTCATAGTAATTGCGTGTAGAAAATTGCTTGGAAGGGAATGGGGATTTCTCGAAATTTAGGTTTTCCGAGAAAGAAAGGGGAGGTTTTGGTTTCGTAGAGATAAGGAGAAGAAAGAGATTGCAGGAGGTGGGTTTATGGTGAATGGTTAGATTTTATGGGGAAGTGGTTATGGGAGTTGAGAAATGGAAGAGTGGAGTAATGGAGAAAAGTAACCGCTGATTAGACAAGTTAGGAAGGGAGATGACGTCGTGGTCGATTTACCACGTTCGCGTTCTCGGAGGAAATCATTTCGACATGCCATTACTTACGCCTCGACTTAATTTAAATCGCCGATCGCCTGCAGACGCGCCCACGCCCGGTGAATACCGAGACGCGTACGACGCCTACCACCTTTCACTTCCACATTTCTTTCAACACTTATTCCCGCAAAACAAAAATTAAAAAACACAAAAATTTGTTAATTAAAAACATTGGGTTGCCTCCCCAGAGCGCTTGCTTTAAGAGTCTTCACCGGACTTTTGTTTCTTTCATTCAAGAATTGTTGAAGGACATTTGGATCTTATCCCTTTCTACATGCTCTCCATGATATTGTTTCACACGTTGGCCATTAACTTTGAATATGGTGTTTGTCTTTTCATCAAATAAATCCACAAAGACCATGAGGATAGATCTTCATTAGTTTGAATGGACTCACCACCTTGACTTCAACTTTCCCGAAACAACTTAAGCCTTGAATTGAATAGCAACACCGTTGTCCTTCCTCGCTAGCTCTCTCCTTTGGATTCTTTGATCGTGCCACTTCTTGGTCTTTTCTTTATACATTGGTTGAGCTCTCATAGGCATGGTGTCTAAACTCTTCTAGCTCATTCAATTGTAACAATCTTGCCTCACCAAATTTTGCATGATCTAGATTTATTTGTTTTATT
Source organism: Oxytropis ochrocephala (assembly GCA_020916435.1). Classification (NCBI taxonomy): domain Eukaryota; kingdom Viridiplantae; phylum Streptophyta; class Magnoliopsida; order Fabales; family Fabaceae; genus Oxytropis; species Oxytropis ochrocephala. Next base: position 13,820,838 of record CM037088.1, on the reverse strand, counting down.
GCCCAATAAGCCTTGTGCCGGAGCTCAATTGGTAGGTGACAAGCCTTACCATAAACTAGCTTGTAAGGAGACATGCCCAATGGTGTTTTGTATGTCGCTCAGAGGCCCAAAGTGCATCATCCAAGTGTAATGACCACTCCTTTCTCGTTGGGACCAACCATCTTTTCAAGTATTCTTTTGATCTCTCGGTTGGATATTTCGTCTGCCACCGGTTTGGGGGTGATAAGTCAGAGCAATTCTGTTTTTCACTCCATACTTGGCCAGAGGTTCTCAATTAACTTATTGCGAAATGAGAGCCTTCATCACCGATTATGGCCCTCGAGTACCAAACCTTGTGAATATATTCTTTTCGTGAACTTGCTAACTGATTTAGCTTCATTGTTTGGTAATGCCACTGCTTCAACCCACTTTGACACGTAATCCACAGCTACCAGAATGTAGAGATTTCCATGGGACATAGGAAATGGTCCCATGAAGTCCATTCCCCATACATCAAACAATTCAACTTCCAGAATGTTTGTGAGTGGCATCTCTTGCTTGCTTGATATGTTTCCTGTTCTTTGGCACTTGTCACATCTCCTAACCAGCTCATGTGCATCTCTGAATAATGTTGGCCAATAGTAGCCTGATTGTAGGACCTTTGCAGCTGCTTTTAGTACCTCCAAAATGTCCACCATAAGGTGCTGAATGACATTGTTGCAGAGACATGGAGTTGCTCTTCCTCGCCTAGGCATCTTCTTAGTAACCGATCCGACACAATTTGTACAAATATGGTTCATCCTGAAATAGTGCTTTATAGTGTGGAAGAACCTCTTCTTCTCACGATAGTTGAATCCTACAGCACAATTTTGCTAACAAGGAAGTTAACTATGTCAAGATACCATGGAGCAAAGAGTATCGACGTTATGACGCTTGACGAAAGTGTCATAGACGTGGCCACGCCTTCACCATCGAGGCTACTAACAATAGTCTCTCATCGTGAAATTTTTCTTGTATATCCTTTTCACCTGCACTGCATCAACATTCTCAAGCCTAGAAAGATGATCAAGAACTTGGTTCTCCACCCCCTTTTGTCACGAATTTCCAAGTCAAATTCTTGGAGGAGGAGAACCCATCTAATAAGTCTTGGCTTTGCATCTTTTTAGAAATTAAGTACTTAATGGCTGAATGATCGCTGAAAACAATAACTTTTGCACCCACTAAGTATGATCTAAACTTATCAAATGCAAACACAATAACCCAAGAGTTCTTTTTCACCACAAAGATAATTCAATTGGGCATCATCTAAGGTTTTACTCGGCATAATAAATAGAATGAAAAATTTTTCCATACCTTTGCCCCAATACAAATTTCTACGGCATAATCACTTGCATCACACATCAACTCAAATGGTTTGGACCAACTGGAGTGACTATTACTGAGCTGCATTACAAAGCGCGCCTTGGCTTGTTGAAAGCTTCATGACATTGCTCATCAAAATTGAAGACGCGGGTCACGCTTGAAACAACAGCACACAAGGGTTTTGAAATCTTTGAGAAATCCTTGATGAATCTTCTCAGAGAACCCCGCATGTCCTAAAAAACTTCGACTCCTTTGATAGTTGTGGGTGGAGGTAGCTTGTCAATAACATCAATCTTTGCTCTGTCCACCTCTAACCCTTTCTTTGATATTCGTGGCCCCAATACTATTCCTTCTTGTACCATGAAATGGCATTTTTCCCAATTGAGCACTAGATTCGTTTCTTCACACCTTATCGTAACTCCTTCCAAATTATCCAGCATCCTTTGTACGAATCTCCATAGATCGAGAAATCGTCCATAAAAACCTCCATGGAATTCTCAATAAAATCGTAAAATAAGGCCATCATGCACCTTTGAAATGTTGCAGAGCATTGCACACCCAAATGGCATCCTTCCGAAGCAAAGGTACCATAGGGACAAGTGAATGTTGTCTTTTCTTGATCTTCAAAGCATAGCTATCCGGTTGTAGCTTTGAATAACCATCAAGGAAACAAGAGAGAAATCTTTGCTCATGAGCCCGCCTCTAGCATTTGATCAATAAATGGGAGAGGAAATGATCCTTCTTAGTTGCTTTGTTTAACTTTCTCAGAATCCATGCATATCCTCCAACTCATTATCGTCCTTGTTGGAATTAACTCATTTTTCTCATTAGTCACCACAAGAAACTCCTCCTTTTTTGGGTACACACCGAATCGACTCACCCAGAGCTATCACTAATAGGGTAAATGATTCCCGCATCCAACCACTTGATGATTTCTTTCTTTACCACCTCCTTCATTATGGGGTTCAATCTCCTCTCGTCCTTCAATGCTATTCTTGGCATTCTCCTCTAGACAATTCTATGCATACAGATTGTGGGACTGATACCTTTGATGTCCGCCATTTGCCAACCAATTGCCTTTTATGTCTCTTTAGGGTATTAATGAGATCATTTTCCCGCTTCTTGGGTGAGCTTGGAAGAAATGATCACAGTGCGAGAATCATTTTCCCTAAGAAGACATACTTTAAATGATCAGCAACACCTTTAATTCCAAAGTAGGTGGCTCTTTAATGGAGAGGCACATTCTTCTTCAGATTTGACTCCTCTTGCCCTAAAGATTCATACTTCTTTGTCCAAGACTTTGGTGCGGGCTCGGACGTGGCCACGCCGCAATGCACGCTACGACGCCTGTGAGGAACATCTTCTTCTCGCCAATAATTCTTGTATTTCATTGTTGCCTGTAATTTTCTCAAATGATCATTATCCTTGTTGAATTGTTTCAACCATATGATCAATGGCAACCACATACGAACATTCCTCCGCGTGCTTGGATCCGGATATTTGAGAGCATCGAGGACGTTGAACTTGACTTCTTGGTCATTGACTCTCATGATTAATTCTCCTTTCGCACATCAATGATTGTCCTTCCAAAGAGCTAAGAAGGGTCTCCCGTGCATGATGGGAACTTCTTTATCCGCATCAAAATCTAAAATAACAAAATCCACCGGAAACACAAACTTGTCAACCTTAATTAAAACATCTTCTAGTATGCCTTCGTGGATAAACTCTACTTTTATCACCTAAAGTTAAGCTTAAAGAGGTAGGCCTAGCGCCTCCTATACCAAGTTTGTCATAAATGGACTTGGGCATCAAGTTGATACTTGCTCCCAAGTCACATAATGCTTTGCCAATGTAAAAATCTCCAATGGAGCATGGTATAGTAAAGTCGCCAGATCCTTGAGTTTTCTAGGAAGTTTATTCTGCATAATTAAACTACATTCTTCGCTTAAAGCAACAGCTTTCAAACTCCCTAGCCTTCTCCTTTTGGTGATGATGTCCTTCAAGAACTTGGCATAATTTGGCATCTGTCAGTAAAGCATCAACTAAAGGAAGGTTGATGTGTAATCGCTTTAACATTTCCATGAACTTGCCGAATCGCTTATCTTCATGGGCCTTCTTCAATCTTTGAGGGTATGGTGGAGGAGGATACTCGTGCAAGCCTAGGTACGCCTTTGATTCCTGGTTCAAAATTAGACGTTGTAACGTCTGGAATATCCTTCACACCACTTGTGCTTGCTTCTTTCCCTTTCTTTTTCTTTTTCTCTTCTCTCTGCACTTCTTTTTGCTTATCTCCGTAATTCTTCTTCCACAGGCATAGTTGGTTCAGGATATTCAGCACCACTTCTTAAAGAAATTGCATTTACTCGACCATTTACCCCATTATTACCATTAGGGGTTGATGATGATGGTGTTTTCACATTGTAGAAGGAAGAGATCCATTCTGCTCTTTGAGTGAGTAATGAAGCTTATCTCATCCAATTTGATTTTCCGTTTTGATTGAAGACTCATGAGTTTGAAGGGTTGTCTTGCAATCACTTATGAAGTTCTTCATCATGGCTTCCAAACCGCTATTGTTGTTATTCTCGCACATACCGCCTCTGTTGTTGCTTTGAGAGGGAATCCCGGAGGTATTGCGGGAGCATTGTTGCCGGGTATTCGCATTGCATTGTTGTTTCTCCAACTGAAATTTGGATGATTTCTCCAATTTGAATTGTAGGAGTTGGAGTAGGGGCCATTTCCTTTGTTCCGAGAGACAAAGTTTACAGATTGAGGGTCAGTAGGGACACTCTCATACACATGTCCTTCTTCACAATAAACACACACTATTCCACCAGACTAAGTAGGTTCAATCTTTGCAATATGCGCTTCTCGACGTGGCCACGCTTGAAGTACTCAAAGTTTTGATCATGTTGGTCGTGGTAGCCACTTGAGCAGAAAAGAGCGCTTACTTCACTTATCTCATGCACACCGCTTCTTTCCAGGAGTAAATCTATCTCGATGGCCAATGAGAGTTATGGGTGGCTATTTCATCAATGAGCTTGCATGCCTCGTAAAAGGACATGTTTAGAATGACACCACCGATGAAGCATCAAGTATCAATCTTGTAGGTTGATCTAGGCCATTATAAAACGTCTCCATTTGGATCACCACAGAATGCCATGGTGAGGGCACATTCTTAGTAATTCCTTCCACTCTCTCCCAAGCTTCAAATAATGATTCCCCTTCCCTTTGTTTGAAGGAAGTGATATCATTTCTCGAACTTAGCATTCTTGTTGGGAGGAAATATTTGGCCGTAAACTTCTCTCGCTAGCTCATCCCAAGTATGAATTGAATTTGGCTCCAAGGAATTCAGCCAATTTTTAGCCTTATCCTTGAGTGAGTATGGGAAGAGTTTCAATCTAAATGCATCCTCCGAGACTCCGTGGATGATAAAGTTGCCGCACACATCCGTAAATTGTCTCGGTGAGAATATGGATCTTCTTGAGGAAACCTCCAAATTGGCTCGCGCATCAAAAGATTTGGAACATCATGGGCTTGAACTCAAAGTGACCGAGATGAAGGGTTGGTCTTGCAATGCCTGCTTTGTAAATGAGCAGGATTGAGCACGGCATAATCACGCATAGGCTTATCCTCGCTATTGACCATATCTTGTGGTCCCGCATTGATGAGTTCTTTGCTTTGGTAGTGTTCATCATCAACAACTATTGTCTCTGTATGAGTTTGTGGTCCAAGACCTTGTCCTCTCGACTCCTCTTGGTGTATGTCCACCTCTAGAACCAAAGTGTTATGTTCGCACATGGTTGGGTGTTGTTCTTGTTGTTGCTGCCTTCTTCTTAACCTTTGTTGTCTCCTTAGTTGTCTGAAAGTTCTTTCAGGTTCTGGATCAAACTCAGGTTCAGATTCACTACTTGGTTCAGTTGAACTAGAGCTTGAGTCGGAACTAAGCATACGCTGTAACGTCTACCTGTTCAAACACAGAAACAGCAAACAACACAGTAAAATTCCTTCAACTTGTGTTTTAATACTTTGAACAATGAAAATCACTACAATTCCCCGGCAACGGCGCCAAAAACTTGTTCGCGTTTGTGTAATAGTATGATTTTTCCGCAATTAAAGTGCAAGTATACACATCGTACAAGTAATAAAGTGGATTTAAGTAAGAGATCGTTCCCACGAGGATTGGTTTGCTTTTCAAAGTTCAAGATCAAGGCACAAGAGAATTAAGTAGCAAATCGGCAATAAGAGTTATTTTTAAAGCTAAAGATGTAATTAAAGCAAGTAAACAAATGTTGGTTGAGAGTATGGAATGATAGGTGAGCTGAGTTGTTGTATGCAGAATAAATCCTTTCTAGTCAGACGTTACAACGTCTACACGTTATAACGTACAAATGCTATATTGTATAGACGTGGCCACGTCTGAACGCTGTTGCAAAAGAGCTATGCTTTTCAGCACAAAACGTCAGAGTTTCAAGTATAAGAGGTCCTATGTCTAGGTTCTAAATAGGCCCACTCCTGTATTTTAAGCACCCACATCAATGTTCTATGAACTATTCATCCGTTCTATGTCTAGACTTAGATAAAAAATGCCTAAATGTCTTTAGTGCACCGTTCGTTCATATAAATCTTTGATTTCTTTTCATGTACCATGTCCTGCACTCTATGAATCTACCTATTTTAAGAGGCCAACCTCAAAACAAGTTTGGAAATATTTTCACACAAAGATTTAAAACATGCACGCCAATACTTTATAACATTTGACTAGAAATTCATTATAAGCAAACAACAACTCAACTACAAAGTGCTTAGCTCATGTTGAGCATCTTTACAGAATGAAGTGGATTTAGAATCCAAATACCATACATTACGTAAAAGAAACTAAGTGCACAAGATGCAACTAAGTAGCTCTTCAAAGATGTACGTTGTATAGACGTTACAACGCCCGAGCTTTACAACAAAGCGTAAAATAAAACTAAGTTCGCACCAAGAAAATACGTAAGTCCTGCTTCCAGATCTTCTTTACAAAACTAATTCGAGTTTAGTGGGGGATGGAGATGAAGTGTTTCGAAGGTGTATGGAAGAGATGATGATCGTGGTCGTGGTAGGTGATGCCTTGAGAGAGTGAGCCTTCATTAAATAGCCACTTGCTTGCTTACGCGTCTTGATGTCACTAACTCACCTACCAAGCCCGCTTTCCCATCTTCTCCCCGACAATCGCTCAACGCTACGCAGTATCTCACAAGGTCGACCATGGGGAATAGAAGATCTTCCGACTTTTATATCTTTGACTATCATTGCTTAGCGCGCCAAAAATTAAGATCTTTCACCCTTGTTCTCGCACTTTGGTAGACGTGGTGAGGACGTGGTAATGTTCAAAGATCGAATTTCCCGCACAAGCACAAAAAGCATCAAAACGCTTCTCGCGGGCACCACTTGGTGCCTAAATGCACAGATTTATCTATTGACACTCTTATTCACTTAAACTCAGAAATCATTTATAAAACTAATTAATTAAACCTTGTATTGCTAGAGAACTTGCATGATTTATTCGTGAGTGAGTATAAATAACTCATATAAATATGAGTTATCACACCCCCAAACTTAAATCATTGCTTGTCCTCAAGCAATCAAGACAACAAAAACAACTACATGAAATCAACTACACTAGCAGGTTCTGTTCTACTCAACCAATAGATCAAAATTCACTCTCAAGGGGCTATTTCTTCACACACTCACACACCAATGCATAATTAAATTCCAGATTCATTAAAGCTCAGAGTGAGTGTGTGACCTCTGTATTAATTCTTCCTCTAGCTAGTTCAGTAACTACCTTAGCTATTGAGAGAGTGGTTTCCAAATGGTGACAGTAAAACATCTTTCAAAACAGAGAATAGGCTAACACTTTCACATAAGAAATAGGGATTCATTTAGAGCATGACAAAGGGTCTTAATTGGGTGCTAGGACTAGGTTAGTGCAACTAATTTATTGACTCACACACGCAAAAAGACTGTAACCCTCTCATTACTGAGCAACTCTCCTTTATTAGCTCCATTCTGGAGTTTTTTTTTTTTTTTTTAATATAGATTGGAGTGCTCCAGCATTTGTTTCAGGGTATTACAGAGAACATAGCATACATGTGGATTTTCCACTTATTTGTAACAACACACTCTTTTTGGTATTTTTGGGAATAGACGTTACCACGTTTATGGGTGAGACGTTGCAACGTCCGAACACACTACACAACACACACTAGACGTTATAACGCTACGGGTAGACGCACAACGCTGCACTCACACTACACCCGCACTTAACCATCCTATAGTCTTTGCACCCAAATTTTAGTACGACTTGATTCACCCCCAAACTTAGCTTCTCATCGCTATTCTAGGTTTTTAATCAAGTTTTACTCTCACCATAGTTCACCAAAACTAACTTTAGCACAAAATATTCCCTAGCTAGCTAGATTCTTTCTTAAAAACAGAGCTTGTGTAGGAGCAGCAATCAATTCTTTCCATCTAATCATGCATAGGCTACTCACACACACATTTTCACTGTCTTTAGCCCAAAGAGAGTTATTTTCATGCTTGACAGAGTAAGAACAGAAATTGCTTTTGCATTTGATTACATGTACACACAGAACAAACTTAAAACATTGAGATCCCCACACTTAAAGTTGAGCAGTGTCCCCACTGCTCAAAGATAAACAGCATGATTTCTGTGTTTTTTTTTTTTTTTTTTTTTAGGGGGTCTCATTCAGAACATGAAATAACACTACTGAAAGTTCAACTAAAATTAAAACTAAGAACAAAAACAAACAAAATAAAAACTACAACTACTTTTGAAATTAAATGGGGGACTTACTTGTTTGCTGCACCAGACCTAAGCCTTCCGCTTTGTCTGGTGGATACTCCTGCCTGACCTTCACCTTTCTTCTTTTCCTTCTTCTCTTTCTTGACCTTCACTCCTCCTTGCTCAACTATGGTAGTTGTTGTTGTCTCCTCAGACTCTTTTTCTTTTGAACTGGCTCCCACACTTACATCAAAGAACACTTGACGCACCGCAACTCTCTTCTTAGCTTCCTCCCACATTCTCATTGCCAAATCAAGCAGGGTTAAATTGCATTGGATCGCTGGGGATCACCCGGGCTTTTTCCACCTCGCTCTTTAGACGCTGCCACGTCTGTGGATGATCCTCCAACTCCAAAGAATCGCTCTCTCGCTTGCTTCAACAGTGCTCGCCGCTTCGAGTGGCCTCTCCATTGCTTGTCTTTACTCTCTCCATGGCAGCTTCTCTTTCATTATTGACTTGCATTTCGCAAGTTTGGCTTCACCTCTTTTTTCAAAGCAGACGTTACGACGCCTCAGAGGCGCTTCTTCAAAGAATAGCAGGGAAGGGTCGTTCGTAAACACTAGTGGCAACAAATGCCGTGACTAGTAGCAGAGCGTGTTTCCTGCAAAGACTTGAGCTTTTCTCTTCACAGAAGCTTTGGCCTTAATGTTGTGGGGCAACAACTTCCTCTTTTTCTTCGCTCCTTTGAGCTTGTTTTGACTCAGCTGCTCAACATCTATGGCAGGGCACGACAATACAGGGGCGTGTTGACAATATGCACGTCTACATCCATGACCAACACTTACACGAAGGTCATGTGTATTCGATTAGCAAGTTTGTCTTTGTCGGTTCGAATGTCGGTGCTTTCCGCAACCAGTGCATAACTACAAAATGACCATCAACATGAAAACACTCATAAGGCCAAAGGCGGCCGAAAGGACAACATCGCGACCACTGAATACATCTTCACACCACCTAAGAATGTTTTGACAAGTCATTTAACAGGACTACTTGGTTGGTATGTATATTTTCAAACTTTTACATAGTCAAAATATTATTCACTAATTATTAAGGCATATATCACCCTTCAATGTTGCGTATATTAGTGGTATATTGATTGGTGTGTACCACTCGAGTATGAATTCCTTAAGACACACTTGATCATCACACATTTGTGAGATTTTGTTTTCCTTATAAATTTTTTTAGGCATATAGTATTATTATATGAGGCGTTCCAAACACATTTGGTAATTAAATAAATTAGATGAAACACTTTGTGCAAACTTTGAGGAATTACACATTTTGGAATTACTCATCCGTAATTAAATAAATTAGATCAAACATATATATATATATATATATATATATATATATATATATATATATATATATATATATATATACAAAATTTAATTTCATAGTTGTATATACGTATTTAACCTTATTAAATTTTGTTTATTGAAACACAGTGAAATACATGTATTTGACTAAATCCAATATTTAGATTAGTTATCTTACGTCTATTAACAAATGAATGTCGACCGTCTTTGTACGCAATCAATTAGACTAGTTATAATAAAACATGGATTGTCCACCTAGGCTTTTAATCCACCTCAGCATGTTATTTCAAAATATATCACAAAAAAAGCAAAAGCTGGGGATCAAACTCATTCCCCCACGCTGCCACCACCTAACGCTCACCATTTGAGCTAGCACAATTTTATGTTAGTAAAGCATATTACATAATGTTTATCCTATTATTTCTTTTATTGCAAAACTTTTTACCTACTTTTTATATCTATTTAGTATTTATTTTGATACATGCACATTTGTTATTATATATTACATTTATATATTATATTTATTTACCATATAATATTTTGTATCACATTCCATAGATTTTATTCTATATATTTACTAACTTGAATATTATTAAATATGAGTTTTTTTAACAAACGGACAGATTGCCCAAATTTATTAATTAAAAAGGAAAAAAAAACAGAGAAAAGCGAAGGGGGGACTAGACCAAAATCCTTGCCAACAGAAAAGATCAATATTAAATATGAGTAATTTTATCCATTTCAACTTTTTTCAATTCTCATCTTATAAATAATGTTATATATTAAAAATATTTGTCACATATTTTTGTATTCAGCTTGATGCACATACAATTAGAATCAATATACAACTTTGATCGATTAGTATATTTGTAGTTAACAATGTTTGTGCTTAATATTCTTCTATTCACTACGCTGCACTTTGAAAACAAGTAGAGAGAATAAACAAGATGACAGAGAACATTGATCCTACGGTTGTCAACGTCAATCAGCTTAGTCAAAAGCAAACTACATGTCCTTATGCAAAAGTATATTTGCTATATATTTGTAAGTTACTATTTACTAATACTATTTTAGACCGTATAATACTTATAAGTAATTCTTGTTGTAATAACATCTCAATATGAAAATACCCACAAATTATATACATCATGCGGTTGTCACTACTAAAGTATTATTTGATTAGTACTTATGTAGTTGTTAAAGTATTTTTATTTATGGGTTGTCACTACTAAAGTATTATTTGATTTCACGGGATCTCAAAATTATAATATATAATTATATATATATATATATATATATATATATAAAAATCTAAATTTAATTTTCTACTATTATACAAATATTTAAAATAGTTGAAGTAATTATCTTACGGTGTCTAAACAAATGAATTTCGACCCGTGCTGGCACGGGTTAATTATACTAGTTATAATAAAACATGGATTGTCCACCTAGGCATCCATGTCAATAATGACATCAGCACAATTTTAATCCACCTCAGCATGTTATTTCGAAATATATCACCAAAAAAGCAGAAGTTGGGGATCAAATCCATTCCCCCACGCTGCCACCCTGACGCTGACCATTTGAGCTACCACAATTTCATGTTACTATAGCGTATTACATAATGATTATCCTATTCTTTCTTTTATTGCAAAACTTTTTACCTACTTTTTATATCTATTTATTATTATCTTGATACATATATATTTGTTATTATATATTACATTTATATATTATATTTATTTACCATCAAATATTTTGTATCACATTCCATAGATTTTATTCTATATATTTACTACCTAGAATGTTATTAAATATGAGTTTTTTTAACAAATAGACAGATTGTCCGAATTTATTAATAAAAAAAGGAAAAAAAACAGAGAAAAGCGAAGGGGGGACTAGACCAAAATCCTTGCCAACAGAAAAGATCAATATTAAATATGAGTAATTTTATCCATTTCAACCGTTTTTAATTCTCATCTTATAAATAATGTTATATATTAAAAATGTTTGTCACATATTTTTGTATTCAGCTTGATGCACATACAATTAGAATCAATATACAACTTTGATCGATTAGTATATTTGTAGTTTACAACGTTTGTGGTTAATATTCTTCTATTCACTACGCTACATTTAGAAAACAAGTAGAGAGAATAAACAAGATGACAGAGAACATTGATCCTACGGTTGTCAACGTCAATCAGCTTAGTCAAAAGCAAGCTACATGTCCTTATGCAAATGTATATCTGCTATATATTTGTAAGTTACTATTTACTAATACTATTTTGGACCGTATAATACTTATAAGTAATTCCTGTTGTAATAACATCTCAATATGAAAATACCCCTAAAATTTTATACACTGCAGTTATCACTACTAAAGTTTTATTTGATTAGTACTTATGTAGTTGTTAAAGTATTTTTATATATGGGTTGTCACTACTAAAGTATTATTTGATTTCACGGGATCTCAAAATTATAATATATAATTATATATATATAAATCTAAATTTAATTTCCTACTATTATATAAATATTTAAATAGTTGAAGTAATTATCTTACGGCGTCTACACAAATGAATTTCGACCCGTGCTGGCACGGGTAAATTATACTAGTATAATAAATTTGCGCATGTTTTATTACAGTAGTTGTTTGGCGCAGTAGAAGGAGTTCCTGTTTGGAGCCTTATCTACAGAGTTCGATTCCCCCTTCAGCTGTTTTTTTTTTTTAAAAAAATTGGTTTTTAGATTTTGTCCTCTTATAATTAAAGAAATGGTCACAAAATTCACGCTTCAATGAATTTCATGGCAATCAAACTCATGCCCATGGGGTACCAAACAACAGACATAACCACTGGACCATTTGTTACTAATGTTATTCAATGTATAAATTTGAACTATATGTAGTATATACGCTAATATATTTTAAATAAACTACTAAAGTTATTTTTTTTCTCAAACTGTATATACAAACACTTCCAAACTATGATAAAGAGGAAAATACAATTAGACTTGAATTAAACACTAGTGCAAAATTAGGAAAAGAATTAGACATTTAAAGTCAGACATTCAGATGCCTGACTTGATTCGTAAACACTGTGGCAAAAAATACGTGCCCCAAATATGTCTGACCTCAAAACTGAAATCTAATCTAATATATATACAAAAGAAAATGAAACAAGGGGCCTAATTGCTTAGATGTCAATCAGCTAAGGTGTCCACCTCATTACCAACTTAAAATGCCACTTCATTATCATTAAAACCAAATATCTGTAGTGTCACAACAAGAGTAATTCAAGGAAAAAATCATTAATGTTAATACAATGTGGCCCATCATCATCAACAATTTAATTGGTCCATCTCTATGAAACAAAAAAAAATGAAAACGCGTTTAGAAACAGACCATTCAATACCTACACTATTTATGCTTACAATTCAATTCGCTGTCAAAAAAAAATAATGTATGCCTCTTTTCAGGCAAGAAGAAACCCTTTGTAGATCGCCATTAATTCTGCTTGAAGAATCTCTGTAATTCCCAAATTCCCAACAAATCTGATGATCCACGCTTCATCGCTCCGTCGTAGAAGACCACTAAGCCCGATCTACTCGGATTTACTGTTTCAACGTGAAAATCGTTATTCTCATTGTCAAAATATAAATCATTACTGTTTCAACGTGCAAATCGTTGTAAGAACTTTCTTTTACAATCTAAATATAAATTAAGTTTATTTTTTTTGATTGCTTATCGAAATATTATTTTTCAATTATAATTTTGTCAATTGACACATTAATTAGTTGCTTTTTTACTCATACCTTAAGTTACTAATCGTATTTTATCTTTATTTTTCATAAATATTAATTATATATACACTAAATTAAAATCAATTAACATGATTCATTGTTTTTTATTGTAGAAACAAAAACATTATTTGTTGTTATTACACTTTATTAAACTTAGATACACTTTTCTTTGTCCTCACTGTTGGTTGCTTTGGCAATTTTAGTGACATTGGGACGTCATCTCTCGAGTACGAACTCGAGTTTAAGTAGTGGTAGTGTGCGTGTGGTGTTTATTTGTCATTTCATCTAAGTAGACAAAAAAGATACATTTTTCTTTACTTCTTTTATTTATTAATTATGTTGTTTTTTAACAAAATTAATTTCTTTAATACTTTGTAAGAAAATTGTTTCCCGTGCATCGCACGGGTTACATACTAGTTTTTTAACATTTTAAGACAGGCGTGCATATAGCGTGACTTCAAAACTACTTTAACAATTAAAAATAGAAAACTCCCTCAGAAATTCTCTCACGAAGAAGCGTTGTTCCACGCTCATCTCCCTCTCTCGCGAAGAAGTTGTTCCATGCTCATCTCATCTCTCTCGCTCATCTCCACTACTGTTCTAGGCAAGTTATCTCTCTCTCTCTCCCTCTCTCTCTGTGTCGCTCTATCACTATAGCTCTCTATGTTGCTCTCTCTCTCTCTAGGGTTTTTTATTGTGTTTACTTTTTATTGATTGTAGAAATTTTAGGTAGAGGATTTAGGGTTTATGAGGTTTTAAAACTTAATTTGGGAACGATTTAGTTTTTTTTTTTGACAAAGGGAATGATTTAGTAGATTCTCTGTTTTAGGGTTTTTGTTGTGGTGTGTCATTGTAGCGGTTCTGATGTGAGCTTGAGAATGAGGTGTGTTGCAGCTGCTGGTTTTGTTGGTTAGCATTGATATAGGAGATATTGTTTGTGTTTTGCTTATCTTTAGGTTTATTGTTGTTGCTGGTTTGTTGTGTTATTATTTTCAATTCATGCATACTATTTGAACTCTCTCTTATGCGGTGAAGACAAGAGCACGACAATAATCATCATCATCACATCGTTCTATTTGGAACAATTCTTATAGTTACCTCTACTTATATTTTATGGAGAAGGATAACTAAGCAACTGTGTAATCACTAATATCATTATATCATAGTGGATATTGTGTATATTGTTTAATTATTGTCTAACTAAGACTATGAGGAGATATGCATTTTTAGTAGAAATATTTTCTAAGGTCATACTAGTTTATTCTTGATTAGTTATAGTTTGTGATCATGTTCTTAAAAAGGCTTATGAATCCTTGTCCGTGGTTAAACTTTTAGATTTTATTTTGTTATATTTGTTTTGTTAATGTGTAAATATCATGAAATTAGGATCACCATTAATGACTCTTACAATAACATTTATATATTTTGGAACAGGGGTTAAGGATATCCAAATCATAGTGAGGGCAAGATTGAACACCTAAAACGTATCGAATCCGGACCTAGCATTGTTTGATTTTGGAAAGCTTGCAATGGAAACAAATAACTTCCATTCGTAAAATAAGCTTGGTTAGGCGCTTTTGGTCCAAAGGTACAAGGTAATGTTGATTTATCAAATTTCATTATATTTCTCAAGTCACAAAGCAAATAAAGTTTTTGCTATTTAATTTTCCAAGGTAAGTTAGAAGATCGGCAGAAATAGTAGTTAAAAGACTTTCAAGAGCAAGTGTAATTAGAGGATTTAATCTGAATTTTAAATAAATTTAAAGGACCCCAAGTGTAATTTTTTCTATTGTTTTTGGGTAATTTGTTTGATGTCCAAAGGTGAAGTTTTGAATTATCTTTGTTCATTCCTTTCTTTCCACTTTTGCTTCGGTGATTGATTACCTTTGCGCTTTGTTAACAGTAATGAGAAGTGGAATCCCCAACTTCGTGGAGTTGCATTAGCTCTCCATGATTTAGGTACGCGTAAAGTATTTATGTTGTTATTATCACCTAATTAGAAGTTTTAGATGAGCACAAAATTTTGTTTAGTTGTGTTCCTTTTCTAGTTAATTTTTTGTTCACAAAGATACAAAGTATTGTGCTTTTGTTTCCCCAATGTATGAAAAATGATAAGATAAGCTGCCATAGTGTTAACATAGATGTTGTTCAAGGAATTAATGACAACAAGTTTCCTTTTTAACTCTGTTTTTGGATTGTTACTTGTCTCTATGCAAAGAAATTGTTTTTGCATTTTACTTTTGCCTATGCAAAGAGCTTGTTTTTTTGCATTTTACTTTTGCCTATGCAAAGAACTTGTTTTTGCATTGTTACTTTTCTCTATGCAGCAGACTTGTTATTAGTTTACTCTAGTGTCTTACAACCGCTAAATTACAATTATCTTTTACTTCAACTAGTCTTATTGTACCCTTTTCAAAGATTATGTAATTTCTATTCTCAAATTGAACTTAGATGATGTCCTTTGCGAGATACAAAGCAATGGCATTAAATTGGATTCAGGTCACCTTGCATATTTGTCTTGTGAGTCTAGGAACTTCTTTTGTTCAATTGAGAAGGAGTTTGAGGTGCCTGAATTTGGGAAGATGACAATCACTGCTACTAATGACCTCAATGAGGAAACGTTAGATGCTTTAAACAAACAGGTAATAATCATTCATATCTGAAATTGGTTCACTAACAGACTAACAATTGAGCAGTCACTTTGGTTTCTACTTAATTACCTTATGTGAGTCATTACTCGTGTATGACAAAATATTCTTATATAGAAGTTCTTTCACGTGTTTTTGTTGGATTATACGTCTTGAAAATTTTAATTGTTCATTCCTACTAATTAATTTGATGGTTTATACGTCTGTAGTAGTGATACTTTCATGTCTTGTGTTTATTTGATCTAAAAAGGGTCGGATCTTAATTGCAGAAGTTTGACGTCACTAAATAATCTTTCATTCTTTATTTTCATTTACTTTTTGCCTAACCATGCAATAGGTTGCTTATTAAGGATACTCGAATGTGATTCAAGTTTTAGGTTGATGCTTCATCTACTCAACTTGGACACCATGTTCCTCATTAAGTGGTTGGGCATACGGTTTTATTATATTTTTACTGTTTTGCTGTCAATATCATATCATATATCTTTGTTTGACAAGATATTAGTCAAATGAATGTTTAATTGCTAAAGTAATTTTTAGTTTGCTAATGATATTTTTTGAGCAAAATTTAGTACATTTATTTTATATAGAATGTATGTTGCTAGATTTAATGAATTTGATGTGGAGCCAAAGTAGTATATGCAGGGGAATCACCCAAAAGCTAAAAAGAATTAAAATATGAATAAGGACTTTTAAAGTCGGGTTGGTACAAACCGGACTTTAAAACAAAACATTTAAAGTCAGGCCATCAAAAGTCAGACTTAAAAAAATCTTTAAAGTCTGGTGCCTGAATTCGCAGAGACTGGTCTAGACAGAACACGACGAATTAAAGTCAGGCGGTTAAAAGTCTGACTTAAAAACAAACTTATGAAGTCACGCACTTGCGTGACTTTGAATCTACTGACATACGAAGTCGCCTTAATAGAAGTCATGCTGACGCGTGACTTCAAATGTCCAATTTGCTCGACTTTAAATCCCTTTTTCTACACTAGTGAAAAGGTATTTTAATTTGGAACATTATTTTATAGTTGGTTTTTTTTAAACATTACTTTATCATTGTTTTTTTTTTAAAAAATCGTACAATTAAAGGAAAGGAAACACCCTATTTTAAAATCCTAGATCCGCCATTCATTATCAATAACCACCTTAGCTAGACAATGTGCAACAGTTAACTTCCTCCTAGAGAACTCTACTCTAGAATTTTAAGGAAAAGAAACAACAATAAAGGCCTACGATGATCTAGCCGTGGTTAGGGGCTCTTTGGGTTCGACCGGTTGAATCGGGGTTCAACCGGAATTAATTAAATATATTATTTAATAATGTTTTTAATTATATAAAGCATAAAAAAAATAAAAAATACCATAATACTCATAATTTCACACCATAATTTGTTGCATCGGTTAACAACATACAAACGGAATAAAATAGAGTGTTCAAACAAGGTTATGCGAACAAGTTCGAGTGACCCAATTCGAACAGGTGAAATTAGACACAAGAGGGTGTGAAGTCAATATTTAACTCACGCGGACGATGTCGTTCGAACGAGTTCGAAGCCCCGTGTTCGTACACGTGAAAATTCTTGAAAAAAAAGACGATTTGACTGGACTTTTAGTCATTTCATACCCTTATGGGGTGTGTTTTGAGTAGGAGGGGAGTGAGAAAAGCAATATCCCAAATTTTTAGTTGGGCCCATATAGATTTCAGTGGTTTGCAACAGTTCAGATCCGCGGCTACCATTTCAACTCTCGAATACCCTAATTTCACCGAACCCCCTTTCTCCTATATATAGCCGCTAATCAGAAACCCTAAATCTCACAGCACTACAGCAGCGTCGACGAAAGCCTAAACTAGTTTTCTTCTTTATTTCTTTCTTTCATGGTTTGTCTTTTCTTGTTTTACCTCCTCGCATTAGGTTATTATTATTATTTCATGTTTTGAAAGAACATCAACATTTGCTTATTGGTTTTTCAAACTCAATTACGTTTCGATTATCGCGTGCCTATGATGGTGTTAAATATACTCCGAGATTTATTTCTGTGAAATCAATTTTCATCTGAGGCACCGATTTCATCTCTATCTGATCGAGAGAGTATATGAAGTGCCGATAGGCTTTTGTTCTACCACTCCTAAAATTCAATTTTTTTTTCTGCTGTTCTTTATTTACTTTCAAGATTCACGCTTTGATCTTGAAAAACGACTTGTTATACGCAGATGATGAGAAAACAGACAGGGACATCAAGACTCCGAAGGAGAATGATGACAAGTCTAATGGGAATCTCTCTGATGCGTTTTTGCAAATATATTTTAAACTCTTTGAAAAGTGGTTAATCTTTGTTTCTTGTTGGTGATCTTAAGTTCTAAAGCATTCGTTTTTCCTTTGATTTGTATTGTTCTTATTAGTAACACAAGTCATTTAGGTTACTGTTTTCCATATTTTTAGCTTTAACATGCCATTTGCAAGTGACGATAACAGACAGGGACATCAGTACTCTAAATTAGAGAATGTTGATTTGTCTTGGGAATCTCTCTGATGCATTCAATTTCAAAATTGATAACTTTACAGTTCGGAAAAGTAATTTATGAGGCCCTTGGCAAAATATATTTTTTTGGTGATTAACATTTTGTTCATTTTAACCCAAATAGTTGAAAATATTTCAAGTTCCATGTTATTTATGTATACATGAGAGTTTTAGTGTATATATATTAACTCTTCTGATTTAAATTTTCATGTAATGGCGGATCATTCTTAAACCGCATTGGTTTTCTAATACCATGAAATGAATTTGCATTTTCCTTATGCTTGTGACTTATGGGGCTGTGTTGAAAAGCATGTATTGGTCACCTTATTTTAGAGTCGTTGTTGCATCATGAATTCTATAGGTTATGTGGTTTGATTGGATATTTTTAAGCAACTTTGTTGTCCTAAGAAAATATTAGTTCATGTCGTTTAGATTTTGGAAATTGTTATTTATGAGGTGCAAACTTCGTTTTCCCAACAATATCCCTTGACCACATTATATGACCTGCATATAAATTTTATTTAGATCCTTGGAATGATTTGGCCAATGATGTATTAAATTGCACGTATTATCAGATATTTTAATGATGATATGCTAATTGTCACTACCTCTGAGGCCATTTCTAACCGTTAATGTTCATTCTTTTCATAACAGTTGCTCTACATGTCTTGTTATTGGTTCTTTTTACTGCTGTTTTTGTGCCCCTTCAGAAGATTAAAGCTTTTGTGCTTCACTGTGAATGTTTTAAATGAAAAATTTGGCTTTGTTATTGAAAGTTATCTTATGCTGTCAAGAGATTAATATGCTGGTATTACTTGTTAAGGGTTATCTGTGTTGCTGTTACGAGTAATCTGTGTTACGGTCTGTTTGTTATTAGCATAACTCTAATCCTGTGATATGAGCCGCAGCAGCGAAAATATTCTGGAAGCACTTTTTTTTGTACACTACCACTCTTGTAAATAATGATTATCAAAGCCTAATGATTGTTACAAAGAACGGAGATTTGAATGTTGCTTTTGTTGAAGCCTAGTTTGTCTCTGGGCTCCAAAGGCTCTCATGTAATAAATTGTTCCATATGGTATTAATGAAGGCTTGTGTTATTTTTGCTCATTAGGTCTTTTGTAAGTCACTGCTGTCTGATGCTGCTATCCAATTATGCATAGGAAATCTTTGTCATCCGAGTCTGATACTGCTGCACGAAATGCATGTTTCTGAAGATAGTTTGAATTAGTAAAAAGCTAATGCCTCAAGTTAGAAGTTGTACCTTTGTCTTGCAACCCTCATTATTGTAGGAGTGTAACGTCGCTCCAGACAAATCATCCTATGGATCAAAGATATTTTCAGGTTTCCTTAATAATTCTTGCCTTTTGGAAATCCACTTTTAAAGGAAGCTAAGTTCACTGCTAAGTGGAATCGATCTTTGAAAAGTAAAATAAAACTCACTGCTAATAAACTATGAAAAATAGACTGGCAAGGAACTCTCCTCGCCAAGGTTTACTTGACTATTATTCCTTGACAAATTGTTAACACATTGTCGGTCTCAAATCATGCTGATAAGCATGCAGAGATTACAGGTGCAAATGACTATATATCTATGTAACATCGTGATATGCTTCAAATCGCAGAATGGAGAGAGGATTAATGGTTTGAAGCAGCAGCCTTGGTCAAGTAAAAATAGAAACCCCCTTGTCCCACTTTGGATTAGGGATATAATATCTCTTTGACATGGAAGGATGATTTTATTCATAATGTCTTCATAAAGGAAGATGCTGATTCAATCATGCCCCCAAAAATTTAATAATGTATTCATAAAACAGCTGTAATTTATTCATAATGTGTTGTTATAGGATAGTTGGGAAACATACCCACAAAAGATTCAAAATTTTTGATATGTATGCCATGTTCCATGGATGTCAAAAACCTTTGGGAGCAAGTTTTTGTGCAAGCTTCGAGCTTCACAGAAGCTATATTCCAGTTGCTGCATAATTTGATTTCAAATGATACGTCACTGGTTCAATTAGTGGTGCACAAATTAACCGGTTACACAGTTAAACTACATCCATATCCATCCGGTTAAATAAATCTTGATATTTATGGTAATTTTATAACCGGTTATTTTAATTTGTCCAAAAATGGATATGGTTTTTATCCGGTTATTTGATGGATATTTATTGGATATCCAAGTGAGCCCATTAAAATATCCATAAGCCCACCAAAATGTCCAAAATGAAAAAACTCTAAAGTCCAAAATCCACAAATATCTCTCTCTCTCTCTCTCTCGTGGGGAGAGAGAGATTTTTTATGTTTTTACAGATTTTAAAATTTAAAGTTGAATTAAAAAAATTGAATTTTATTGGTGCTAAAAATCTGGTTATGAATATAACTGATTATAGATCCATAACTGGTTGTAAAAACCGGTTATAGATATAACCAATATCAACCAGTTACATACCAGTTTTGTAAATTAATAACCAGTAATGCTATTTTGGTTATGTAACTGGTTATATCAAATGAACATTTGATAGATATGGACTGGTTATGGATATGGTTTATTTATGAGCACCCCTACTGGCCAATCATGATTGAGTTGCTTTGGCATAAAAGAAATACGGTTTGTAATCAGTTGGATGGAAACACATGGAAGAGGGAAGATGTGGTTGAAAGTTGGGATTGGAAGAGGGAAGAGATATTTGTTACATCTATCTCAGTATTATAAGAGCATCTATAATGGAATACCTCTTTTTTTCCCCTTAACTGAGACCTACATCTACACATCGCTTATTTGTACATTTTAATGTTATAACATTTAGGTACATGTATAACATCACTTAAGTGTTTGATCAAGGAAAGTATGTCATTTTTCAACAACTGGTGTAACCGTTGTGTTTGATCAATTATACGATTTTCCATCGGTTCTTGTGTTGAGGAGTTTTTCTGCTCATTTGAATCGCACTAGTATTCGATTCACGATTGGGCTGATTGAACTTGCTTGTCTAGTCCATTTCTAACAACCTTGGTAACAACAATCAACATGTAGCACCTACTGAGCAAGCACACTAGCTTAGTTGCATTATTTAAGGAAAGTAATATATTCGGTCTTGGGTTTTGCATACCAGATGTGGATGAAACTTTCAACAAAACATGGGTAAGGACTTTTTAAGGACTTCTACCACCAAGGGAGGTTGAGGCATACAATTTACTATGAGCGTCAAATTGGATTCAAGAGGAGGGTTTTTCTAATATTGCCATTGAACTAGATTGTAAACCAGTTGTTGATGGCCTATTAGACTCAAATTTTCCTCACATTAATGAAATTGGTTCAAATGTAGCAAAAAGTGTTAGGAAGTACTTCTTGATAACCGACAAAATTTGAGGATTGGTTTTACTAGTAGCAAATAAACGAATTTATTCAACAGTTTGCGAGAGCATCTAGGAACTATGCTAACATCAACAATTTTAATTATATTCATATATTATGTGATCTTTGTTAAGTGAAATGAGTTTATTTGTGTAAAAAAAAACATCGTGATCTTTACTAATGTGAAATTAAAAGCGTTATTTTTTACATTTTCATCAATTTGCCATGTAGTTTCTTTAATAAACATTATGTCTTTGGTTGGATATTAAATACTACCCGATCCTATTTATAAAATATAACTACAGTTTTCTCTTATAAATAAGATCATAAATAATATCTTAATAATTTAATATCGAACATTTACCTAGTGATATAATGATATAGGGAAATGCTAAATTACACGAAATAGTGGCCGTGAAACGAATGGCGTGGAAATATATTTTTTCTAATTTAAGTCTGAAACATAAATCCTTCTTCTCATAAATCATATAATTACATAAATACAATTTGATTGAGTCTTTTCAATTATGACCCACATATGATGTCTAATCAAGACAAAGTAATAGTGTGCCAGCTTTTTATAAATTAATGACATTTATGATATTTAGGACAAAGTTTTTCGTTACATTTATCATTGCTCAATGATATATATACGGCAATTAATTTTCGTACCCCCCTAATTATCGACCACACCCTCATAAGTATCAAAATGCCTAAAATGCCCCTGGCATTTAAAAAAGAAACGAACTGGCCCTACATAAAAAAAAAATTCCGAATTACAAAAAAAGAGGTATTTCCAAATATTGTAGGTGATTTTTCCTAATTAAGCGCAGAGAAAATTGGTATTTCCTGTTCATTATTTTTGAACCTAATTATCTCCTAAAAGGTAATTAGAATTTTTGTGTTTTTAAATTAGATTTTTTTGAATACCTTTTAATAGGTATTTCCGGTTCACACTTAGAACCTAAATACCTATTAAAAAGGTATTCAAAAATTTTTTTTTTTTTTTTAACATTTTAATTTTTTTAAATAGATGGTTATTACGGATTTAACCTCTGCCTTTACTACATCCGAGATATTTCCCACTCGTGATGCAATGACACGTTGGGTTAGAGATACCGGGAAAGCGAAACTGAGTCATTGTGGTTATTGTTCGATCGAGAGACGACGGAGAATGGGAAAGGGAAAAAGAACAAGGTTCTTTATGGTCATGAGAGACGGCAGGCACATACAATCGAGTAGATGTTGGGTGTTCTGCGGGTAGACACAAGAGTTCGAAAAGATGTGGTTGTAGGGAAAAAGAACAAGGTTCTTTATTTCATTACTAATTAACGGCCTAGATCTTGCCGACAACTTTTAACGATCTAGATTTTCCCAACACTTTAAAGGGTCCAGATTTTGCCGACCACTTTTCATCAATCTGGAAATTCATTCAAGGGTTTCATTTTTCCCTATAAATACACCCTTCCATTTCACTTATTTCACACACACACAACACTCTCATGGATACTCAATACACAATATTCTCGTGATTCTCGCACTCACCGCCTCTTCACCATCGTGGGCACAATCACAAACAGAGAAAATGGTGTCTACTTCGAGAGTCCAAACCCCATTTTATGCGTGGCTTAAGGACGACATCACCTTTGAAGCTCTGAAAGAAAAAAAAACAACGAAGGTGCAAATGGAGGGTGACGAGCGAGAAGTCACCCGATCATTTATCGCTACCCGACTATGGGCGATAATAATCGTGTTCGATGGTCCACCATGGATGTGAAGAACAACGATGACGCTCGAGTGATGATGGACACTTTTGACATATTTCGAGATCGCGAGTCCTATTCACCAGTATGTCGAAACCGTAAGGACCGCTCTTTGAGATCCTTCGACGCCTCCAACCACCATCTCACTAGTTTGTACCGTGTTTTTATTTCGTTTGTTGTTGCGCGTTATGTTATTTTTTCATCAATTTCATGTATTGTATCGTTTCGTGATCGAAAAACGCCGCTTTAATTAATTTTAATTGATTTTTAATTAAATAATTTTTTTTTTCGAAATACCTTCAAAACTAGGTAATTCCTAAGGAGATAAAGGATTTCGGAATTACCAAAATTGAGGTAATTCCGGTTCATTAATTTTTGAACCTAATTACCTCAATTTTTGGTGATTCCAAAATTTTTTATCTTCTTCCTAATTACCAATTCACTCAGGTAATTCCGAAATTTTATATATTCCTAGGGGCATTTTTGTCCAAAACGTATAATATGGGGGTGTGGGAGGGAATGAGGGGGGTACCGAAATTAACTGCCTATATATACTTATCTAACATTAGAAGCACTCTTTATTGTGCCATAGCCAAGTCGCCCTATATTTTTCTTTTGTATCTCATATTTGTCGTTCTTTGATTGTAGTTAGAATCATATATCTTAATACATTAGTTAATAGTTGATGTTTTCATTAATTTAACAAATGGCCCATTAGCTCAGTTGGTTAGAGCGTCGTGCTAATAACGCGAAGGTCGCAGGTTCGAGACCTGCATGGGCCAAAAAATGTTTATTTTTTTTATCTTCAAATTTCAATATTTCACGTTTGGCTTCTTTTATATTTCAAAGTTGCTTGTAAGCTATGAAACACCAATACTGCAAAAATGGAGACGTATCGTGTTTGATATGCATATTTTTATTAACTTCAAATTCCAATATTTCACCTTTGGTTTCTTTTATATTTCAAAGTTGATTGTAAGCAATGAAACACCAATACTACAAAAATGGAGACGTATCGTGTTTGATAAGTATCCGATACAACACACCAAATACTTCTAGACACTTGTCAAAAACTAATGATATGATTGTACCATTTATATGATATTCGATATCGTTTACCAAAAACATGAAATTCGTTGACACATTCATAGTAGAAATAATATATTCTAGTAAGTTTGGGAAAAATATATGTAAATGCCCACTCGTTATCACTACAAAAAAAAACAGTATTAGCGAGGGAAATTAGCGAGGGAATCGAGAAGGGTCGCTAAAAATGATTTAGCGAGGGAATTAGCGACGGATAAGGCCGTCGCTAAAGGTGCGCTGTTTTTTTTTTTTTTTTAATATTTCCCTCGCTAATATTATAATTTCGTCGCTAAATATAGACACAGCTGTACCCACATAAATCTTTTTTGAATTCCCTCGCTAAATTTAATAATTCCCTCGCTAAATCATTATTTCCCTCGCTAACAAAATATTTCCCTCGCTAAATGTTTAAATGTAACCGAAGCTTATCCCTCCTCCTCCCACTTCTTTCTCTTCTCTCACTCATTCATCTCCTTTCCTATTCCGTCCCAAACACCACCACCACCCATATCTCTCCATTTTCGCCACCACCACCTCCACCACCGTCACGCCGCCACCACTTCCTCCACCATCACTTAAGGTTTGTTTTTTCTCACTCTTCTCTCTCTCTCTTTCTCTCTCCGAACTTCCCTCTCTAACTCCCTCTAATGATTTTTCTTTCTTTCCTCACCCATAGGAACGATTTGTTGCTCACCAACGCACCGGAGTGCACATTGTCACCGTAACGCCAAGAGATCGTTGGATTCGTGACTCAAAACGGTTAGTTTTTCTTTAATTTTGATTTTAGTGTTTAGGATTGATTTTTAGAATGTTTGAAAATTTATTTGATTTTAGTGTTTAACATAGATATTGACATTTGTGTTTCAATAAGGACTTTAGTGTAAAGCAATGTCCAATGTGAAATTTTTTAAAAGACAAGCTCAAGGTCCTTCCAAGGGAAATGAATTATAATTCCCATTGCTTTATCTGTTTTTATGCGATGACGTTCCTTTTCTAAATCATAAAATCTCCCAATGAGTTGACATCGAGAAGACTATTGTTTTGGATGTGTAAATATATGGAACTTTCTGAATCCATTGCTGCATTTTAATGAACATTTATGATAGACATTCAAGCATGAAATTGCATATCGATGCTGACTATACTTCCCAGGATATCAAGGTCAAAATCTTAATTATGTTTGCTTTACATTCTGAACCCTCTCAAACTGTCTTTTGTCAAGAAAACTTATCTTATGATGATGCTTAGAATCAAATATAAACAGGCCCCCTCAGGATGCTACACATATATAATTATAAATTTAACTAAAATATAGAAGAGATTTACTCAATAGAAGAAATTTAACTAAAACAGATAAAGCAATGGGAATTATAACTCATTGGGATATTGAAATTTTTTTAGGTTCAGACCCCTAAAATTCTTAAGTTGGTTAATTTTTTTTATACTTTTTTTTTGGCCATTAGGATACTTTTTTTATACTCATTGGATACTTTTTTTATACTCATTGGGATATTGATTGATATGGATTAAATTGGAAAATAAGGACTTTAGTGTAAAGCAATGTCCAATGTGAAATATCAGAGTTTCAATTGAATGGTGAATCCGTGAATGATAAAGAATCTATCTAGACTTTGTTATTTGAAATGAATAAGCTGGATTTTCATTTTATTGAGTAAGTTGTCAAAAATGTCTTAAACTTCTGTACCACTTAATCGGTTTGGACTTTGGTGAGTAATTTAGAAAATTAACAAATGCCTGAAGTAGTGTATAATAACAGAAGCACATTTTATATTTGCTATGCTAATTTGTTGCAATTGTGATGTCCTGTGGTGCTAGATGAACATCCTGAAAACAAAGTCTTGTAAGGTTAAATGAGAAGTGTATGTTGTTGGAGATGTTAAATGAGAAGTGTATGTTTGTTAATTTGGAATTGATAATTGTTGTAAAGTGTACGTTAATTTTGAAATTGAAATTGTGTTAAATAGTTGTTTTGATGTTTGATGAACCCTAGGTTAGATGACTATATCGGATGTTTTTATTGTGTGTTGTTGATGGAAAAGGGTGAGGTGTCTTTTTTCACTCACCCCCATATTTTGCTCGAAATCATCTCCATTGAGATAATTACAGAGACAATTCTAACAACTTGTAAGGTTGGGAGTTCAAATAACTTCCTTCACTACTTGGATGGAAAAGGGTTTTGTCTTTGTCCTTGACCCCATATTCGGCTCGAAATCATTTCCACCGAGATAATATCGATGCCACTAACTTGATATGTTATATGTTGGGAATTTTTATGGGAATCTAACTCGCTTTTTTAAATGCGTGTAGATGAATTGGAATCAATTAAATCGTGGTTGGGTGTATGATAGGTTATATCCGGGAAGATCTTTTTGAAAGAAACTTTTGTTAAAGGGGTTGAAGAGTTTTTATGGGTAGCGTGGCAACATGAGAAGGCTAAAAATGAAGGAGGGGTTAGATGTCCATGCCTTAATTGCAATGGTGTACCTATTAGTACTGATGATGAAATTAGGGAGCACTTGTATCGTAACGGGTTTAAGCCAAATTATTTTATTTGGGAGGACCATGGAGAACGACTTCCAAATTTTGACTTAGGGGCTTCAAGTAGTTCTAGTTTTCGTGTTCCAAATTAATGAGCAATTTCAATCGATGGAAAACATGATTTGTGATGGTATTGGGGTGAATGTACCATTTGATGAGCCTCAATATGACGATCATGATGAAGCTCCAAATGAAGAAGCACAAAGATTTTATTGCGTGTTAAAAGAGGCAAACACACCGTTGTTTGAAGGCTCGCCAGAGTCAAAATTATCTATGTGTGTGAAGCTTTTAACTCTCAAGTCCATGAGCAATATTTCTGAATTGGGTTTAAATTTTGTGACTCAAATGATGTTGAGCACGACACCTAATAAGGATAATTTGCCAAAAGTTATTATGAAGCAAAAATGTTAGTTTCAAAGTTGGGATTGGAATATAAGAAGATTGATCATTGTGAGGATGGGCACATGTTGTTTTACGACAACGAATTTGGTAAAACCGATGCGCGCGCTACAAGCGTCATTCTGTGGAAAGTCGAGGTATCATGTTCGTAAAGGAGACAAAGGTAACTATAAACCCATTCCCCGTAAGGTCGATGTTCTATTTGCCTATTGTTCCAAGGTTGCAAAGAATGTTTGCATCGGCTGAAATTGCGAAGAAAATGACTTGGCATTATGAGAATAGACATACCTCAGATATTTTACGCCATCCATCTGATGGTGAGGCGTGGAAACACTTTGATCGAGTCCATCCGGATTTTGCCTCAGACCCACGAAATATTCGACTTGGCTTGTACTCCTATGGGCCCACCTATGCAACATCCTGGGTATGTGAGTTCACAATTTGGCCTATCAATGCCTACACCTGAGGTCCATCCTCAGCCTGTACAGGATGATGCTGACCCTGATGTTGGTGATATTGACGCTGATGATGGTGATATTGACGACGCATCATCAGAGGAAGAGGTTGTTGTCGACCCTGTCAGTAATCGACGTCGCAAAGTCATCAGGCCCTGTGGCGATGTGTAAGTATTATATTGTTTTTCCTTTTACTTAATTTAAATTCATGGTTTGATGCATATATATGCTTGTTAATTTTGCAACAATTTCAATATGCAGGTTTCTTAAATCGAACACTGGTTCACAAGCGGTCACTTATGTGATTAAGAAATATTATTTGACAGAGTTTCGTGAAAAGTTGACATCCATCTCTGAGGATGTGGAGAAGGAGTGTTTGAGAGTGTTCTCGTAAAGTATTAATTATGTCATTTCTTATGTTGTTGATTTTAATTTATTGTTTAATGGTTAATATATTCACTAATACATGTTTTGATTTTGTTTAATATAGACCGTAGTGGCTTGGAAACCCAGATGAGGAGGAGGTCAAGAGGGTTTTTGGATTAGAATGTCCAAGCAATTATCGATCCGGTGTTACAAATTGAGAGCCAAAATGAATGCCCAAAGTATATGAGTGAAGATGTTTGGAAACAATACAAGGTTTGAATGGGAAAAAGACACATGGAAAGGGAAAGTGAAAAACCAAGCGAATAGGGCATCGTAGTGCGGGGTGGCTCGCTTCATCGCTTTTGGCTCCGCTAACTCGCTTCATCATGCTAATAGACTGGTAAGCTATTTTAAAATTTTGTTTTACTTTTTAGTTTACATATAAATTGAAATTTGTTTCATTTTTACAGTCTAGGAAGGCTGGTCGCCCTCTCACTATTCCTGAGCTGCATAGAGCCACTCATTTGAAGAAGGATACCAAGGAGTTTGTTGACGAGCGCGCTAAAATGACTCAGGTAATTATGCAACTTGATTTCTATTGTATTTAGTTCTTTTCTTAATTAATGGAGACCTAATTATCATTATGTTTTGTGGTTATGCAATGTAGGAGAAACATGCTGAGTTGATGTTTGAGCCTACTCAGGGGAGTTGGAACCCTGACTCACTTGGTCCACTTTCCCCTGAGATGATGGCTTTGGCAAACCAAAACTGGAAGAAGGCAGTAGGCAAGTCAAATAAAAATCGACTGTATGGTGCGGGGCCCTTGGCGAGACTTGTGAATTTTGCTGATCACTATGACACCAGGTCTAGTAGTTCCAATGCTTCATCAGCTGAGACACAGCAGCTCAAGCAGCAGGTGGAGCATTTGATGGCTGAGTCCCAGAGGAAGGATCAGACTATTGCAGAGATGCAAGCAAACCAGTTGAGGATGCAACGTGAGCATGAGAGGTTGTTTGCTCTCTTTAATAGCTTGAGGCCACAGTCGTCTGATCAAACAGAGTCTGATCATCCTGATCATCCCTCTTCCCCATATTGATTTGGATTATGTTATTGTTGTCTATTTGGATTATGTTGTTGCTTTCGATTTGGATTATTTACATTATGCACATTTTAGATTGATTATGGATTTTACTTCTTTTTCGCGAGAAGACCCATCCCGTCTCGGACCGGTGACGTATTCTAATGATCTGGAACTCTGGCTTCTCTTACTTGATGGATTAGATTTATTTTAGAAATATGAAGTTGCATATTTATGATAAGCAAAAAAGGAGGAATTAAAAAAAAAAAAAATTCCCTCGCTAATCATCAAAAAATCCCTCGCTAATAGCACAAACAATTCCCTCGCTAATTCCCTCGCTAATTCCCTCGCTAATTCCCTCGCTAAATTCCCTCGCTAATTCCCTCGCTAAATTTAGCGAGGAGCATTTTAGCGAGGATTTGGATCCTCGCTAATTCCCTCGCTAAAGTACATTAGCGAGGGAATTTTGTGTTTTAGCGAGGGAATCCTGCGTCGCTAAATCACGTTTTTTTTGTAGTGTATGATTGCAAAGTAATTTTTTTCTACACCGTGGTAGTCATTATCGACTACTTATATACGTATCTTGGCTGTGTCGTATCTTGATTTTTAAAAAATTATCATATCACCCACATCCATGTCGTATCGCATCCATGTCGTACTAAGTATCAAGGCTTGTTTGGCTTGTTACTATGGAATCAAAGGGCGGAACTTTGGATACTTTTGCCATTATGGCTTCGCCTTTTGTTACATTTTATTGTTGAAAACTAATTTGAGATTCATCTATTCAATAGTGGAATAGATGAATGAATGACACAAGATTTTTTTGGCACAAAGAATGACACGAGATTTGTAAAAGGGCAGAGCAAATTATGACACCGCACAGTTGGTATTGGTGATATATCTCTTTGGTATGAGAAATGGTTGCATGGGGGCGATTATGTGATTCTGTTCCTTTGATATTCATGATACACACCCCTCGGTTAAGGATATATATGTGGACTCTCGGTGGAATTTTGATCTTCTCTGCACTCAGATCCCTTTGGAAGTGCAATTAGAAATTCAGAGCTTATTTCTTAATCCTAATCTCACTGACATACTGACTTGGGCTCTGTCTCCATCAGGGACTTAGTCCCCCAAGAGTGCCTATACGTGGCTTACAGGTACCGATGGTCCATTTTTCTTGCACCAAACTGTGAATCGTAGTGACAATTAGTCATGGATTTGGAACTTGAAAGTTCCAGAAAACTTGAAACATTTTGTGTGGCTTATCATGCACATGAGCCTTCCTACTAATAGTTTTCGGTATTATCGGCATCTTACTCAAGATGGGTCTTTTAATCTCGTGTGGTCTTTGCTAGTGAGGATGTCATTCACATGTTGCGGGATTTCTCTGAGCTCGTAATGTTTGACTTCATCGTCTTTTAACACTAATGCTGGTGAGGTTAACGATGATGCTTGACTTTGGTTTAAACACCATGCTATTAGTGACCTAGGTATTATATTTATATGTTGTTGTTGGTTCTTTGGATGGCTCGAAATGATGAAGTTTTTAATGATGAAAATGGGCAACTTGGAAGATTCTTAATTGAGCTAAACAATTTTCGAAAGATGCTGTTAAATTTTTGTCCGCTGGGGTGTCTACTCGTCCTCCTAGATTGGTTAGTTGGTTTCCTCCTACTAGCAATTATACTAAACTTAACGTTGATGGAAGCTTCATTGGTAATCTGGGTCGTAGTGGCTATGGGGGATTACTTCGGGATCATATGATACAGGTGGGTTGGATTCTTGGTTTTTCTGGAAGTTGTGGCATTGATAGTAACTTGAATGCAGAGCTCCATGCAATTGGCAACTGATTGAACTTAGCTTGGTCCGAAACTGCCCTATCGTTGATTGCTCGGGAGACTTATGCCCACCCCTATGCTTCCATTATTTCCTTCAACAAATCCTTTTCTCTCAAGACTTGGATTTGACTTATGCTCACACACTTCGTGAGGGAAACTCATGTGCTGATTGGTTAGCACATTTCTAGTTTCCATTTATAAAACACAAACAGTGAAAAGAACAAATTTTAGGATGGAGAGACATAAGAAAAAACAAATTACTCCCTACGTCTCTATACGGTAACCCGTTAACTAAATCATGAGAATTACGAAAATAGATAATAGTATTAAATTTATTGACTATTGATACTACTCTCCTCCGTAACACTTTACAAGAAAAGCTAGTACCACTAACTTATAAATAATAACAAGACAGTTTGGCCGAGTGGTCTAAGGCGCCAGATTTAGGCTCTGGTCCGAAAGGGCGTGGGTTCAAATCCCACAGCTGTCATATGTTGCTTTTTGACATCAAAGTTTCTTAAAAAAAACTTATAAACAATATAAGCAAATATTGACTTTTTAAACCTATTTAATGAGAATATACCAAAAATGCCTTTCATTTCATTACAGAGACACTATCACATCAGAGACGACATGTACATGGCCAACAAATGAGCACAAGAATAATATGCACAAACATGTTAACATGGGATTTCTAGGTTTGAATTGTTTCTCTTCTTCTCTGACTTGAAAGAAATTCATCTCTTATACGTGTTAAAACGATCTCAATTCAAAGATACAAAAATAATCTTTGGCATGTGTAACGACGACAAAATAATACTATTTGAACAAGAATTTCTTTGGTCAGGTATTATTGGTTCAATAAATATGCAAGCAAGCGTGTTACTGCTGAAAAACACTATTCTGGTCGTGTGTTAGTAATTTTGATTTTTAACTGTGCCTTACAGATCAATAGTTGCTTATTTTGCACAAATTAAATGAATGAATTTCCAATAATAGGGTCCATAAATTTTGTATTATATACAAAGGACTAGCAAGAAAATGGGCCATAAGTACACTACATTGTTAATATAGTTGAATTTGAGTTTCCCTCTTCTTTTTAACGACCTATATTTAAATTTTGCTTCCTGGGAAAGATTGAAAACCGTCTCTCTCTTTCCTCTGTCATTGCTTAAGGAAGATGAAGAATTGGAGAGTGTGTATGAGGCTATGAAGCCCGGATACGGGATACGATACGTGGATACGGAAAAATTTAGAAAATCAAGATACGATACGGTAGGGATACTTTAATAAAAAATTAAATTTAAATTTAAAAATATAAAATATAAGATACTTTTGATCAAAATAAATAAGAATAGTACCAACAAAGGTTAGTCTGAGTGGTAACTGGACTCAGATTCCACCCGAAGGTTTCACGTTCGAATATTGGGTGTGACAAAAACTCTACCGAGAGGAGAGAATCACACGGGCCGACAAAGCCGAGTACTCGTGGCCAGCCAAGTTCCTCGGCGTGTAGATTAGTCATCGGCAAAGCCGATGGAAACTGTGCACCAATGACACGGTAACCAAAAAAATAAGTAAGCATAGTTAAATGTATTTTCCCCACCCATTTTAAAATATATTCTTCTTCCTACGAACATGTCACAAAAGGATAAAAATAGTATCAATCAGGAGATTAGTCACTGCGTTCGGTAGTGGATACTCTAGTCTCGACAAAAAAAAAAGGATAAAAGAGTAAGTATTTTATTGTTTTTTGATTTAAAAATAAATATAAATTCTAGGATACTCTCAGCTGGATACGTATCCGGTAAGTATCCAGTAAGTATCCCGTAAGTATCCGCTTTCTTTTTTATTTAAAAATAAACATAAATTCTGATGATACTCGGGATACGTGATTCTAAGATATTTGACACGTATCGGTATCGGATACATATCGGATACGGGTATATGGCCTATTTTGGAGTATCGAGGATAGAAAGAATATAGTGGAAATAGAACTATGGGTAGAAAATGCAAATTGTGAGTGGGGAGGCCAAAGAAGCGAAGAAGGTTTATTATAATGACTCCATTACATCAGAGACGACATGATCATGACCAACAAGATGAGTATCAGAATAATATGTACGAACATGTCAACGTGGGGTTTATAGGTTTGAATAAGAAATTCCTCTCTTAGGTATGGTTTGTTTTAGGTGAAAGTGATAGGAAAGAAACTTAAGGAAAAAGAAAGCACAAATTTCAATATACTTTCCTTTGTTTGGTTGCAACATGAAAGTGGAAGGAATGAAAGTTTTTGTGGTGGGGCCAGTCACAATCTTTTGAGCATTTTTTTCTAATTCCTTAATTGCCCCATCTTGATTCTATTACTTTACGTAATTTTTTATTCAAAATATTTTATAAGGGTATTTTTGTAATTTGAATAATATACCTTTTTCTTTCCTCTCATTGTCTACTCTATTTTCACTCCAACCAAACAACCACAAAATCATCTCACTTTCTTTCCTTCAACATTCTTTCCTTCAACTTTCTTTCCTCCCACTATCCAAACAAACCATTATAGTACGTCTTAAAATCATCTCAACTCAAATATACAAAAATAATCATTTACATAACATACAGATCAATATTTTCTTGTTTTACACAAATTACATGTAGGAATTGCCAATAATAGTGTCCATAATTCTGTTAATATGTAATATGTACCACAGATGAGCAAGAAAATGGGCCCCTAGTAAAATGCATTGTGAATATGTAATATGTACCACAGAAAGTTAGTTCACTTCGCGTTGACACCGTGAGAAAGGTGAGAGAACCACAGCGAGAGTGAAACACCACCGCAAGATTCACCAAGATTCGAAGCAACATGACGGAGAAAGAAAGCGCAACCTACGTTCAACAGGCAATTCCTAAATACGACGGCCACTACGATCATTGGGCCATGCTGATGGAAAACCTTTTGGGATCGAAAGAGTACTGGGAGATCGTCGAGAACGGAGTTCCAATCGTAGGGGAAAATGCCACACCGGAGGTTAGAAAGATTGCAGAAGAAGGAAAATTGAAGGATCTTAAAGCAAAGAACTATCTCTTCCACGCCCTAGATCGCAGCATCTTGGAAACAATTCTCAAGAATGATTTAGCAAAATCAATTTGGGACTCACTCAAGTTGAAATTCCAAGGTTCATCGAAGGTAAAGCACGCTCAATTGCAAGTCTTGAGGCGTGAATTCGAGCTACTCGGTATGAAGGATACAAAAACGGTGAATGAATATTTCAGAAGAACGTTGGCAATTACGAATAAAACGAAGGCACACGATGAGAATGTGACTGAGACTGTGGTAGTTGAGAAGATTTTGAGGTCCATGCCTACCAAATACAACTACGTTGTTTGCTCAATTGTTCAATCAAACAACGTTGATACCATGACCATAGATGGATTACAAAGTAGTCTTATAGTTGAAGAGCAACGCATGAAAAGCACGAAGGAGGAAGAACAAACATTGAAGGTAGAGGCCGGTGCATCAAGGGGAAGAGGTAGAGGAAGAAGCATGGGAAGAGGAAGGGGTAGATCGAAGGAAACCCTAGAATGCTACAAGTGCAAAAAATTAGGGCACTTTCAATATGAGTGTCCCAATCTTGAAGCAAAGGTAGCGAATTATGCCGGATTTGATGATGATGAGGAAATGTTGCTGATGGCTATTAAAGATCCGAAGACTGCAGCAGCTATTGAGGTATGGCTCTGGTTCCTTGATAGTGGATGTAGTAATAATATGTGTGGCAATAAGGACTGGTTCTTTGATTTAGACTTGAATTTTAGGGAATCAGTAAAGTTAGGGAATGATACTAGGTTGACTGTAATGGGGAAAGGGAAGGTTAAAATTGAGATAGATGGACGAATTTAGGTTATTTCTGATGTATATTACATACCTGATTTGAAGAGTAATCTATTTAGTATTGGACAATTGCAAGAAAAGGGGTTGACTGTGATTTTCTAGAACAATGAATGTAAGGTGTATCATCAAGATAAGGGTTTGATAATGTCCTCTAAAATGGCTAACAACATAATGTTTATGGTAAGAGTGTAGCGACCGAAAAATCCGAGAAAGGATTCTTCGAAAGGTTCATAGGAAGCCGCCACCAAATTTTAGTTTAAGGGCAAGTTTGGAAAGTCCCTTTTAAGTTTTAGATAAGGCGTTCTTAGGGTTCGGGAGTCGTTATGTGTGGGGAAGGTATTAGCACCCCACGACATCCTATTGTCTAATTAATTTAGGATTTATTTAATTGTTACCCTTTTATGACTTATTTAGATTTTTGTTTTTTATGCTTGACGAGGGTTGAGTCTCGCTCCTACGCACTCCGCATGCAATGGAGGAATCAAAGCCACGTAGTTCTTCCTGAAAAAGTTGGTTGGTGTTTTTTAGTGTAGGGGTCCTAAGACTCTTTGAACTGTACAGCTCACTGATCCTAGGACGCTGACTAACCCGATTGTACAACCGACTTAGCCCCCTACTTTTGAAAATAATTTTAGGGTTTTCGAAAGAAAGTGGTTTGGTATGAGGTGGGTTCGTTTTAGAGTAGGTATTCTAGAACTCCTGAACTGTACAGCCCATTAGTTCTAGAACGCTGACTAACCCGACTGTACAGCCGACTTAATCCCCTATTTTTTGGAAAATGGTTTATTCGTATTTTGTTAAGTTTCTAGGGTTACTGAACTGTACAGCTCATTGGCCCTAAAATAATGACTAACCCGGTTGTACAACCGACTTAGCCATTTATTTTTTTAGAAAAGTGTATTTGTTAGGTTTGTAGGGTTACTGAACTGTACAGCTCATTGGCCCTAAAATAATGACTAACCCGGTTGTACAACCGACTTAGCCGTTTATTTTTTAGAAAAGTGTATTTGTTAGGTTTGTAGGGTTACTGAACTGTACAGCTCATTGGCCCTAAAATAATGACTAACCCGGTTGTACAACCGACTTAGCCGTTTATTTTATTTTGCGAGAAAAAATCATTTATATTATTATTGGAAAATAATTAAAAAAACGAAACAGGGGGTGAACATAGTAAATTGGGGTTTTATTAGCCGCAGGGGTATGTATAAATAATAAGGGGTGCAAAAATGAAAGCCCAGTTCGCATCTGGAGAGCCCAGTATGCGAAACTGGGCTTAAATGAGTGGGGGTTGCATGCACGAATACAGGGGGTGTGAAGATTAATCTGAACAATTAAAAAAACAGAAAAAATAAAAGGCCCATATATATCCTAACCCTAAAAAACTGAGAACCCTAATTTCATTCACCCCCTTTCCTCATTCCCAGCTGCGGCGCAGCTTAGAGAGAGAGAGAGAATCTCTCGGCGGAAAATCCGCCTGGTTCCGCGGCGAAGGGGCGTGAATCACGCCGGTTTCTGCGAGAGTGAGACAGTGAGGGCGCGAGAAGATGAGGGAGAAAGAAAAAAAAGAGTGGTTTCGGTCTTGAATGGTGGTGGAGATGACAACAGCGAGGGTAGTGGATGGTGGTGGTGAGGGTGACGGCGACGAAGGTAAGCTTCGTTCTTCCTTCTCTGTTTTCCATTCTTTCATTTCTCTCCCTTCTGCTCAGCCTCCTCTATTTTCCTATTTTCCGTTTTCGTGCTCCACTGATCTAGATCTATGTTGTTTTTTTTTGCTCATAGGTTCGGTTTTGGTGGTGATGCGTTTGAAGGGAAGTTTCAGCGGTGGTGGAACGGTGGTTTTTCTGTTTTTGGATCGGTTTCTGGGTTGGTTTTGGGAGGCCTCGCCGGAGGACTCGCCGGAGACGATGACCGGAGCTCCGGCGAGCTTAAGGTCAGTGTCCTATTCTAGTTTTTTACGCTTTCACTGGTCTGACTTCTCTCCTACCCATTCTATTCCTCCATTTGATTCTGTTTTCAATCTGTTCTTATGCTTTCTAGTCCCTGAGTATAAAATTTTTTTTTTTTTACAAACAGAGAAACACTTTGGCCTGGAATTTACAGCAAGCAAACTAGTTTTTGGCATTACTTGGACAAAGGACAGAAAATTATGTGGTCTAAAAAAAGCATTGCTATGATTATTACCTTTGTGATGCTTATTCTCGGTTTCACGAATGAAAGGATCTTACTTCACGAGAATCAGATGTACGAAATCAACAAAGAAATAAAAATACTCAAGTTTTGAATACCAACCTAAGCTTCCGACTGCTTTTACCCTTTTTGCGTGTTTGTTTGGACAATAATAACCACTTTGCAAGCTGGCTTTGTTGTGTGAGTTCTACTTGTCGCTTTGTTGATCTTCCTTTCTTCTTTCGCGAGATCTAGCGTAAACTGCTTAGATGATTAGGGTTTCAGCTTGTAAAACCCTAATCTTTTTCACCGACTTTTTCTACTCGAAATCTGTGTCCTTTGACTCGTGCCTAATCTCGCTTTTTATACTAGAAAATTAGGTTTTAACATTTAATTCTTTCCTTGGGCTTTGACTAATTTTGACTTTCTTTGTTTTTTCAGATCTGCACCAACTAGC
The DNA here is from genome assembly GCA_020916435.1 of Oxytropis ochrocephala. NCBI lineage: Eukaryota > Viridiplantae > Streptophyta > Magnoliopsida > Fabales > Fabaceae > Oxytropis > Oxytropis ochrocephala. The sequence goes on along the minus strand of CM037088.1, from coordinate 13,782,943 downwards.
GGTTGGAGGGTAGGCGAGAAAATCTACTTGCACCCCATATTTTTGTATTTTTTTATATTATTTTCGATTCCATTTTTATGTATTTTTAGTATTATGATTTTTTTGTATTTTGGACTCTTTGGACTATTAAGTGCTTTTAATTTCTAAATTAAACTAAATACTATTTTTTGACATTTTTTGGACTGTTATGGTATTTTTAAATTGTAAATTAAATTAAATTGATATTTGTGACATTTTTAGATTTATTAAGTGCTTAAATAAATTAAGTGCACAAAGTACGAAAAAAATAATAATAGAAAAAAAAGACTGAATATAAAGACGAAAGCGAACCGGGCTTGACGACTGCGCTAAGACTAGACCAACAATATAAGAAAATGGGCGCGTAAAAAGAAATGACTCGGAATCGCATGCTTAGGTCTGAATTTAAGCCAACTTTGAGAAAAATGAATTTGGGTCAACCTATATACGTACGACTAAACTCGAATACAGATATTAAATCGAAAAACGCACGAAAAGATCGATCATTCGCGGGCGTGTCCAATTTAAAAACGGTATTTCGAGTTAGTTTGAACGAAGTGACTGGAATTGGCTTGAGTTGGTAACCGAGAATCTCTGAACAATTCTCGTAAATAATGTGACTCAAACACGCCTTTACTAAAATAAATGACTAAAACAAAAGGAATACGGACAAAATTGGGGTATAACAATAAGCATGAAAATCCGCTGGTTCATGCGGCGGGCGGCGTGAATCACGCCGGTTTCTGCGAGAGTGAGACAGTGAGGGCGCGAGAAGATGAGGGAGAAAGAAAAAAAAGAGTGGTTTCGGTCTTGAATGGTGGTGGAGATGACAACAGCGAGGGTAGTGGATGGTGGTGGTGAGGGTGACGGCGACGAAGGTAAGCTTCGTTCTTCCTTCTCTGTTTTCCATTCTTTCATTTCTCTCCCTTCTGTTCAGTTCCTCTATTTTCCTATTTTCCGTTTTCGTGCTCCACTGATCTAGATCTATGTTGTTTTTTTTTTGCTCATAGGTTCGGTTTTGGTGGTGATGCGTTTGAAGGGAAGTTTCAGCGGTGGTGGAACGGTGGTTTTTCTGTTTTTGGATCGGTTTCTGGGTTGGTTTTGGGAGGCCTCGCCGGAGGACTCGCCGGAGACGATGACCGGAGCTCCGGCGAGCTTAAGGTCAGTGTCCTATTCTAGTTTTTTACGCTTTCACTGGTCTGACTTCTCTCCTACCCATTCTATTCCTCCATTTGATTCTGTTTTCAATCTGTTCTTATGCTTTCTAGTCCCTGAGTATAAAATTTTTTTTTTTTTACAAACAGAGAAACACTTTGGCCTGGAATTTACAGCAAGCAAACTAGTTTTTTGGCATTACTTCAGGACAAAGGACAGAAAATTATGTGGTCTAAAAAAACTGTTGCTATGATTATTACCTTTGTGATGCTTATTCTCAGTTTTACGAATGAAAGGATCTTACTTCACAGAACTGTATGTACGAAATCAACAAAGAAATAAAAATACTCAAGTTTTGAATACCAACCTAAGCTTCCACTTCTGCTTTACCCTTTTGCGTGTTTGTTTGGACAATAATAACCACCGCAATCTAATTGTTGTGTGAGTTCTACTGATCACATTGATCTTCCTTTCTTCTTGCTCGGATCTAGCAAATCTGCTTTAGATGATTAGGGTTTCATTTGTAAAACCCTAATCTTTTTCACCGACTTTTTCTACTCAAATCAGTGTCCTTTGACTCGTGCCTAATCTGTTTTTATACTAGAAAATTAGGTTTTAACATTTAATTGCTTTCCTTGGGCTTTGACTAATTTTGACTTTCTTTGTTTTTTTCAGATATCACAGCCTTCAACTAGCGCTTGGAGGGTAGCTGAGAAAATCTACTTGCACCCCCATATTTTTTGTATTTTTTTTATATTATTTTCGGATTCCATTTTTATGTATTTTTTAGTATTATGATTTTTTTGTATTTTGGACTCTTTGGACTATTAAGTGCTTTTAATTTCTAAATTAAACTAAATACTATTTTTTGACATTTTTTGGACTGTTATGGTATTTTTAAATTGTAAATTAAATTAAATTGATATTTGTGACATTTTTAGATTTATTAAGTGCTTAAATAAATTAAGTGCACAAAGTACGAAAAAAATAATAATAGAAAAAAAAAGACTGAATATAAAGACGAAAGCGAACCGGGCTTGACGACCGCGCTAAGACTAGACCAACAATATAAGAAAATGGGCGCGTAAAAAGAAATGACTCGGAATCGCATGCTTAGGTCTGAATTTAAGCCAACTTTGAGAAAAATGAATTTGGGTCAACCTATATACGTACGACTAAACTCGAATACGAGATATTAAATCGAAAACGCATTTAAAAGATCGATCATTCGCGGGCGTGTCCAATTTAAAAACGGTATTTCGAGTTAGTTTGAACGAAGTGACTGGAATTGGCTTGAGTTGGTAACCGAGAATCTCCCCAACAATTCTCGTAACAATGTGACTCCGAAACACGCCTTTACTAAAATAAATGACTAAAACAAAAAGGAATACGGACAAAATTGGGGTATAATACTGCTTCCTCTTTATTAATATTTTCTTTGGAAAGTGCTTAGCTCTAGAACTTTCGTAGTAGAAATAGAAATAAAGATAAGATAGACGCTAATTTTGTCCGCTTAAGGGGAAGTGAAAGTTTGAGAGGAGCAAGGAAGGGTTAACACTCGGTGTATTAACCGTAATTTAAATGAAGGGTCATCAAGGACTCGGCGAGCGCTAAGACTCGAAGGACCACTCGTGGTCCAAGGAGCGATAAGGCTCAAAGGACCACTTAAGGTCCGGAAGGTCGCTTAGGCCTTAATTGAAGGACCGCCGTGGTCCGAAGGAGCGCAACTAGCTACGGTACTAATTAAACGGCCGAGGGGCCTTTATACTCGAAGCGGCCATGATGGGTCAAGATCGATCCGAATCGATATGTTGACCATGAAGGACGTGCACGTGTCTTAGGTGACACAACTAGTCCGAAGGACCACTCGGGTCGCGAAGGTCCGTCGGGCTCGACTCGACGTTGCGACCGCCCCTTAGGGCACCGAAGGAGCGTAGTGCTCGGGGACCACTCGGGTCCGAGGATCTCGGTGATCTCGTTATATAGTGTGAGATTATGTTTGGATGCCCTAGTGAGGAGTGTGCGCTTGAGTGAAACCTTTAATGATGCAAAGGTATGGTATATGAGTGTATTTAATGAGTGGTGTTTAAGCGGGATGATGCATGAGATGTGGAATGATGCTTTTTTTTTTTTTTTTTTTTTTTTTTTTTTTTTTTTTTTGGCCTTTTTTGACCGGTTCTATCAACTCGTGGGATTCTGGCGTGAGACACGAAATCATCTCGGTATATTTGTATCGCGAGATTGACATGTTTGGGGCGTGTTGTGATTCATCCGAAGTGATTGTGGGTGCATTTGTTCATTTTTTGTGATCGCTTTTATGAGAGATCGTATCTTTTCGTGATTTTCAAGAATTTCGTAATGATCGTAATGCTTATGATTATGGCACATGTTTCGCAATTCAGTATCATTTACCAAAAAAAACATCATTTCAAAATGAGGGAGAATGAAAGAGAATGGAAAGTGTTTGATATTAATATTGGAAGCCAAGTATGCGTAAGCTGCACTGATCGAAAGATTACATCGAGAATCGAATTGAAAGAAACAGAAAAACTAGAATACTAAGCAGATTTATTGGTAGCTAATGTCCTTTGAAATAACTTTGTCGGATACCCATATTCAAGCCTTTGACCAATCGTCATTCGACTTTCAGAAATGTTGTCTGCCTCAATATTTTGGTCCAACTTCTTGACCCTAATTTTTGCCTGGATTGCCCTTTTGGGTTTTCAATCCACCGGGTCGCTCTAACTTTTGCCTGGGCCGCCCTTTCGGGTTTTCGACCCAGCGAGCTTATTCTTGCTTGGCTCATTTTTCTCTTTTTTCATATAATTTCTTTAGGCATAGTACTTCTTGACTGCATCAGAGTTGACTGGGAGATGGAGGTCTTCTCCATCCATATTTGTGAGAACTAGGGATCCTCCAGAGAATGACTTCTTCACCACGTAAGGCCCTTCGTAGTTCGGGGTCCATTTCCCACGTGAATCTTTTTGGATAGGCAAGATCTTCTTGAGCACCAGGTCCCCCTCTTGAAATTGTCTAGACGAACCTTTTATCGTAGGCTCTCTTCATCCTTTGTTGATACAACCGCCCGACACAATGCAACCAAATTCTTCTCATCAATGAGGTTTAACTGATCTAGGCGAGCCTGAACCCATTCTGCCTCTTCTAATTTTGTCTCCATTAGTACCCGTAGTGAGGGTATTTCAACTTCGATGGGTAGCACTGCTTCCATCCCATACACTAGTGAGAACGGTGTTGCCCCTGTGGAAGTGCGGACTGAGGTTCGGTACCCATGTAGAGCAAAAGGGAGCATTTCATGCCGCTTTGAAAGTCACTACCATCTTCTCGCACAATCTTCTTGATGTTCTTATTTGCCGCTTCCATCGCCCCATTCATCTTTGGCCTAATGCGGAGGAGTTATGGTGTTGTATCTTGAAGTCGCGCACAACTCTTTCATCATTTTGTTGTTCAAGTTGGTCCCATTATCTGTGATAATTCTATTTGGGAGGCCATAACGACAAATCAGATCTCTTTTTATGAACTTGACCACCACCGACCTTGTCACACTTGTATACGAAGCGGCTTCAACCCATTTGGTGAAATAATCGATAGCAACCGCAGATGAAGCGGTGCCCGTTTGATGCTTTAGGCTCAATGGGGCCGATGACATCCATTCCCCACATTGAGAACGGCCAGGGAGCTGACAGAACATTCAGAGATGCTGGTGGTACATGGATGTTGTCGGCGTAAACTTGACACTTGTGGCATTTCTCACGTGAATCGAAATAAATTGTTTCCATTGTCGACCATGAATAGCCACCCTCAAGATCTTTCTTGCCATAGTATGCCCGTTAGAATGAGTTCCAAGGATCCTCATGGACATCTTTCATAATTCTTTCTGCTTCTTCCTTTACTACACATCTGAGGAGGACCATATCATGATTCCTTTTGTAGAGCACTTCACCATTCAAAAAGAAACCCATTGATAACCTTCGTAGTGTTCTCTTATCATTTTCTCGAGGCACCGTGAGGATATTCTCTGTTTGTGATATAATGTTTGATGTCATAATACCAAGGTTTCTTCGTCGGGTTCTTCTTCGATTGCATGGCAATGATGTCTTTGGTAGCTCCCGATTTTGTATCTTCAGAATGTGAGACTTTTTGTTGTCCATGATATTGAACATCGACGACAAAGTTGCTAAGGCGTCGGCCAATTGATTTTCTTCCCGAGGACATAGTGAAAAGAGATCTCTCAAATTGCTCACCATTTCTAGAATATGATCGCGATAGGAATTAGTTTGGAATCTCTTGTTTCCCAATCGCCCTTAGTGATGGATGACCAAAGCCGAGTCCCCGTATACATCGAGTCTTTTAACTTTCCACTCGAGGGCTGCTCAATGCCTAAAGTACATGCTTCATACTCACGATATTATTGGTGCAATAGAAATTCATCTAGCCGTGAATGGTATGAAGCGATTGTCCGGGGAAATTAATGTCAAAGACCTACCCCGTGCCCCCACATATTTGAAGCACCATCAAATGACATGGTCCACCTTTCATCGTCCGAGACTTTCCTTCTTCCAACAGGGCCATTATATCCTCATCCGGGAAATCACACCGCATTGATTGGTAGTCTTCAATAGGTGATGTGCCAAGTACTCGCCAAAGGTACTACCTTTGATTGCTTTCTCGAGTGACATACAAAAGGTCGATTCGGACAAGAGCATTTGCCAAATGAGCAATTCTCCCCGTGAGTGCGGGCTTTTCGAAGATGTACTTGATTGGGTCCATTTTGGACACCAACCAAGTCGTGTGGCTTAGCATGTATCGCGCTTAGTCGACGTGCGGCCGGGCTGCAAAAGCACAACACGCTTTCTCCAACAATGAGTATCCGGTCTCGCACTCGTGAACTTTTTGCTTAGATAGTAGATAGCATATTCCTTCTTCCCCGACTCGTCTGTTGCCCAAAGACACAACCCATCGAATTGTCTAGAATCATTAAATACATGATGAGAGGTCCGCCTCGCACAGTGGCATTAAGATTGGCGGGTTACGGAGATACCTCTTGATTTTCTCAAAGGCTTCTTGACAGGTTGTCATTCCACTTTGCCTCTTGATTCTTGCACAATAGCTTGAAGATTGGCTCACGGTGAATGTTAGTTGGGATATGAACTCGAAATGTAATTCAATCTCCGAGGAAACCACTAACCTCTTTCTCAGTTTTAGGTGTCGGCATTTCAAGAATCGCTTGTACTTTGGCCGGATCCACCTCTATTCCTCTCTGACTGACTATGAATCCTAACAACTTCCCTGATCTTACTCCGAAAGTGCATTTGGCTGGATTTAGTCTGAGCTTGAACCTCCTTAGGCGTTCAAAGAGTTTGTGCAGATTAACAATATGCTCTTCATCAGTTTTGGATTTTGCGATCATATCATCCACATAGACTTCTATTTCTTTATGCATCATATCGTGGAATAGTGCTACCATTGCTCTCTGGGGTATGTGGCACCAGCGTTTTCAACCCAAATGGCATGACTTTGTAACGAAGGTTCCCCATAGAGTGATGAAGGTGGTTTTCCATATCTTCAGGGCCATCTTGATCCGATTATATCCGAGTATCCGTCCATAAAGGAGAAGAGAGAGTTGTTACTGTGTCTTATCTACCAAGACATCAATGTGAGGCGAGAGGAAGTCATCTTTAGGGTGGCTCTGTTCAAATCCCTGTGAGTCGACACACATTCGGACCTTCCCATCCTTCTTCTGATCGGGGACAATATTGGCTACCCATTGAGGATATTTGGACACTGCTAGAAATCCGGCATCGAATTGCTTCTTAACCTCATCCCTGATTTTCAATGACATTTCCGGCTTCATCCTTCTCAGTTTCTGTTTCACTGGTGGGCATTCAGGCTTCACTGGCAGTTTATGTTCGACTATGTTGGTGTCTAGTCCAGGCATGTCTTTGTATGTCCATGCAAAAATATCGGCATAGTCAAATAAGAGCTTAACCAGTTTCTCACGCTCAGCATCTGGCATTGTAGTTCCGATCTTAATCTCCTTTCTGTCCTCATCTGTACCCAGATTGATTGTTTCAGTTGATTCCTCGTGGGGCTGAATCACTTTGTCCTCTTGTTCCATCATTCTCATTAACTCTGGAGGGGTTTCCCAGTCATGTTCACCATCTTCTTCGGTTTGATTAATGGGATGATCAAAGTTATGATATGGATTACCGACATTGTTATTTTCAAAGACAAAATTTTTAGATCTGCATTAGCGAAAATTGACGGAATGAAAAAAGAGCGAAACGAATAAATAAGAAACGAAGAAAATTATTGAAGAATTCAAAACGTTATTTTATTGATACTTGATACTGAATAAAACATGTGTGCCCTTATTGAGTTATCCTAAGGCCTTGGGCAGAGCCAGAGGATTTGCATTACAGAAAAATTACTTTGAATTGAAAACTACAGGAAAATCGACAATCTCCCAGTTCTTCAGCCTTTCATCTGCGGGGCACAGGCGTACAAGGTTGACGACACCGTCCTCCGCACTTGGATCATCTTCAACTGCAGCAATCTGGTTAGGATTTAGAATTCCTGCGCTTCGAAAGCTTTGGTTGATATCACAAATGAGCAACTTCTTCACCCTTGGCTCTGCGCCTCGAGCCTTGCCATTCTCTTCTCTTTCTTTTCTTTGTAGACTCTATTCTTGTCATTGCGACCAGGCCAGTATCCTATCCCGTATCCGTTCTTGTTGTCAGACAATTGGATCGTCCCCAATCCCTTGCTCAGTCTTCCCTAGGCCGCTTCCAACCTTGAACCCATTGGTCAGCATGACCTTGGCAACCATCATGGCGGCCTTGGACAATCTTGGCTTAGGTATCGGGGTTCCTTCTCCAACAAAGGTGGTGTTGGCGATTTCCGTGGCTTGAAAGCGGTTTCAAATGACTCTCACCGCCTCGATGTAGCGGGTGGAGGACGACTTATTGATCAGCAGCTCCTCTTCGCCAAAAACCACTACTAACTTGCCATTCACAACAAACTTGAGCTTCGATGTAAAGATGAGGAACAGCTCCAAAGAGAATGGATCCATGGCCTCCCAGAGACATGGCTATAGGAGGAGGAGGATGTCCATGACTTGGAAGACCACTATGAAGAGTTCGGACCTACCATGCATGTGCAACTCCATCTCTCCAATGACTTCTCTCTTTGACCCATCAAAGGCTCTAACTAGTGTAGAGCTAGGCTTCATATAGGAACAATCCACATCTAGCCTCGTCCCATAGTGGACTTAGGCGGGAACATTGAGGAAGAACCATTGTCGATAAGCACTCGGGCGGCGAGCATACTCCCCACATTTCACGAAAATATGTAAGGCCTTGTTGTGCCTCTCTTCCTTCCACCGGGATCTCGCTGCCTGCAGTGAAAGTGAGGTAGTTGTTTGCAACAATATTCCCCACTATCCCGTCCAGCTGGCAAACAGTGATGTCTTGAGCGACATGTGCCTCGTTGAGTACTTTCGTTAGTGCAACACGGTGAGCCTCAGAATTGAGTAGCAGGGATAGCAAAGATATCTTAAGCGAGGAGTGGGTTCGGTTGGTCCACCACTTGGTATTCGCTCGCCTCATGAGTTTCAAGAATTCACTGGCTTCTTGCTCGGACAACACCTTCTTGCTTGTGCTTCCTTCAGTAAACCCGGGCTCTTTGTTTTTGCCTTTGCGGACCCTTTCTTCCTCTTCCCTTGACCTTTCCCTACCGAGCTCTTCAGGAGTATAGATGCGCCCACTTCGGGTCATACCGCTAGTCCCTGAGATACTAGTGACATCGTGGGTTGCTTGGGGGCCCTTTCACTTGGACTTGAACGTCGTAATTCGGTGGACCGCCTTGGTACTTTTGAACGGAAAGGAGCCGCACTTGAATAGTGATGGGTTTTGCATAGCCAGATCTGCCGATTTTGTGTCGATTTTGTAGCGATCTCTCTAGTGGTGCTGGGATATTGCTTGATTGGAGAGTATACACACCTTCTCCTTCTTCTAACCCATCCGCACTATATTCTCGTCTAGTAGGTCTTGAAGAACTTGTTTGAATGATTCACAAGATCCAAAAGATGGTGAGGGTCAGCGCACATTTTTGTTGGTGCATCCTTTCATGATGACTCAAATGACACAATCGAGCATGTATGGTATCCAAAGGTGTCCCGATGTCTTCCACCTTTTTGATCAAGAATTCTCCTCCAACAAAGATTGATAGATGGATTTGCATGCCCCAGGCAGAGGATTTGTGGCCACATTCGGACCGTCTTCTTTGAAGTTCAACATCTTGGAGTCGATTAGCTCTTGTACTACATATTTAAACGCCTTGCGCTTTTTGGTTGAATGGCCTATTGCCCAGCCGTGGAATCCACAGCGTTAGAATCATAACCTCTTGGGAAAGGAGGCTGGAGTGGTCTCATTGGTCGGGGAGTGATTAGGTTATTGTTAATGAGGTGGTTGAAGAGGTCTGTGTGAGACATGGGTATGGGGTCAAAGTTGATGTGTTTTCTTTCTGGGTAATTTTGGGTTCTGTAATTTTGGTAGGGAGGTGGAGCTTGTTGGGTTTGGGCAGGAAGTTGAAAGGTTGGTGAAGGGGTATTATAGGGGGCTTTTGTAATGGCATTTGTTTCTCCTTCTTTCTTTTTGGGATATCCAGAGAAAGGCTTTTTCTGGTTGTAGGTTCCTGTGGAGCTATGGGCAATTTTTCCATTCTTCATTGCACTTTCTATCCTCTCTCCTATGGTAACCATATCTGAGAAGTTTGAAGATACTCCTCCGATCAGCTTGTCAAAGTAGGGTGATGGAAGAGTCTCCATGAACATGGCAACCATTTCTTTCTCTAACAGGGGTGCCACTGTGCATTAACCTCTCCAAATACCGGGCATATTCCTTGAACGACTCATTGTCTCTTTTGGTCATATTCTGGAGTTGCGTTCGATCAGGAGCCATATCAATGTTATACTTATACTGCTTTAAAAAAGCGTCAGCTAGATCTTTCCAGCACCGAATGTGAGTGCGCTCTAGTTGCATATACCACTGATGATCGCTTCCCGCTAAAGTCATCTCCGGAAGTAGTGGATCGAAGTTTATCGTTGCGTGCAAAAACCGAGCCATCTTTCTGCGAAGACATGATCGGTGACTACGAGGACAAAGTTGCCTCGATATTTGTCAAGTCCCAGACACTTTGAATTTATGAGGATGATCACATTGGGAACGAGGCATAAGTCATATGCATCCCCACTCCCACATTGGACCCTTCCACACTCTTAGACGCTCTTCTAGTATTTGCGGCTTATCTTTTGCTTGAGGATCTTCGATTTGGTAGCCATGAGAAAGGCCACCGCATTGTAGTAGGGATGAGGAACTGGAACCACGACAGGCGAGCATGATTCTTGAAATCGAGTTCGGGATTTGAAAAATCCATGGGCGCGCGAGAGGCCTTGTGTTGAGCTTGTTCTGTCTCATCGGTCCACATTGTTTCTCTGCTATTTCATCTTGATCATCGTGCAAAGAAGCTCGAAGTATCTCCTCCATGGACAAAGATCTCGCCGTTGGAGGCGTGTAACCCCGTGGTAAACCCTATTGAGGCCATTGCACACCACGAGCATTGGGGTTAGGAGGACGGGATACGTTTGTGGCACAGTTCCCGATGTTTCCAATGAAACCCTTCTTCGCTGCGTTTCTTCTTGGCGAAGCTCCATCATTTTGGCCATCCGGTCTTTCGTGCCCAAAGATTTCTGGTCATCTGCTCCTTCAGCTTCTCAATCTCATCCTTTAGTGCCTGGTTGTCTTGAATTTCAGCCATCTGTCTCGCTTGAGAACGGGTCCAATAACGATGTTGATGAACCAGTTTGCCTTTTTCTGTTTTTTTTCAAAATGTATGACGTGAGTATGAGTATGCATGAATTGTGAATGTATGATGGAATGCATCGCGTCGGAGAATTGTAAGCCATTGTTTCGACAAATAAAACGCAAACTTAGATCAAAAATCAAAGGAGTTCATTCATTAATAAAATGTGAAAACATAATGTTTGATAATCAGACAACTACATTCAAGCTCTTTTCCTTTTCTTTTCATCGAACACGCGCTTTAATTTGGAGCACTTCAATAAGACTCCTCTGAACTTAACAAATCTAACAACTTTAGTGGGAGTGTTTTCTCTAGTCATAACGAGTTCACCGCTTTGGGCGCTCTGAACTTCTCTCGATAGCTTCATTACCCAATCCGCCAAGCATGAGAACCTTTCTTTCCAAAATGTGCAATGATTGTCCAACTTCGTATTCGGACTTAAGGTGAGCAAGGGCATCTTGATCTGTTTGCAAAGCAACTCACGATGATTCGTGAAACTCTTTTGCCTCGGTGGTATCTCTCGAATCGTTGTTGTAGGTCGCTTGACATTCTTCAAGCCTTCCCAAAGACTACTCCCTTAGCCTTCCTTTCAACCCCAAGTTTACCCTCGTACTCATGAACTAACTCCTCCAGTGAGCTCTCATTCTTTCTAGTTGACCTTGCAAGTCCTTCTCACCGCTCTGGATCTGTTTAGTTGTGTTTCAAATGCATAGGCGTTGTCAATAGCTCTATCTCTATCTTGGTTACGTGCCTTGAGTTCATCATTAGCGCCTTTGAGACATTTTTGCACATCAAAGAGTTTTTTATTGCCCGCGCTCAACTCCTTAACATAGTCAGCGATGCGCTTATCTTTGAGAGCATTCTCTTGCCGCATGTTCCTCTTTTCTTGAAGAGCTCTTTCTAACTCGAGCTTGTAATTCACTTTTTCTCTTGTTCGATTTTGCCAAGGAGCTCTTGAGTTTCTCAACTTCTTCATTAAGGATAGGAGTAGGTTCAGGAACTTCTGGCTCAGCTGGAAGTGCAGGACGGAAGGGTAGTTTGACCTCTTGGACTCTGAGTTGAACCCACTGAAGGTAACTTTCCCCCACATTAGTTCCCTTGCGACCCAATTCAAGGCGACCTTTCTTGAGTACTCTGTCCCATGCACGATCGATTCTTCTCAAAGATACTAAGATCTTCGAACCCTCTTTTGTCGAGCACGGGCGGTCAAAGATTCTCGCTCGGAGGCGGATGCGACATCGGATAACCAAGTTGTCTTAAGGCAAGTGCGGGATTGTAATTGATGCAACCCTTAGTTCCTATGAGAGGACATTTGGGAAACCCTCACATTGGTAAATAAACTCATTTGTGTCTCGAGCGAGGAACACCATGTTATGTCGCTTCCCACGAGGTTGGTGATGTATTGCTTCCAATGTTGCTTTTGCTTTTAGCTTCAATGTGATAGTTACTCTTGAAGATGTGAGAGACGCAACCAACGATACAAAGACATGTAGGCAACATATGAGCACACCGCTTTCTTGTCATGGCGATCATGGAGAGCGTAATATATGTCGCAGGATAAGCGAGGTAGGATTACGTCCTCGAGTTTTGAAGGCTAGAAAGACGTCAATGGCGGTCAATCCAACAAAGTCAAGAACATAAGGGAACAAAACTATCCCATAGATGAGGAGTGCTAGGACATCACCGAAGGCAACCCAATCATTTTTACCACCAAAATAGAAGTTACTTCTTCCAAGTATTCTCTCTAGGTAGACCTTCCATTTTCTCTTTTACCACCACTTCTTTAGCTAAACTTGATGCATTGACTTTGAGGATACCGCCAAACTTTTAACCCAAGAGTTGTTTTCAAAGATACCGTAGGGGCTTATTGTTCTCAAAGAGGAATTGCAGAATCTGTTCGAACTCTTCCAAGGTTGGAGCCAACTGATAGTCTTGGAAAGTAAAGCACCGAAGTTGTAGATCATAGAACTGGGCTAGAGCAGTAAGGGCCTCTGCTTGCACATTGATTTTTAGGAGGCTCAGAATATTCCCATATTTGTTGGAGAAGGAATCACGTCGTCCCGATGGCATCTTGTCGCTTAGGTCAAGCAAGCTTTTTATGTCTGGTTGTCTGATTTTCAATTTCACAGTTTTCTTGATGCTTTGATCCATTTTTTTTTTGTCAAAAAGGCTTACAATTCCCTGACAGCAAATTAAAAACAATGCATGTAAGGAAAAAAAATGCATGTAATGTGGTATATTTTGTATGCATGTGATATATATTTTCTGTATTTTTCATATGATGTAAAAGAAAAAAAAAGTGCATATGTTTTGTGGAAAAAATAACAAATTTGATTTTTCTTGTTTTTTGATTTTTTTTGTTTTTGTTTGTAAAAGACGACATGCACTGATGTTTGTTTTGAATGCAAGGGTGTTAAGCTCCTTTGTGAACCTAGGAGGTATCTTATGGAATGGGTCTAAGGCTTTCTTTACAGTGAACCTCACAAGGATGGTTCTAAAGGATCCTACACATGGTTCCTAGAGCCAAGGACCCCAGTCAAGAACACTGACCCCGACAATAGGCAAGCTATTAGAAGGGATAGCATCCTCAAAAGGAATCAAACTCTAGGTGAGATTTTCGTGACCACCCAACGAGACGTACGTCCCGCAGGCCATCACTACGCAATCTCGTTCTAACTTAGGTTTATGCTCAAGTCCGGGTATAGGACTTCTCTCACGTGTGTGGAGTGTAGAAGTGCAGTGTGTGTAGGAGCAAAATAAACCCAAAGCTGCAAAACAAAACAAGCATACATACAAAATATCGTAAATCTACCCTAGGGTTTACACAAACAAATAACATAATTATTATAAAAGTAAATAAATAAATGGATAGATAAAAGGGTAGAATTGAATTTAATCCTAAATTAATTAAACTAGGTTTTGACTCTCTTAAAAATAAATACGTCCCCAGTGAAGTCGCCAGCTGTAGCGACCGAAAAATCCGAGAAAGGATTCTTCGAAAGGTTCATAGGAAGCCGCCACCAAATTTTAGTTTAAGGGCAAGTTTGGAAAGTCCCTTTAAGTTTTAGATAAGGCGTTGTTAGGGTTCGAGTCGTTATGTGTGGGGGAAGGTATTAGCACCCCACGACATCCTATTGTCTAATTAATTTAGGATTTATTTAATTGTTACCCTTTTATGACTTATTTAGATTTTTGTTTTTTATGCTTGACGAGGGTTGAGTCTCGCTCCTACGTACCTCCAGATGCAATGGAGGAATCAAAGCCACGTAGTTCTTCCTGAAAAAGTTGGTTGGTGTTTTTTAGTGTAGGGGTCCTAAGACTCTTTGAACTGTACAGCTCACTGATCCTAGGACGCTGACTAACCCGATTGTACAACCGACTTAGCCCCCTACTTTTGAAAATAATTTTAGGGTTTTCGAAAGAAAGTGGTTTGGTATGAGGTGGGTTCGTTTTAGAGTAGGTATTCTAGAACTCCTGAACTGTACAGCCCATTAGTTCTAGAACGCTGACTAACCCGACTGTACAGCCGACTTAATCCCCTATTTTTTGGAAAATGGTTTATTCGTATTTTGTTAAGTTTCTAGGGTTACTGAACTGTACAGCTCATTGGCCCTAAAATAATGACTAACCCGGTTGTACAACCGACTTAGCCATTTATTTTTTTAGAAAAGTGTATTTGTTAGGTTTGTAGGGTTCTTGGGTATGCATACTCATTGGCCTTAAAAATAATGACTAACCTTGGTTGTACAACCGACTTAGCCGTTATTTTTTAGAAAAGTGTATTTGTTAGGTTTGTAGGGTTACCGAATCAGATGACTATTGGCCCTAAAATAATGACTAACCTTGGTTGTACAACCGACTTAGCCGCTTATTTTATTTTGCGAGAAAAATCATTTATATTATTATTGGAAAATAATTAAAAAAAAGCAAACAGGGGAACATAGTAAATTGGGGTTTTATTAGCCGCAGGGGTATGTATAAATAATAAGGGGTGCAAAAATGAAAGCCCAGTTCGCATCTGGAGAGCCCAGTATGCGAAACTGGGCTTAAGTGAGTGGGGGTTGCATGCACGAATACAGGGGGTGTGAAGATTAATCTGAACAATTAAAAAAACAGAAAAAATAAAAGGCCCATATATATCCTAACCCTAAAAAACTGAGAACCCTAATTTCATTCACCCCCTTTCCTCATTCCCAGCTGCGGCGCAGCTTAGAGAGAGAGAGAATCTCTCGGCGGAAAATCCGCTGGTTCGCGCGCGAAGGCGTGAATCACGCCGGTTCTGCGAGAGTGAGACAAATGAGGGCGCGAGAAGATGAGGGAGAAAGAAAAAAAAGAGTGGTTTCGGTCTTGAATGGTGGTGGAGATGACAACAGCGAGGGTAGTGGATGGTGGTGGTGAGGGTGACGGCGACGAAGGTAAGCTTCGTTCTTCCTTCTCTGTTTTCCATTCTTTCATTTCTCTCCCTTCTGTTCAGTTCCTCTATTTTCCTATTTTCCGTTTTCGTGCTCCACTGATCTAGATCTATGTTGTTTTTTTTTGCTCATAGGTTCGGTTTTGGTGGTGATGCGTTTGAAGGGAAGTTTCAGCGGTGGTGGAACGGTGGTTTTTCTGTTTTTGGATCGGTTTCTGGGTTGGTTTTGGGAGGCCTCGCCGGAGGACTCGCCGGAGACGATGACCGGAGCTCCGGCGAGCTTAAGGTCAGTGTCCTATTCTAGCTTTTTACGCTTTCACTGGTCTGACTTCTCTCCTACCCATTCTATTCCTCCATTTGATTCTGTTTTCAATCTGTTCTTATGCTTTCTAGTCCCTGAGTATAAAATTTTTTTTTTTTTTTTACAAACAGAGAAACACTTTGGCCTGGAATTTACAGCAAGCAAACTAGTTTTTTGGCATTACTTCAGGACAAAGGACAGAAAATTATGTGGTCTAAAAAAGCATTGCTATGATTATTACCTTTGTGATGCTTATTCTCGCTTTACGAATGAAAGGATCTTACTTCACGAATCAGTATGTATATGAAATCAACAAAGAAATAAAAATACTCAAGTTTTGAATACCAACCTAAGCTTCCAGCTTCTGTTTTTACCCTTTTGCGTGTTTGTTTGGACAATAATAACCACTGCAGAATCTTTGTTGTGTGAGTTCTCTTGTCGATCGTTGATCTTCCTTTCTTCTTGCTCGCATCTAGCGTAAATCATTTAGATGATTAGGGTTTCAGTTGTAAAACCCTAATCTTTTTTCACTGACTTTTTCTACTCGAAATCTGTGTCCTTTGACTCAGGCCTAATCCTGTTTTTATACTAGAAAATTAGGTTTTAACATTTAATTCTGTTTCCTTGGGCTTTGACTAATTTTGACTTTCTTTGTTTTTTCAGATCTGCAGCCCAACTAGCAGTTGGAGGGTAGCTGAGAAAATCTACTTGCACCCCCATATTTTTTGTATTTTTTTTATATTATTTTCGGATTCCATTTTTATGTATTTTTTAGTATTATGATTTTTTTGTATTTTGGACTCTTTGGACTATTAAGTGCTTTTAATTTCTAAATTAAACTAAATACTATTTTTGACATTTTTGGATCATTATGGTATTTTTAAATTGTAAATTAAATTAAATTGATATTTGTGACAGTTTTAGATTTATTAAGTGCTTAAATAAATTAAGTGCACAAAGTACGAAAAAAATAATAATAGAAAAAAAAAAGACTGAATATAAAGACGAAAGCGAACCGGGCTTGACGACCGCGCTAAGACTAGACCAACAATATAAGAAAATGGGCGCGTAAAAAGAAATGACTCGGAATCGCATGCTTAGGTCTGAATTTAAGCCAACTTTGAGAAAAATGAATTTGGGTCAACCTATATACGTACGACTAAACTCGAATACAGATATTAAATCGAAAAACGCACGAAAAGATCGATCATTCGCGGGCGTGTCCAATTTAAAAACGGTATTTCGAGTTAGTTTGAACGAAGTGACTGGAATTGGCTTGAGTTGGTAACCGAGAATCTCCCCAACAATTCTCGTAACAATGTGACTCCGAAACACGCCTTTACTAAAATAAATGACTAAAACAAAAAGGAATACGGACAAAATTGGGGTATAACAAAGAGGAACACCTGTTATTTCTTCATGTATGCAGTCTACCACTGAAGGAGAAACAACTCTATGGCACAGAAGATTTACTCATCTCAGCTACAAGAATTTCAGGCTCTTACAACAGAAAGAAATAGTACGGGGAATGCCTAGGATTGGTGAATCAGAAGGAATTTGTTCAGAATGCCATATAGGGAAGCAACACATGGAGACATTCCCTAAAAAAAGCAGTTGGAGAGCAACAGAGTATCTGGAACTTGTTCATTCAAACATCTGCGGGCCCATTTCACATGAATCTAACAGCAAAAAGAGTGATGATGAAGCAAAGACAAGTGGGAATGCTGTTACAGTTCAAGATTGTGGTTCTGTGCAACTTGCAGGTGAAGATTCTGGTAATAACAATGTACCTGTTCCCTCTCCAAACTTGAATCAAGGGAGGAGAGAGGAAGCAGGTAGTAGTAGTAGTAGTAGCAATGATTCAAGTGTGGAGGCAAATGGGGAGCCTATTGCTAGAAGGGTTACCAAGCCTCCAGTGTGGATCGGAGATTTTGTGGTTACTAGTGACAATGACAATGATGAAGATCTACTTGAGATGAATGAGCCACATAGTCTCATTGTGTTTGATAGTGATGCTGACCCCTTGACATATGAAGAGGCTTCTCAACATGAAAAGTGGAAAACAACTATGAAAGAAGAAATCAGATCTATTGAAAGAAACAACACATGGGACTTTGTAGAAAAGATACCAAATGGTTACAAAGTTGTTGGAGTAAAATGGGTGTACAAAACCAAGTTCAATGAGCAGGGTAAAGTGGATAAGTACAAGGCAAGACTCGTTGCCAAGGGTTATTCACAAAAATACGGAGTGGACTTTGAGGAGGTGTTTGCTCCAGTTGCAAGATGGGACACAATTAGGTCCATTCTTGCAATTGCAGTTGGTGAAGGATGGCAAGTACATCAGTTGGATGTCAAATCTGCGTTCTTGCATGGGAAACTTGAAGAAATAGTGTATGTTAGCCAACCACAGGGTTTTGAAAGAAAATGATCAGAAGATGTTGTGCATAAACTCAAGAAAGCACTATACGGGCTCAGGCAGGCGTCTAGAGCCTAGTATAGTAGAATTGACAGTTATTTTGAGAAGGAAGGATTTAAAAAATGCCCCTATAAGCACACATTGTACATCAAAAGAAATGAAGAGAAAGGAAAGATGCTGGTGGTGAGCATGTACGTTGATGATTTGATCTTCACAAGTAATGACAACAATATGATCAATGAGTTCAGAGAATTTATGCAGAAAGAATTTGATATGTGTGATTTAGGGCTAATGAGATATTTTCTTGGTGTGTAGGTCATTCAAAACAGCAAAGGAATTTTTATACATCAACAAAAATATGTGAATGAGGTGCTTGAGAGATTTGGAATGGGAGAAAACAAGGATGTAAATAGCCCAGTTGTGACTGGATGCAAACTCACTAAGTCTAGTGATGGTGCAGCTGTGGATACAACCCTGTTTAAGCAAATAGTGGGTTGTCTGATGTATTTGAACGCCACTCGACCCGATGTGATGTTTGGAGTGAGCTTGGTAAGTAGGTTCATGGAGAAGCCCACCATGGAACATTTGATGGCTGCTAAAAGGATATTCAGGTATCTGAGAGGCACTGCAGATACTGGTATCTGGTATAGAAGAGGAACTGTGCAAGAATTAACTGGTTTTTGTGATTCAGATTACGCTGGTGATACTGATGATAGGAAAAGCACTAGGGTATGTTTATATGATGAACAAGGGAGCTATATCTTGGTCATCTAAGAAACAACCCATAGTGACTTTGTCCACCACAGAGGCAGAATATGTTGCTGCTGCCTACTGTGTTTGTCCAGGAATGTGGTTGAAAAGAGTCCTAGAAGAGTTAGGACAGAAACAAAATGACTGTATCACTGTCTTTTGTGATAACAGCTCAACTATAAAGCTATCTAAGAATACTGTGTTGCATGGCAAAAGCAAGCACATAGATATTAGATACCATTTTCTGAGAAATTTATGCAATTCTGGAGCTGTTGAACTCAAGTACTGTGCATCAGAAAAACAACTTGCTGACATACTCACCAAAGCATTGAAGGTTGAGAGTTTCAACAAGCTAAAGGAAGGACTTGGAATGGAAGCTGCAGGGAGGATCAAGTCTCTGTAAAGCTGCAGGGAGGATCAAGTCTCTATAAACTAAAATGCTCACTGCATTTTAGTTTAAGGGAGGAAATGTTGGATAGTTTGTAAATGGGCCTTATGGCCTTTGTAGCTAGAACTGTTGTATTGGCCCAGTTGGTTATGTGGCCCATTGTTGTTGTTGTTGTAACAGATTGGCTTAGTTTGTTAATAGTTGGTTATACTTGGAACTAATTGTAATTACCCTATATATAGGGGTTCATTGAATGAAATTCTAAGTTTGCCACTTGAGTGTTCTGATCTTAACATAATACGGTCCATTAGTACACTGCATTGTAAATATAGTTGGATTTGAGTTTTTCTAAATTTTTAATTTATTAACGGCCTAGATTAAATTTTCGCCTCTAGGGAAAAATTGAAAACCGTCTCTCTCTTTCCTCTGTCATCGCTTAAAGAAGATGAAGAACTCGAGAGTGTGTATAAGGTCATAGATAGAAAGCGTCAAAGAGAAATATAAAAGTATGAAGAAAATCGAATCGTGAATGAGGAGGCCAAAGAAGGTTGATATTCTCGTATTAGAGAACTGCTGCAGACAAGCTGCTGTGGAGGATTCGGATCCGGCAAACCACGTAACTGTT
Organism: Oxytropis ochrocephala; assembly: GCA_020916435.1. Classification (NCBI taxonomy): domain Eukaryota; kingdom Viridiplantae; phylum Streptophyta; class Magnoliopsida; order Fabales; family Fabaceae; genus Oxytropis; species Oxytropis ochrocephala. The sequence continues at coordinate 13,763,000 of CM037088.1, read as the reverse complement.
AGATATTGTGTAATACTTTAGTATACCGTATGTGTCAATTGTATAGGATACGGTATAATGTACCTTGTATGTATAGTTGGGTACACAATTAGTTAGAAGTTAGTTTGATTGCTAGTTTCAGTTTTGACCTTGTATTCATTGAAGCTCTCTCTCTCTATAAGAGCTCTATTGTACTGTTGCTCCAAATTAATTGAATACGAAGGCATTTCTCTCTCAAATCTCTCTCTACCAATTCCTAACAGTAACATGCTCATCCACCAAATCTCAATGACCTTTGCCTAACTCTAGATTATATATATATATAGTACTATTTTAATGATACGATGGTATGATAACGGGTTCTAAAGTATTTGCATTGTTCCACATGGTTCTGTTTCTCGTTTCCTCGTGTCGGAACAGGAGAAACAGGGCCCACTTCAGCACCAGTGACTCACCTCAAAACACACTGTTTCTAGCTAATCAACTGGTAAAACAATGGATTAATTTGCGTTGATGCAGAAAGGTGAAGTGAAGGCAATATGGACCTTACTCAGCCAACAAGGTGAACATACTAAGGCTCAGCCAGAACGAGGAAATTTATTTGTGTGAGCAAGTTTCATTTATAATATGTGAATGGCTTTGAAAAATACTGAAACTGTATTTGGCAACTGGGACCGGGCCAAGTTGACATTTTAAGTAGGAAATATGGTATATCCAAATGATGTGAGGGTATCTTTTAATCTTATAAAAAAGTCTGTCGACAAATTATATCATATAGTTATATAGACTTTTTTGTATGTTATTCTATGAGTCAAATTCTACCGGTAACCATGACTAATCATGAATTTTTTACTATGCTATTTGCTGCTCATTTAGTCGTTTTAAATTAACATATAAATTTTTAAGTCAACTTATATAAACAATTTTTTAGAGCTGCTAATGTTGGGTTTAGCACAACGATGGATTTTCTCAACATGCGGTGGGAAACACCTTCATGCTCTAACATAGCACTGAAAAAACACAGGATTAGCGACCCACTTTTCCCTCACTAATTTCTCAAAATTCGTCGTTAACTTGCTTTAGCGAAGACCTAAATCCCTCGCTAAAACGCTCCTCGCTAACTTTTAGCGAGGGATTTTGGGTCTCACTAGTTAGCGAGGGATTTGTGTAGTTTTTCAAATACGTGTCCCAATTTGAATGACTTGTTTTTTTATATTTATTATTATATTATTTTTTTGAAGCAATTTATTATTATATTATTAATTTTGTGGTTGTGGTGGTGGTGGTGGAAGGTGGAGAGAAGAAGAGAGAAATAGGAAAGAAATTCATAGGTGGTGGTGGTTGTGTGGTGGAAGAAGGTGGAGAGAAGAAGAGGGAAAGGGGAAGTCGTAAGAGAGAGAGGAGAGGAAGAGGAGCTCTGGTGGTGGTGTCGTGGGTGGTGAAGGGTGGATTAGGGTAGAGAGAGAAGGAGAAGATTATTAAGGGAGAAAGAGAGTGATAGAGAGGAGTGAGGATGAGAGAAGGTGGTGGTGAAGAGAGAGAAAGAGAGAGAGAAAGGGAGTGGTAGGAGGTATGTGGTGGTGGTGAAGAGATTCAGATAGATAGAATGTGAGAGAAGAGTTGGGGAAAAAAATGAAGTGAAATGGAAATGAGAGTGATGTGGTTCGGAGATTTGAATAAAAACTCATTAACTGACCTTTAGGATTTGATGACCTTTAGCGACAGACAGTGTTGTCTAATCAGGTCAGAAAGGTACACTGACCTTTAGCGACAGATTTAAGGGCTTTTTGTGACGGACATTGTTGTCCCTTCAAGTCAGAAAGGTACAACAGACTTTTAGCGATGGATTTAAGAGTTTTTAGTGACAGACACTGTTTCTTTTTTTTTTTTATAAAAAAAGCTGTCTACCCTTTAGCGACGATGCTATCCGTCGCTAATTCCATCTCTAATATTTTTTTTGTGAGGGATTCATTTTCCCTCACTAAATCCCTTTCTAATTTTTTTTTTGCGAGGGATTCATTTTTCCTCGCTAAGTTCCGTCGCTAATGCTCTTTTTTTTTTTTGTAGTAAAGGGGGTATGTCTGTAAAAGACATTCTAATGCCCAAGTCATTAGAGCTTAAAGGTTTCAGAGGAAAGTAAGTGTAAAAGCAGGGTAAGAATGAAGTACTCAAACTTGGCTGGTGATCAAACACAATATTTATAGTGTTGGTGCTCCTGTTGAGCTAAATCTCTTCATGAAATTAGCAAGAGTTCGTGCCTTCTTTTTAGGGGTCATGATTGTGGACTTCATGATGAAACTAGTAGGATATCCGTGCATACGCACGGGTGCTGTCATGTTCTTTTTATGAATGAACTTAGATAGTATTTAAGTAGTATGAACAATATCCCGTGAAAATAAAAACAAATTTAAAGTAGATAAAAAAGGAGTTTCAAATAAAAAATAGACAAATATTAAAATCTAAAAATGTAAAAGTATTATTTAAAAACAATTGTGCATTTATCTGGTGTTTTTTTATATCAGTGCAGTATTTTTTATATATCTGTATTGTTATCCCGTGTTTTTATATATCAGTGCAACTATCCCATGTTCTTATATATATCATTGCAGTTATCCCAGTATTTTTTTATATATCAGTTCAACTATCTCGTGTTTTTTTACGTATCATTGTAGTTATCTCATAGATTAAATTGGTTATTTGAGTTGATTAGTAGATTATAGTAGATAGTAAAAGATAGATAGTAGATGATCAATAAGAAATAATTATTCCGTGTTTTTATATATCAGTGCAATTATTTGTCTTTTTTAGGTATTAATCAGTTTAAATAAGAATTAAACTTTCTTGTTTGTTTAGATAGTAGGTTTATAATAAACTTCAAAAATTATAGTTATCAATGACAAATATTAATCTCATGCTTTTATATATCATTGCAGTTATCCCATGATTTTTTATATATTATTGCAGTTATCTCGTAGTTTCAATTGATTATTTTAGTTGATTAGTATATTATAGTAGATAGTAAAAGAGAGATAGTAGATTGTCAATAAAAAATATTTATTTTAAATATTAATCAGTAGTTTAAATAGTCAGTAAATCTTCTTGTTTTTTTACATAGTAGGTTTATTGTAGTCATCAAAATTTTAATTATCAATGACAAATATTATCCTTTTTTTTATATATCAGTGCAATTATCCCGTGTTTATCATTGCAGTTATCTCGTAATTTCACTTAATTATTTTAGTTGATTAGTAGATTATAGTAGATAGTAAATATAGATAGTAGATTAGTAGATTACAATAGATAGTAAAAATAGATAGTAGATGATCAATAAGAAATATTTATCCCGTGTTTTTTATATAACAGTGACAATTGTTTGTCTTTTTTAGGTATTAATCAGTTTAAATAGTCATTAAGCCTTGATAGTTTTTTAGATAGTAGGTTTATAGTAGTCTTCAAAAATTATAATTATCAATGGCAAATATTATTCCCGCATTTTTTTATATATCACTGCAGTTATCTCGTGTTTTTTATGTATCAGTGCAGTTATCTCGTAGTTTCAATTGATTAGTAGATTATAGTAGATGGTAAAAGTTAGATAGTAAATTATCAATAAGAAATATTTGTTTAATATTAATTAGTAGTTTAAATAGCCACTAAGCCTTCTCTCGTGTTTTTTTTTGAAACAACCTTCTCGTGTTTTTAGATAGTAGGTTTATGATAGTCTTCACAAATTATAATTATCAATGGCAAACATTAATCTCGTGTTTTTTTTATATATATCATTGCAGTTATCCTGTGTTTTTTATATATCAGTGTAGTTATCTCGTAGTTTCGATTGATTATTTTAGTTGAATAGTATATTATAGTAGATAGTAAAAGAGATATAGTAGATTATCAATATAAATATTAAACAGTAGTTTAAATAGTCATTAAATCTTCTTGTATTAATTTAAATATTAATCAGTAGTTCAAAAAATTTAATTATCAATGACAAATATTAATCATTTGTTCTCGTGTTTTTTATTTATCATTGTAGTTATCCCGTAGTTTTAATTAATTATTTTAGTATATTAGTAGATAGAAAAATATAGATAGTAGATTATTAATAAGAGGTGATAGTAAATTATCAATAAGAGTGTAAACAGATTTCAGAGAGAAAAGAGAAGATAATTTTAGTAGAGTAATTAATTTAAGTAGAGTAGTGTTTGTATAAATTTAGAAATTTAATTAAAAAAACTAAAGTGAAGTGAAGAGAAAGAGAAGAATTGTTTATGGAAAAATAAAAGTAAAGTAAAAAGAAAAAAAAGGAAGAAAGAGAGTGTAGAAAAAAGTGAAAAGGAAGAAAAAGAATCTAAGAAGAAAGAGAAAAAAAGTAAGAAAGAGAAGAAAGAGAGTGTAAGAAGAAAGATAAAAAATGAAGAAAGAGAGTGTAAGAAGAAAAAGAAAGAGAGAATAATTACATTTTTATCCCTAAAATGAAGATGTGTCTTGTTAATAAGAGATCTAAAGTGGTAATTTTGTAGGTAGTTTGTTTGTATAATAGATATTAGATTGCAGTTATCCCGTGTTTTTTATATATCAGTGTAGTTATCTCGTAGTTTCGATTGATTATTTTAGTTGAATAATATATTATAGTAGATAGTAAAAGAGATATAGTATATTATCAATATAAATATTAAACAGTAGTTTAAATAGTCATTAAATCTTCTTGTATTAATTTAAATATTAATCAGTAGTTCAAAAAATTTAATTATCAATGACAAATATTAATCCTTTGTTCTCGTGTTTTTTATTTATCATTGTAGTTATCCCGTAGTTTTAATTAATTATTTTAGTATATTAGTAGATAGAAAATATACATAGTAGATTATTAATAAGAGGTGATAGTAGATTATCAATAAGAGTGTAAACAGATTTCAGAGAGAAAAGATAAGATAATTTTAGTAGAGTAATTAATTTAAGTAGAGTAGTGTTTGTATAAATTTAGAAATTTAGTTAAAAAAAAAACTAAAGTGAAGTGACGAGAAAGAGAAGAATTGTTTATGGAAAAATAAAAGTAAAGTAAAAAGAAAAAAAAGTAAGAAAGAGAGTGTAGGAAAAAAGTGAAAAGGAAGAAAAAGAATGCAAAAAGAAAGAGAAAAAAAGTAAGAAAGAGAAGAAAGGGAGTGTAAGAAGAAAGAGAAAAAAGGAAGAAATAGAGTGTAAGAAGAAAAAAAAAAAAAGAGAATAATGACATTTTTATCCCTAAATGAAGATGTGTATTGTTAATAAGAGATCTAAAGTGGTAATTTGTAGATAGTTTGTTTGTATAAATAAATATTAGATATTAGATGTCTATTAATTGGTTACTGCTTTCTACAAAAGCGTAAAGTGGATTGAGACTCAATCAATCCTTCTAAAAAGCTTAAGTGTTATCACTGCACTGATATATAAAAAATACGAGAATAACTGCAATGATATATATATATATATATATATATATATATAACATGAGATAACTCCACTGATATATAAAAAAACACGGAATAACAATACTGATATATAAAAAACACTATACTAACATATTAAAAACACGGGATAAATGCAAAATTGTTTTAAAATGATACTTTTACATTTCTAGATTTTAATACTTATCTAATTTTTTTTTTAAACTCATTTCTTATCTACTTTAAACTTGTCTTTATTTTCACGGGATAATATTCAGACTATTTAATATTTTCTAAATTCATTCATAGAAAGAACACGATAGCACCCGTGCGTATGGACGGGTCTACTAGTATTCAATTGGTGAGTTCTACTTCTATGTCTGTGTGGCTAGGCATTATTGGTTAGAAATCATGGTGACTAACTTGATCATGATTTGCAATTTGCGTAAGAGACTGTTACAACTTACAAGCAGAGACTCTCTCTTTATTTTATTTGAGTTTATTGTATAATGATTGGGGCTAGGGCAGTGGTGGCCCACACCTCGGGTAGGAAGGGCGGCTCTCTAATACTCCTCTATCTTTTGAGTGGCACCATTTTTTTAATAGTACATATATATTTTTGAGTGTTCTATGGTGACTAAGCGAATCAAATATCTCATCAGTGAATTACTAAAATTGATTGTAAGATATTATATAAAGTGATACGAGTTTAAGATTGAATCAATCAGTATTAGATCTCTACTATTTACATCCTACGATCATATTTAGTGGTTGTTTACCAGTGAGAGATTTGATTTGTTATATTTTAAAATAATAATTTTATACTATTTAAAATTACATAAATTTTCCTATTAAAAAAATCAAACAAAAGCGTCAAACATAGTCAACTAGTGTGACGTTTTCTTTAGGGTTTTCTTTTTCGGACCCCCTCATTCTCTCTCACACACCCATTTTACCAAAAATCTTAAAAATACCCTCTGTTTTTTTAAAAATAATAATTTAACTTTCTGTTAAGATATTGGCAAGTGTACCAAATCGTACAAGTAATAAAATCGGTAAGTACCGGGATATCGTCCTCAAGGATCGAAGTTATTTTACTAGAGACCTTAACAACTACTAATAGGAACCAAGTTTAAAAGGGGTTTTGGTTTGATATTTGTTGAGCTATCAAGCTCGAAATAAAGCAATAAAATATTTTTGGAGTTTTTATAATAAGAGAATGATGAACACGATGAAAGATACGCGATGAGAAGATGCTAGGGATGAAGGCCCTTCGATTTCCACTATGGTCATTGATTTATTTAAAAGATAATTCCTCTCTATCGTTCGCTATAGAATTCACCCTTTTACTAAGCCCTAATCCCTTAGGTGATTAGCCTTTGTTAATTCATAAAATCCCTAATCCCTTAGGTGCTAATAATCATAACAAGCATTAACTACGAGAATTCATACACATACAACAATTCGGCGATTATCCCTAAACAACGAAATTGAAGGAATCGAATTTCAAGCTATTCAATAACCAAATTTCCATTTAAATTATTGAAACAAGTATTAATCTATATTTTTCCAAATATAAACATCTGAAGAATAGAAACTCAATCCACAAACGAAGAGAGAAAACGGTAAAAGTACTAAACTAAATCAATAACCATAGTTTTACATCAAAGTTCAATCATCCCTAACATGATGAGATTAGCTACACATGATAAAAAGAGAGAAAAAAGGGAAATTACAAGTTGATGATGAAGATGAATGCATGAGAAGCCTCAATCCTTGTTCCCAAGTCTTGATTCTTCAATAGCCGTCAGCTCCAATGAGTTCTCCCTCGTCTCCTAGGGTTCCAATTCCTCAAAACAGTGAAAGATCCCCAAAAAACGCAGCTTTTGCGTGTTTTATCGTGTTTTCCAGCGACTTGCGCCTCGCTGGCGCCTCCAGCGCCACTTAAGCGCAACTGATTGGAGGACGCTTCTAAAGAACTCGCGCCTCGCCGCGCCTCATGCGAGTGGAGCGCGAATGGGCGAGGACTTGTTATTTCTGCTCGCACTCCTTTGGCGCCATCGGCGCCTCCAGCGCCACTTCAGCGCAAGCTCATTCCTTGGCACTTTTTCGTCCGTTTGCTTGCATTTCTTCGTTGTTCCTTTCACCTAGTCTTGGGGCACAAAAACACCACAAAAACCAAGCGTAAACACTGCAAAGCAAATCAATTTCAACTAGCACAATTTACTCTTTTCGTGTTGCCATTTTCCCTACATTCATTAAAATCTTCACATAAAATCCTCTTTTTCATACTAAAAACCATCATGTGATGGGGATTCATCACTTTCTCAGATTTGAGATTCCCAGATTTACCTCATAGGTAGGTAAATCCGGTTCACAATTTATGAATCGGATTTACCTACGTTTGAGGTAAATCTGGGAAACCAGTGGGGGTTTGTTGGATTTCTGGATTTACCTACGTATGAGGTAAATCCGAGAAACCAGTGGGGGTTTTTGGATTTCTGGATTTACCCAAAATTCAGGTAAATTCTGTTCATAAATTGTGAACCGGATTTACCTATCTATGAGGTAAATTCGGAAATCCAACAAACCCCCCATAAAAAATGTAGGTATTTCTGAATTTTTTTTATAAAATTAGGGGTATTTTTGTCTTAAATGGTATTTATAGGGGTGTGAGAGAGAATGAAGGGGTACGAAAAAAAATCCCGTTCTTTATCTCTTTGTTTTAACAAGTACACACGTGGTAATGGAAATTGGAAACTATGATAACTTGATGCAAATTTTGGAAAATGAATTTTCTTCCCAATAAAATTTTCACTTGAGAGTCTCAATTGTATTAACTCTAAATCATTCATTAACTCTCCTCCCTTTTTTATGAGTTAAAATTTCTCTTCTTTTTAATGAATGATTAAGATTTCACACGACAATAATGTCACTAGAAACTCTAGTAGAGAGAATTCATTCATTGAAATTTAATGTTTCAATGGAAAAAATAACGGGGTTCATTATAATTTTGTTCATTTCTCTCAATTTCTCTATATCGTGTTTCTATTTCTCTTTAGTCTCTAATTTAGTTGATCTCTTTCACTTTGTGGTTTAACTCTCTCTCTCTCTCTCTCTCTCTCTCTCTCATTTGAACCACCAAAAACATCTTTCCCGGTGGGTCATCACTTAAAGAGACATGGAAACTAAAAAACACATCAACAACGCAGAAAAAACTAATATAATTAAAAAAGATAAATATAAATTAAAAGTATTTATAGAGAAAGTGAAAAATGTAATTTGGATTTCACACAAAGACTCAATTGAAATTGTTTGTAAAAAAGATATTTTTAAATTTATTTTATTCATAATTTCTAGTTCTAATATAAGATGTGTGACAATATTGTTCTAGACTGGACCATATCCACAATATTAGACCTAGATCTATAAATTCTGACTCACATAGCCAAAAAGGTAATACTCTCATGTCCAGTCCAATAATTAGGATCCATATCCACAATAAATCAGCTCATTCATGTCTATCATGCCTTAACGGCTCTGATTCACCCGATCAATCCGACGGGTCAGAGCTGGTGCGAATCCCTATAAATTCTGACTCACATAGCCAAAAAGGTAACACTCTCATTCCCTGCTACACTCTACAATTCTCAATACTGACTTTAGCGTCAGAGTGGCTTCGCAGTACCCCACCTGGTATCACACTGAACTCAACTTGGACAGCAAGAGACCTACCAACTGCAATCCCTATCAACTGCAAGGTACTGAAAAAATATTAAAAATATGAATAAAATTTATATTCCAAAAAATATAAAAATACCATACATGTGTATTATTATTATTATTACCTATACATTGAGTAAAATAAATATTATTAATACATAAAACAAGATACTTTGCTTATGTATTATATATATTTTAAATATTTTAAATTTATGTATTCAATAGCAATAGTAGTAATTGTTGGTCTAGTGGTATTTAGTGCAGTTTTGTATTGTCAAGTTAACAAAATGACTCAAGCAAGACTCGAACACAATTTCTAACGGTGACAGGAGTTCGTTTACAACCACTACGTCATACCTTAATTGTGTTAATTGTTGCGCAAAGTAGTTATATATTTAGTAGTTGATATTTAAAAATAAAAGTATTTTAATAATTTCACGTGATTTTTTAGAGCGGGCCGTAGTTCTTCGTAGTCCTAAAGAAGATCTGCCTTCCCCTTCTCTTAATTTGCACAGTGCAAGATAGAATGAATCACTCACTTCTCAGCCACCGTAAGCCTTTGTCATTTTTTGTCACAAAAGTAGATCTATGAATCTACCTCTTGCAAGCCAAGCCACAACACCAACACTTCTCCATCACAATATGTCTCACCGTTGAGAAGCTTTGTCACCAATGCCTATGAATTATTTGAATTTTTATTTAGTATTTACATGCTTAGATCATTCTCTCAATTTAAAAATTTGAGAACAAAATTGCCAAATCACATGTATAAAAAAAGCCTAATCTCTTAACATAACAAAAGCTGGTCAAGTTGTTGTGCATAGTTGCTTTTTTTTTGTCAGCATATATAATTGCTTTGTAGAATAGACAAATTAGCTTATGAAAGACCAACGAACTTAGCCCATCATTTTGTAACTACCTCGGTGATTATTATCCCATGTCCCAACAAACCAACATCGTATCAGATGTTCCTCTGAACTGAAGAACCTCAATGGTACATCATGTTAATTAACTTTAATTTAATCAGAATCGTGCTTTCATCCATTCATTTTTTTTGGATTAGTACTTTGATATCCATTCATTCGTAATGATCATAAAATATTTAGTTATTTAGTAATATTAAGATACTAATTAGCAACCAAGTCAGATTAATCTTATGATTGGTATTATACCGTACTCGTAAATGTAATTAAAATATTTAAAATATAATTAAGTTCCCTAATAAAAACATACGAGAAAATACCAACATAATATAGCATAATTAGTGGTAGATACTTGAACTTCTTAATCATTTGGTGAGGAGTTCGGTCCCTAGCTAATACATATTAAAAAATATATCTAGTGGGAGATGTTAACCCCTTAAATAGATATCAATATAGATCCCATTAGAATAGTATAGATCCAATAAAAAATATAATGCTCTTTGAATCTCCTTGCTTTTCCTAATCCTAGCTAGTCTCCTAATATAACTAACATAAACTTTTTTATTTAAAAAATATTAAATTATATTATTAGTTCATTATAAAAAAAGTGATACAGGAAATTATTAAGAGATAAATTATGCCGTAATTTCATATTAAATTAAACTAAACAAAAATATTTATAATCAAATTAGTTATCAAATTTGAGAGTATCTTTTATATTTTTTTTGACCAAAGTATCTTTTATATATTTTTTTTGGACATACTTGTTTTTGTAATTAGTAAAATTAACAATAATAATAATAATTCTTTACAAGTATTATTATTATTATTATTATTATTAATAAGTCCTATCTCTAATATATCAAAAAGGCCATATTTGCAATTTCCAATCCAATAAAGTGATATAACTGACTTTCCAAAGGAAGATGCACACCCATTCGGTATGATCAATTATTGATTGCACAATTGCACTCATACAGCTGGGATATAACTTAATGGGAAAAAGAATATTAGCTTCCCCAATACACTTTATATATACCATATATACATATAAAACTATTTTTTAGAGCACCCAAAAATAATTTTTCTTTTAAAAGATAGAGATTCTTTATTTTTGTAAAAGTCATATTTTCTCGTGAGAAAAATTAGTACACATTGAGTGATGTCATTTATTAGAAGTATTTTCTTCGTGTATATAAATGAATCTTATCCGTATCTACTAACCAAAAACATGAATAGGTGTGGTACTTCTCTCAATTGAAAGAAATCAGTACCTAGTTATAATCATGAGTTATGACATTCATTAGAAGTATTTTTTTCGTGTATATACTAACCAAAAACGTGAATGGGAGCGGTATTTCTGAGTTTATTAGAAATAAAAAGTCAGGAAAAAAGCACGGTCGCATTAGACTAACCGATCACAAACATTCATAAGGGTTCACGAGAAGCATGTTTTGCGACATCAAGCATCGCGGTGAATAACATCTCTTTAATCATTTTTCTCACTTTTTGTTTGAGAAAGGAAAATCTAATTATAAAATTGCATGTTGAGATGCAATTAATGATGCACCAATTTGCAACCAAAAGTCTTGAGACCCTACCAAAGATTGAAGTAAATTATTTAAAATACTCCCAATACATTTAAATTGCAATATTAATTTATTAAATTGATACTATCAATCCAAAACGAGAGTAATATTTGCAAGAATTTAAGTGGCTAAATATATAATTTGGACTCATTTATTAAGGCTTAGATGTACTCTTTCCTTAACCAACATTATTTAATGAGATTCAATACATTAGTGTTTTTTTTATAGGCAATGATAGTAGGGGAAGCAAAATGCTAGTTTCCTAAGTTTGAACTCGGAACTTGCTACCTACACTTTCGATATCCTTTAGTGTTGATATTATCGCACCTAAAATCTAGGGTTTTAACTTTTAACTATTGGAGCTCATGCATAGTGAAATCTAGTGTTTTGTGAGGATAATAGAGTGGATGATGCGCGTGAGGAAGATTTGTAAGTAGACAAGAAGAAAGTAACGACCTTAGGATGATGTTGATGATTATATGCATGAAATTGGGGCATAGTGTGTTGAGTCAGAACAAATTAGGGTGAAGAGATAGTATAGAAGAAGATAAAAGTAAAAAAGAAATAATATTATGGAAGAAAAAGTAGAAGAAAGTGGGGTTTTTATCAAAAATATTATTTAGACAAAAATTTGAGACAAAAACAGACAAACACCAACTTACAACACCAATTAACCAAGTTTTTAGACCATTTACCAACCTCGCTTTTTCACGCTTTTATACGTATAAAAAACTTGGTTAATTGATCACTTGGTGAAATGGTCAAAAAAACTTGGTTAATTGGTGTTGTAAGTTGGTGTTTGTCTACTTTTGTCTAAATTTTTTTGGCTATATAACATTGTTGGGTTTTTATTTAGGGTAGAAAGAAACAAACCAGGTTGTCTTACATTCCACGTTTCTTCCTCCCTCACTCCCCTGTATTTATGGCCTTCTTTTCCTCTTTCGCTCTCTTCTCATCATCATCATCATCATCATATATTCACATTCACAACAACACAATCACACATCAATTTCTCTTCTTCTCATCTCCATCCTAAAACCTCAGTAGTAACAACCAAACATCATAGTATTTTGTGAAATGGAAAACGTTGATAATAAGATGGATTTACCTCCTGGTTTTCGATTTCACCCAACTGATGAAGAGCTTATAACTCATTACCTTTACAAGAAAGTCATTGATTCTAATTTCTCTGCTAGAGCCATGGGAGAAGTCGACCTCAACAAATCTGAACCTTGGGATTTACCATGTAAGTGAAACTCATATTAGATTAGATTTTCACCTTTCATTTGATTCTATTCAGAAATTGATCTTCTTTTTTTTTTCTTTCTTTGTGTGTGTAGGGAAAGCGAAAATGGGAGAAAAGGAGTGGTACTTTTTCTGTGTGAGAGACAGAAAATATCCAACAGGGTTAAGGACTAACAGAGCAACAGGAACAGGGTATTGGAAAGCTACAGGGAAAGATAAGGAGATTTTCAGAGGAAAATCGCTTGTGGGAATGAAGAAAACTTTGGTTTTTTACAAAGGAAGAGCACCTAAAGGAGAAAAAAGTAATTGGGTCATGCATGAATATCGACTTGAAGGAAAATTCTCTGTTCATAATCTTCCCAAAACTGCAAAGGTAACTCGATCTCTTCTTCTTCCTCTCTCATGCTTCTTGAATTTTGGATTTTGATTTGTGTTGTGTTTGCAGAACGAGTGGGTGATTTGCAGGGTATTTCAAAAAAGTTCAGCTGGTAAGAAAACTCATATATCTGGGATAATGAGATTGGAATCACTAGGAAATGAATTAGGTTCATTTTCTTCTTCTGGTTTACCACCTCTTACTGATTCCTCTGTTCCTAAATCCTTGAATGATTCCGTTTACGTGCCCTGCTTCTCCAACCAAATTGATCTTCAAAGAAACCAACAAGGTTTGGTTTTTGATTCCTTCACCAACAACAACAACAATTCCTCCTCCATTTATGGATCATTATACTCTTCTTCTACTCAACAACCCCTTCAAGCTTCATCTAATTTACCCTTTCCTGGTTCTGTTTGTGGTATTCAAGATCAAGCTATCCTTAGAGCCTTGTATGAAAACAATGGTTTCAAAACTGAGAGGCAAATGAATTTGACCACTGATAATAACCAGACTCGTCCACCTCTTTCTGCTGCATCACTGGACATTGATGGTTTGTGGAATTACTAAATATTCAAATAATCAAATTGATTAGTCCAGTGATCTGAAGCTGAAGCATATATTGTTGTCTTATGGTGTGTTATCGATCTCTCTGTATAGATTTTATATAACGATTTTACTCAAGCATATGCTATGTTATGTTATGTCATTTACAGTGTAAGAAATTAATTGTCTTGTGAAATTAAGCTGAATTTTGTGATTTGATAATACTATTTACCTAGGCTTGTGTTTGGCATGACATGAGCATGATTATTAAAAATCATACTAGATTTACCTTCTTGATCTTGATTTTCTGGATTATATTTTTGTATACTATATAGTCTAGTTGATGATGCTGAGACCGTGACCTTGATTCTGGTAATATTTGAATTGCATATTTTAAGGTAGGGACTGTATGTACAGTTAGTTATCCCTCAATTCTCTCTCTCTCTCTCTCTCTCTCTCTCTCTCTCTCTCTCTCTCTCTCTCTCTCTCTCTCTCTCTCTCTCTCTCTCTCTCTCTCTCTCTCTCTCTCTCTCTCTCTCTCTCTCTCTCTCTCTCTCTCTCTCTCTCTCTCTCTCTCTCTCTCTCTCTCTCTCTCTCTCTCTCTCTCTCTCTCTCTCTCTCTCTCTCTCTCTCTCTCTCTCTCTCTCTCTCTCTCTCTCTCTCTCTCTCTCTCCTTCAAGCACACGTGCAAGCGCGTGCTGACATGGACAAAGATATATTGACAAACAACCTATCTCTGCATTTACCTAATACCTAGCTCACTGCATATATCGTGAGCCACCCCTTTTTTTGTTAGACAAATTTTTGGTGAGGGAATGACGCTTCAATCTAAAGTGGCAAACTCTTTGAGAAGGAGATTTGGAATCCTGAACCATCCAGATATTGATATGTACCTTACTCAAGCTTAGATGTGACCGGGTTGAGTAGTTGTTGGTAGGATTCCTGCTAAACTTGTGATCTCTTGTCCCAAGTTGGGGAGTTGGTACTTACAGACACTTCGATGTCAAAGTCAACAATCAGAAATCAAAAAAAGGTCCAAATTAAAAATACGTACATGTACCAATGGCTGAGTTGGCATGTTAGGAGTGCTTCCAGCGCATAGATGAAGTGGGGCACTTCTAATCGTTGGATCCGATTATGCGATCCCAACCATTGATGGCTTGCAGCACACGATTTACCAACGAGGGGTGTTGGATCGCGTGATTAGGAAGTTGTTGGGCTCGAATCTGGACTTGGGCTCATTTCGGTCAAAATAGATCAATTTTTGTACGCTTACTGTACCAAATTTATTGAGATATCATGATGACTCACCTCTTTTTCCTTTATGTTTACGTGCGCGTGCATAGATGATAAGACACTTTGATTTATTGTCAAAACAGATAGATATAAATTCAAACGTTTTCACCTAAAATATTTGAGGCCATCGCGCCGCAGGCAATAGTAGTCTTCTTGATATTTGACATCACTTTCTATGATTATGAATTATATATATATATCTTTCAAAGTATTTTTGCATAATTGGTACAACTACAAAGGTGACAACAACTGATATTCAACTTCATGATTCTCTTCCTAAATTCATTTCATTCATTAGCTTCTCAAATTTATTATTATTTTTCAACAAGAAGGAAAAGGTTTTCGATTAGTAATAGTAACCTAATGTGTTTAGTTTGTAGTAGTCAAGCTACAGGTCAAGTGAGAATAGAACAAATAATTTGTGCTAGTGCAACCCCCACATATTATTATTGGTATGAATATGACATAGTATAATAACATCAAGGTAGGACCATTTTTACAAGACGACTCCAATAGAAAATTAGAACAAGATATGAGCTCATTTATTACCCTTTATTTAATTAAAATATCTTATTTATTGATTTGATAGGCTTAGTATTTTTAATCAAATTTCATCCTATGGAGCCATATATATCCAATTAACATTTTTCGACCGAATATTTTGAGATATATATGAGAAATAAATTATGAAACTACCCCTATTTTTGGGGTGTGAGATTTCTTTTATTTTCTTTTCTTTTTATTGAAAGAGGAAATATGCACGGTGGTTTTGTCCTTATATGTGATTATTCATTCATTCATTCATTGGTTTCAATTGAAATTGTCAAAATCATCCATTTCCCATTTCATGATGCATATGCATTCCGTTTTGAAGCTGTAATGGCATGACATGAGAACATTGATCTTCTTTTTCTTATTTTGTCCAAAAATACAATGTACGTATCTCTCTTTTGTGCCATGTGGTGTTTATATTTATGGCACATGATAAAATCCTTCCAAAAAGTCCACCAATTTGAGTCCTACACGTTTGAATCCTTAACTATATCAAAACACCAGCATTTTGTCTTTATTTTTACCATTTTTCACTCAGCTTAGTTTGATGGTAAATAAATACATTAAAAATAACCTCAGCTGTTTATATTTCATTTTCTTCATGATAAAATGACCTTTCTAAAAAAGTTTAGGTTCCCCTTCTCTATGGGCCTATATATGAAGTGTTTATTTATATTTAGGATTTTTTTACTGTGGGAATAAGATTGAAATAAAAAATTATTTTTTTTGGACGTATTATAAGTTTAGCAACTCTGTCCTTTGATTGGTGCAATTAGGGTATAAGTTTAGAAACGCCAACTACCTTATCATCATCGCACTAGTGAACTAGGTGCATTTTGGGTTTTAATATTTATGTATGATTACTAGTGTGTATGACCCATGCGATGCACGGGTATACAATATATTATTAAATTCTCTAATTGCTAAGTTTTTATATTTTGATATTAAGAAAATATAAAATAAAGAATAAAAATATAAAAGTGAGCATATTTTAATAATTTATTAATAACTTTAGTTAGAAATTAGAAATACATATGAAAAGATTAAAAAAATCAATTACTAATAATATAATATCTATCTATATTAAAGATACTTATGTAATGTACTCAGGGCGAGAAGCAAAGTATCCCCGTCCCCATCCCAAATTGATCGTGGAGAGAGTTTCTTCCCCGTCATCCCCACAGTATGTTAGTTTATGTGATTTGAATCAAACTTTTTAGGTGTTCTTAGCGCACCATATGTATAAGATCAATCTATGGAATAAAGATTTTTTTCGAAGCCCTCATTCCATGTGTTGTCACAGAAAAATACATGCAATTGTTCAAATTGCCATGTAAACAAAACATAAAGATTTTTTTTGGTAGAAAACAAAACATAAAGATGACAGGCCCTTCTCTTTAATTTACTTGGTGCATTTTTGTTGGTTACAAAACAATTTTTATTTGGTACATTTACTATTACAATTCAAATGAAAATTCGTTACAGCTAAACATTTCCTCTTCAAATACAAATCACGCTCATTTATTTACTATTAAATATAGTTTTATTAACTTTCAGTTTGATTGCATTGTTAAAAAAATCTACTTTTCTCATGCAAATGAGTGTTGGCTCAACTGGTAATTAAGGAGGTAACTCATTCTCAAAGGTGTAGGTTCAACAACCGCTGCGAGATGAGGACCTCTATGATGGGAGATCCGTAAGTACCTCGTAGTCGTAAGGCATCTGGCCCCGATCTTGGTGAGCCCTGTGAGCCCAACTCACCTAATTTTCTTAATCAAAAGAAAAATCTTTGATCATAAAAAGAAAGAAAAATCTACTTTTATTCGGCATTAGACTTAGGTTGTTAAAGGTAAAACTTTCACTTTCAAGCGAGTAATTTGAGTAACATGGAAACTAAACAACTCGAGAAAGTCATCGAGCCCGTAGCGCTTTTGTGCATATAGGCAACGCTCTTTGAAAGTGCCACAACACACTTTGTTGAGAGTTCCACGTTAGAGGTGATATGACCGAAAAAAGTTTATAAATGAAAGATATATTTTAGTTTACAAGTCGATTTTAAAAGGTTGAGTTAGACTCAACGCAAATTTAATATGGTATTAGAGTCAATCCAATATCGGTTCCACCACGCTATCGGACCACTCGAGTCACACGCCCAACCGCTTAGTTCGGGCGTGAAAGGGGTGTGTTGAAAGTCTCGTGTCAGAGGTGATATGGCTTGAAAAGGAGTATATAAATGAGAGACATTCCCCACTTTACAAGCCAATTTTTTTAGGTTTGAGCTAGACTCAACCCAAATTCTATGACACTTGTTTTTTTGATAGGTAATGAGGAAACAAAAGGATAAAAACATAAAAACCAACTACATTCTAGGGAAATGAACTCCAGCAGCATCGTCGTGAAATTTATAATGTTATAGTTTTAACATTTATAAGCTATGTTATATATTATGGTTTTAAAACTTTATAAAGTTCAAAAGTTATTTTATAGACAAATGTTGTTATTAATGATTAGTAATTAGTTAAGAGATTGAGGAAATGTTAGTTTTTAGGAGTTCATGAACAATGGACCTCATTCCTAAAACTCTCATATATTCTTAATTCGTCAATTGAGCTACATTTTTAAATACTTTGACCCCATAATCTAGGGTCCTAGGTACGTCGATGATTGAGTATTTTGCTGGGTCAAAAAAAAAAGTATTTTGCTAGCCTTCAAAATTATGAGGAAAAAATGTTGTGGCGGAACCAAGACCTTTAGGTGCAAAAAAATTTACTATCAAAATTGTGAGTCCACGAGATTGTTGAAATTTTATTTTCAAATATTCTCGTTTGATTTGTTGAAATTAAGAAAATAGATTATAAACTCTAAATTTATTTAACAAGAAACATCAATTTAGTCTCCAAGCTTACACCTCTTATCCCATTTATCCCTAAAATATATATGAAAATAATAAGTGATCCCTAAATTTAATGTCATTCGTCAAATAAATTCCTAAAATTTTATAAGTCGTTCTTTATTCACAAAGCCCCCTCTATCTTTGAGTTCTCACTGCCTCCTCGGGGCCCACTTGTCCCCAATTGTTGTCCTCTGGTTAGATCTCTTCTAGTTCTTAGAATTCTTCTATCTCCTAGATCCGTCAGACTCACTCGACCATTTTATTTATGCACCAAGCTCAATTGTATTGGAAGAAACTGAAATCCAACATTGACTAAAGATAATGTCTCAAAGAGTATACAATGAAAACGCATTCCTCAATTTATCGCTTTATGTAGGGTTGAGCCGTGTCATACCCATATTCTAAGATGGTATTAAAATCAATTCGATCCACGAGCCACCCGCTATCTAAGCCACTCTGATCACACCGCCAATTGTTTAGTCCCGAGTGTGAGGGGTGTGTGTTAAGAGTCTAACATCAAATGTGATATAACTTAAAGAAAGTTTAAAAGTGGGAGCATCCCTTACTTTACAAACTGATTTTGTAAAGTTAAATTAGGTCTAAACCAAATTTGAAGACTAATTGCGAGCGCAAATTCAGAACAAATATTCATGAATTTATCTAACAGTTATAATTTTTCAGTTGGAAAAGAAGCATGTACTAACCGGTGCAACAACAATGTTATTTGGACAAAAAAAATTTAGACAAAAACCAACTTACAATATCAATTAACCAAGTTTTTTAGTTCATTAACCAAGTGGTCAATTAACCAAATTTTTAATCAACGCCTCGAAAACTGTGAAAAAGCAGGTTGGCTAATGGTCTAAAAAACTTGATTAATTGATATTATAAATTAATTTTTATCTATTTTTGACTGAAATTTGGCTACATAATAATATTATTGTGCAACTAATGATACGATGTTACATTATAATTTCACACATAATGTAAATTCTGAAAAATATCTTCCTTATTATAATTATTTTTTTTGTGACCAAATCTTCCTTAGGGTTTTATTTTTGGTACCCCCCTCATCATCTACCACACCCCCATAATATTCAAATGGACAAAAATACCCCTACTTTTTCTCAAAAATTACATGGTTTGTTAAAAAAAAAAAATTGGAATTTCGGAATTTCCTCTAATTCCGAAAAGATTTTCGGAATTACCTCAGAAATGAGGTAATTCCGAAAATTACAATTTTTTTACCTATTTCTGAGGTAATTCCGAAAATTACAATTTTTTTATTTCGAACGAATAATTTAGGCTAAAAAATCGGTTTTCGGACAACATACTGATCGTAATGAAACCACACCATTAGAAGCGAAAAAATCAAAGAATCATGACTCCGTAGAAGAGACTTCTTACGGGACTACGACCTCAAAATCCCAAATTCCATCGTTTACTATTTTTTACGATTTTTTTAATTTTTATAGTCTCCAAAAATCTAAAAAAATTTGTATAGCCTTATTTTGGTTTTGTTAGATTTTTAGTGGTGTTTTTATATTTTTTAGAGTAGTTTTGACTATTTTTAGTAGCCTTTTAGTAATAAAAATTAAAACAAATCGTATATATACGCACCGCCTCGTCCTGGATTGGCCCGATGCCTAGATGTCGCCTCGTTCACCTACTTCACGTGCTTATTTTCATGATTAAAATTAAAAATTTGGAATTACCTTTTTAGAGGTAATTCAAATTTTTCATGATTATGAACCTAATTACCTTTTTAGAGGTAATTCCGAAATTTTAATTTTTTTTTGAACCGGAATTACCTTATTTTGAGGTAATTCCGAAAATTTTAATTTTAATTTTTTTTAAAACGCAGGGGTATTATTGTCATTTTTTGTAATATAGGGGTGTGGTAGATGATGAGGGGGTACCAAAAATAAAACCCTCTTTCTTATTGTAAAACAACATAATCATGAATCCTACCTACTTTATTTTAGTCATCACATACATATATAGATGGACGGATAAATCAAATGACTGACAAAACTGAATAAAGTGCAAGAATAAAGTGCCATAGGGACGAAACCTATAACATCATTTTTCCTGTGTCACTATCATGCTTGACTAACCATAGTATTGATTCCTACTGTGATTATGTAATGTCAATTACTCCATCGTCCCATATTATATGTCTTTCTAAAAAAAAAAATTTGTCTCACAATACATAACATTTTAAAATACCAATACAACATCAATTTTTTTTTTAGTCATACCTTTTATTATTTAATATATTTCTTCCTACAATTCTACATTTTATATTTCCAATGTCATTAATGAAAGACAATTTGGTAAACTAACTCATAATCTCTCTTTCCCATGCAAAATTAACTATTTTTCTTAATTTCTGTGCGACAATCTTAAACGACATATAATATGGGAGAGAGGGAGTATTTCATACCCTTGATAGTTGATACTACCATTTAATTGGCTCTGTTGTGCATATACTTCCAAGATCCATTTCATAAAGTGAAAAAAGTTATATATTTTTTTTTTTGGTGAGGAGTGAGAAAACTTATAAAAAATTATAAAAAGATAAGAGTTTAATTGATATTCACTAAGGGGTGTTTTTTTTCTCACCCCCCTCCTTCTCTATCTCACCCCCATATTTCAAAAAAACCCAATACTACCCCTGCCTTTTAAAAAAAAAAATTAAATTTTTCGGAATTACCTCAAAATAAGGTAATTCCGGTTCAAAAAAAATTAAAATTTCGGAATTACCTCTAAAAAGGTAATTCCGTTCATAAAAATTAAAAATTTCGGAATTACCTCTAAAAAAGGTAATTCCGAAATTTTTAATTATTTTTTTTTGAAAGTTTGTATATTAAATTAATATTTAAACGCGTTTTATTTTGGAAATATGATACGAACGATTTACGACTCAAAATATATAAAATGACCAACATAAAATAGGAGTACAAATACAACTATGGGTCCAAAATGTCTAAAAATGACTCAAAATAAGCACGTGAAGTAGGTGAACGGCGACATCTAGGCATCCCGGGCCAATCCAGACGCTTGCAGCGTGTATATATACGATTTGTTTTAATTTTTATTACTAAAAGGCTACTAAAAATAGTCAAAATTACTCTAAAAAAATATAAAAACACCACTAAAAATCTAACAAAACCAAAATAAGGCTATACAAATTTTTTTAGATTTTTTGGAGACTATGAAAAATTTAAAAAAATCGTAAAAAATAGTAAACGATGGAATTTGAGATTTTAAGGCCGTAATCCCGTAAGATTTACGGATGTCTTGATTCTTGATTTTTTTCGCTTCTAATGGTTGTGGTTTCATTACGATCAGAGTATGTTGTCCGAAAATCGATTTTTTAGCCTAAATTTATTCGTTCGAAATAAAAAATATTAATAATTCCAAAAAAAATTAATAATTGAAAAAAAATATATTAATTTTCGGAATTACCTTTTTTAGAGGTAATTCCGAAATTTTTAATTTTTAATTTTTTTTAAAAAAAAATCAGGGTAAAAACGAAAAGAAATGGATTTATGGGGGTGAGATAGGGAAGGAGGGGGGTGCGAAAAAAAACACCCTTCACTGAGAATGTAAAAAAAAATTACGCCGTGTTTACATCTAAAAAATATTAGGTCCTAGTCAAGTAAGGGTTAGGTGACTTGGAGGTCTAATTGAAATGAAAAAGGAGTCATGAGCCATTTTATCCGAAAGAGGTTAGCTGAATCAAAAGATGAACATAAAAGGAAAGTTTGTAACACACGATTAGAAAAGATGAGGAGAGAGATAAACACATATTTTCGAATGCACCACAACTGAATGCACTCAATCGGAATCCATAAGTTACACAACCTCACAATGGGGAAATATGATTGGGGCTTGAATTGAACCATATTCGTTGGACTTTTGTTAGGGAAAGGAATGGTGCGTGAAACGTGGAGTCTTTTAAGTAGTGATTATTCGTCAACATAAAAACTTCTAAACACATATGTGATTAATGATCTTTTATGGTAACAAGTTGTTCATGTGATTACATGTGTCCATAATCTGCTGAAACAATGACAAATATTTCAACTTTCCCACAACGAGGAATGAAACCATCTGTTTAGTTTAACTGTGTTCATCAAATATTGGAATGCAATAGGGAAGGGCGCGTGAACTAATATACAATTGCTGATTTTCTTGGCAATTTCCAAAGCTCCTCTCTAATCTCTTTGAGTTGGATTGATATGATTCGAATTTGGGAAGATGGAGATGTGCCTCCCAACTTTGTGTAAACACATGAGATTAAGATTCTCTAGTGATAATGACCTTTTAATATTGATTTTGATTCTCCATTACTCTCCTCTATTGTGCTAACTAAGTATATTCCCACTAACTTGTTGGTAGACAAATAATGAATAATGATAGAGGAAGCTCACTTGTTGTTCTTAACACTCACCAAAACAATACTTCATCAACAAAACATGTTAATTATGTTATGAAATTACAAATGTCCCGTGAAATGAAGAAATGTGAATTTAGGTTTGTTTTAACTAACAATCTCTATTATAATAAACCATGGATCCTCCATTTTAGGCGTCCACCTATCCCGCTTATAATAAACCATGGATCCTCCATGTAGGCATCCACAACTTCGTTTTAATCCACGTCAGCATGTTATTTCGAAATATATCACCAAAAAAGCAGAAGCTGGGGATCGAACTCATTCTCCCACGCTGCCACCTCCTGACGCTGACCAATTGAGCTACCACAATTTCATGTAATTACTAAAGCGTATTACATAATGTTTATCCTATTCTTTCTTTTATTGCAAAACATTTTACCTACTTTTTATATCTATTTATTATTTAATTTGATACATATATATTTGTTATTATATATTACATTTATACATTATATTTATTTGACATCTAATATTTTGTATCACATTCCATAGATTTTATTCTATATATTTACTAACTAGAATGTTATTAAATATGAGTTTTTTTAACAAACAGCATGTTATTGCCCGAATTTATTAATAAAAAAAGGAAAAAAAGAGAAAAGCGAAGGGGACTAGACCAAAACCCTTACCAACAGAAAAGATCAATATTAAATATGAGTAATTTTATCAATTTCAACTTTTTTTAATTCTCATCTTATAAATAATGTTATATATTAAAAATGTTTGTCACATATTTTTGTATTCAGCTTGATGCACATACAATTAGAATCAATATACAACTTTGATCGATTAGTATATTTGCAGTTTACAACGTCTGTGCTTCATATTCTCTATTTACTACGCCGCACTTAGAAAACAAGTAGAGAGAATAAATAAGATGATAGAGAACATTGATCCTACGGTTGTCAACGTCAATCAGCTTAGTCAAAAGCAAGCTAAATGTCCTTATGCAAAAGTATATTTTCTATATATTTGTAAGTTACTATTTACTATTACTATTTTGGACTGTATAATACTTATAACTAATTTCTGTTGTAATAACATCTCAATATGAAAATACCTCTGAAATTATATACCTTGTTGTCACTACTAAATTTTAGAGTACTCTTATGGCAAAAACATTGATTATGTGGGTCTCTCATAATATACTGTGGTACTCTTGCTATTTGAAAATTTGAACTTAGTGGTACAAAGGAAAAGACACTCTTCTGCACTAATTACTCTTGCTATTTACATGTTAAAAGAGTGGTATCACAAAAAGTATAGATTTTGTATTTTTTAGAGTCTCCTCTTTCCATTCTTTCACTTCCCCAATTTTTACTTTTGAATCTATTCAAACTACTAACATGTTTTTATTTGAATTTGTTTTTGTCCTCCAAGGTAATTTTCCATCTTTAGGTATAAATATTATTCCTTTGGGGTATGGTCATGTGCCAAAGTCAATGACACCTATGTTATTCATCTCATGCATGATAAGACTGAACCCAATTACACAATCTTATAAATATTTAATTAAATCATATGCGCAAACAATTGTATTTTCTTTTGAAGCAGCAATCAATTGTATTGGATAGTAGATATCACTATATATAAACACTATTTTCTGATGATGGGTTTCGTCTATAATTGAGAAATCGGACTACATGAATGGATTCTGTCCTACCATTTTTAATCTAAAGTATGCAACATGAGCCATTTTCGCAAAGAAATATACGATAATCCTTTTAAATTGCAACGCACATATTTCTTGATAGATTTTTGGTGGACTCTTTTTTGATAGATTGTAAGCCATATATACAATGTAGTATAACCTTTTGAGGTATTGTATTGTGACTAATGAATTTTTTTTTAATGAGCAAAGTTATATTATAGCATGTATACGGGGTAGTCAAACTCATTTATTAAATATCATGCTAAATTAGAGTTTATTATAGCGATGATAGAAATACATTAAAGTTCTGCGCTCCTATTTCAAAGTAGTGTGAGGAAGTAGTTAATCTTTTGATTGTTTGTTTTTCATAAAACAAAATAAAGGAGGGTACAAAATCCCTTAATGAGAAACTAACACCGTTAGATTCAACGACATAATCTACCATCAGAGAGAAGGGGTCGTCCTGATCCTCTCAAGGGTCAGGGGAAATGATGTCAAACCTATCATATTAAATTAATTATTAAAATGCATTTTTAAACAAAATAAATGTGGACACAAATATTTTATAAATTCTTAAAAAATTGATTTGTCATTCTTAATATGTTATATGAAAATATATTTTTAAAAGTGATGCCCAAATGTCTATTTAAGAATATGAAATCAAAAATAAGATTAAAAATAATTTATTGGGCATTTTTAAGGCACGACAAAAAAAGGTGACTTGTGATTTTATACATACTATGCCTATTTTTGTTTTCCATGTGGGTCTTTTCCTTGAAATTGATTAATACTATATATATATATATATATATATATATATATATATATATATATATATATATATATATATACACACGTTTTGACAAATAATTTAATATACAAATTTGTATAAAATCTTTATAAGTAAATGTTGATAATACATTTTGCTAAAATTATTATACAACATAATAGCTAAATTTTAGATAGTGTCCAGACTATTTAATATCTCACACAATGCACTTAAATATACATCTTCTGTTTTTTTAATTCCTAAAAAGTTATTAATTTTTTAAGTTACAAGTGAATGTCGACCCGTGCTGGCACGAGTGAATCATACTAGTAATGTTATATAGCCAAACTTTTCAAGTCAAAAGCCACATTATAACACCAATTAACCAAGTTTTTTAAGCAAATAACCAACCTACTTTTTCACAGCTTTCTAGGTCATTAACTAAAAACTGGTAAAAAGTAGGTTGGTTATTTACTTAAAAAACTTGGTTAATTGGTATTGTAATGTGGTTTTTGGCTACTTTAACTAATGGGCTTAAATCGAAGCCTAAAAAAGGTAAATATTTTTTAATAGAAAAAAGACAAATCTTCAATGAATTTTTAACAGTTTTTTTATAGAGTTTTCGATCCCACATCGGTGTCTAAAAGGAAATGAGCTTTGACTATGTTCGAGCTTGGTCGGGAGAAAGGAAAAGTCTGGTTTGAAGTTGTTTCATCATTGCTTGGGATTGAACTCATATACTAGCCGAACTCGTCTATTTAGATTGAGTGTGTTAACATTTCGCACTCATCCTTGAAGTTATATGAAAAAAAATTGTGCACCGTGTTTAGTATAGACTTTTGACAAACTTTCCTCCGAAATGGGACAATGCAAATTTTAGACCCTGTTTACTTGCGTAAAACTTTTTTAAAATTTGTAGTCATTTTGAATTACTAATAAAAGATGAAATACTTTTGTAGTGATTGTTGCAGCAAAAGCTTTTTACCTTCAAACCTTAACACCCCAACAATATGCAACAGGTCGTGGAAAAATACAAAGATAGAAAAGGAGATTGTATAGTGAAGCCAAAAAAATAGGATTAAAGGTAATTATTTAGTGAGATGATTTTCAAAACCTTCAAACATTAAAATAACTTACCAAGTGGATTAAATAGTATCCATCTAAGAACTTTGTTTAGGGTTTGGAAGAATTCTTTCACAGTTGTTGAGTTAGTTTTTTAGGTTGCCAAATAGGAAGGAGAAATACCTATATCTATTTATACTTGTTAGTTGTTACTTTTTTTTAGATAAGCAAGAAATTCATTGAAGGGGGTACTAGAGGTGCACCAACCCTTACAATAGGTATGGAAAGGGGAGATGCCTCATTAAAACTTCTCTGGGCCAAAACCCATTGGGAAAAAGACACAGGCAGAAAAAAAGAGTACCTTACTTGTTAGTTGTTACTGATGTGGCACACTTGATTGCAGCCGATCCCTCTCACTCATTGCGTGTGTTCCATTATGTTATGACAACTTGTAATACTAATTGAGTTAGTTAAATTTTTAGTTTCAGTTTGGCGCCAAAATGCAGGATTATATAACTTGCATTTTGTGCCTGATCATTGTAATTGTATTTCATTTCTGGGATATAGAGCAGAGCGAAACACGGGAACTATGTGACCAGGAAAGTGAGGAGAAACAGTTTGGGGAAGAACACAAATTGTTGTCTCACTTTGTGATTCTGATTCAATGGAAATGGACCTAAGCAATTGCTTAATCCCGCAAATGTAGGCATCACTCTGATGCTGAACTGCGTGAATATTTGCTTGTCTGTGATTTAATTCAAGTTGTAGGCTTACCTATTCTTGCGCAATTCAACAAGATCGTGTTGAATTGCTTTGTGTCTCGTTGAATTCATCTTTGATTCTGCATCTAAGATATGCGAATTCTTCTTCTTCATTGTGTTCGTCATTTGTTCACTACAATTGAAGAGTTCTCTAAGACTTTGAGTTCACTACAAGAAT
Source organism: Oxytropis ochrocephala (assembly GCA_020916435.1). Classification (NCBI taxonomy): domain Eukaryota; kingdom Viridiplantae; phylum Streptophyta; class Magnoliopsida; order Fabales; family Fabaceae; genus Oxytropis; species Oxytropis ochrocephala. The sequence continues at coordinate 13,735,569 of CM037088.1, read as the reverse complement.
AACGCGTATCATCGACGAATTTTTTCCTTGGGTACTGTTCCAACAGAAAAATTGGAATTTTTGGCGGATATTTTTCCCCGATACTGTTCCGGCGGAAAAAATGGAATTAACAGTAAAAATTTTTTAAAAAAAAAACCGCCGGTAAAACGCAAAAATCCAGCAGATTTTTAAAAAATTTAAAAAAAAATCCGACAATAATTCCAATTTTCCACTAAAAGGGTACTCAAGGAAAAAAATCACTGAACCGTCTGAAAATTCCTATAAATAAAACTTTTTCCACTCTTCTTATTCTCTTGGCTAAATACCACTTTTGATCATTTATCTTTGCTCTAAGTTTCACTTTGGTCCTTTATCTTTTTTTGGTCCGTTTTGATCCTTTATCTTTCATTTTTGTGTCAATTTGGTCCTTTATCTTTATTTTGTTTCTTTTTGGTCCTTTATCTTTCATTTATTGTTTCATTTTGGTCCTCTTAAATAGAACATTTTGGTCGCGTATTGCATGAGTTATTCAAAAAACAAGAATCAAAGTGTTATTGGTGTTCTTGAGCACATTCATAGTGTTCTTCATTTTTTTTATTTTTGTTTAAGAGGACCAAAATGAAACAATAAATGAAAGATAAAAGACCAAAGTGAAACAAAATAAAGATAAAGGACCAAATTGACACAGAAATGAAAGATAAAGGACCAAAACAGACCAAAAAAAGATAAATGACCAAAGTGAAACTTAGAGCAAAGATAAATGACCAAAAGTGCTATTTAGCCTATTCTCTTATTTCACTCTTTATTTGCTTCTCATTCTCTCCTACATTTTTCCCTATCTTATCTTTATTCTTCTTTCTCATACTCTCCAATCTCCATAATTTCTCCATATATGTCTCTTCTATATATTTTTCCTTTCTTCTTCCTTTCATCCCTTCTCACTCGTTCATTCTTATTCTTTCATACTTCTTCATTCTCATTGCTTCATTCATTCTCATTCTCTCATATATTATTTCTTCTCATACTCTACTTCATTTTTATTCCTTCTTACTTCTTCATTCTCATTCCTCCATTCCTTCTCATTCTCTCATACATCATTTTTTTCATACTCTCCTTCATTCTTGTTCATTCTTACTTCTTCATTCTCATTCTTTCATTCATTCTCTCCTATATTATTTCTTCTCAAACTCTCCTTCATTCTTATTCCTGCTTACTTCTTCATTCTCGTTTCTTCATTCCTTGTCATTCTCTCATATATCATTTCTTCTCATATTGTCCTTCATTCTTATTCCTTCTTCCTTCTTCCTTCTTCATTCTCATTCATTTTCATTGTCTCCTAATTATTTTTTATTAAATAAACATTAAATTAACAAATTCAATTTTTTTTACACTTCCGGCGGATTTGGGGCATTTTACCAACAGATTTATAAGAAAAAAATATTCTAAAAAAATCTGCCTGTAAATCCGTCGGAAAACATTACCTACGAGCGTTTTAACGGCAGATTTCCGACGGCCAAAATCCACCGGAAAACTGACATTTCCAACGGATTTTTTCGTCGGTAACGAACGAATTTCTTGTAGTGGTTGAGTGCTTGTTTCATTGTGTTGTGCTCGTGTGAATCATGTCACACTTCAATTTTAAACTCAACAACAGGTATCTGTAGCAATTACGTTAGGTACTTGCACCAATTGAATTGGAGAATTTCAACATTGAGAAATTCAATGGTAAAAGAGTTTTCGGACTTTGGAAAATGAAGATGAAACGTGTGCTCTTCTAGTTCAACAAGGACTTGAAGCACTGGAAGGTGAAAACAAGCTTCAAAATACGCTATCAGACAGGGAGAAGAAATATATGATGAACAAAGTACAAAGTGTTATTATCCTCGGCCTAGGTGATAATGTCTTGAGAGAGAATTCCAAATGAAAAATCTGCTATTATTGTGCGGATCAAGCTTGAAAGCTTGTACATGACCAAGACACTTGCAAATCGATTATATCTCAAGCAGAATTGCTGGCTATTGTCTATGCAATACAAAAATGGGGTACTTATCTGCCTCATGCTCCTTTCATAATTAAAACTGATCAAAAGAGCATTAAACATATTTTGGAGCAATGATTAAACAACCCATTTCAGCATGCTTGGGTCTCTAAACTCATGGGCTTTGAGTTTGATATACTCTACAAATAGGGCATCAATAACAAAGCTGCAGATGCTCTCTTTAGAAAACCTGGTGCTGAATTAATGTCTCTAATTCTAAACTCTGCTCACGAGGGTTTAATGGAGATGATTCAATCTGCTTGGACTGCTGATTCTATGTTACAGATACTGAAACTCATTTTTGAGTTATCTGCAAATGTTTTGGCTCACCCTAAGTTCACTTGGAGCAGAAATGAACTTAGAAGAAATGACAAATTGGTAATTGGCTCTGTTCCTAAGCTCAAAGCCACTATCTTACAATGGTTACATGACTCACCAATTGGTGGACGCTCTGGATGAGATGTTACATGTAGAAGGATAAAAGCTCTATTCTATTGGAAAGGAATGACTAAGGAAATTCACAAGTACATTAGAAACTGCATTGTTTGTCAAAGATCTAAACCTGATCTTGCTGCTTCTCCTGGGTTGTTACAACCATTGCCAATTCCACAACAAATTTGGCAAGATATCACCATGGACTTCATTGAAGGACTCCCTCCTTCCAATGGTAAACAGGTTATTTGGGTTATTTTTGATAGACTCAACAAATACGCCCATTTTATACCAATATTATTAAAACCGACCCGGTGATCGACTCGATCAAGTCACTGGGTCACTGGGTCAATGGGCGGACCGAGGGGTCACTTGTTAGCCCGCATGACCCGTAGTCTTTTTTTAATTTATTTCATAGTCTAAGATACACAATTAGACATTTTAATAACACATATTAAGAATTACAAATATAATTTTAGAAAACAATATTTTGTTTAAAAATATATTTTTTAAGATTTTTGTGTAAACATTTATGTTACAATATCATTAACTCATTAAATAAATGTTTTTTAACCAAAGAATAAATGATATATACATTACAATTGCATTGGATTTTAACAATTTGGCAGTGGCTTAGTGGTAAACTTATTGGTTGTGCATGGTATATGACCTGTGTTCGATTCCCACATGCTTTCTTTTTAAATATATACGACATTTTCATGAGTTGCTGGTTTGGTGCACAACCCGTTACGGGTCATTCCGGGTTGCACCGGGTCTGATGCATGTGCGATCTAATAAGCAACGCGAACCAAAGATGAGACCGGGTCACAGACCAACCGGTCGGTCCGGGTTTGATAACACTGTTTTATGTTGAAATATCTAATTTCAAACACTTAGTACTAAACGGCTAAATTTAGTTACAAACATTCAAACATGTTTTAAATAAAATCAAATAGAGCCGGTTTGCACTATTTCTAAGTTAGTTACAGCAGTATAACTGCCTAACTAACTCTGTCTCCACCTAATTCAATATCTAGCATTACTACTTGATGTATATATAGCATATAGCTCTACAATTGTAAATACACATACAGTTTTACATTGAATAAAATTTCTTTTACAGTTTAAAAGGTTTTGTTCTTTCTAGGGGTTTACCTAAGTCTTCAATAATCTCTGTTTCTGATTCTTTCCCTGAGTTTCTTCATTAGTCTTGTGTTTGTACAAGGAGTACCTCGCAAAGAAAAGTAGCCAAACAAGTTAGGGTTCAGCTACAGTGAAGAAAAGATAAGAAAGAGTGAAACCGAGAGTTGTGAGAGAGAAGTTTACCTTTGTATGTGAAGCGGTGGTGAGGATCTTCAAGGGAAAGATTCTGGAGTCACCATCGTGGTGGGTGTTGAAGCTCATTCAAGAAAGAAACAACAACAAAGTTAGGGTTTTTGTTGTTGTGCTTGAAATCAAAAGAAAAGTAAAGAAAGAAAGTTGTTTTACCTTCGCCTTGCTTCGGTTTAATCTCTGGATACCTGATCTGCAGAAAACAACGACATAACAGATTAGGGTTTCCTGAATCTACCTCAATCAGAAAGTTAAAAGAGGGGTTTTGAAGAGAAGGTGAAGATCTACCGGTTGGTGATCTCAGTTTTGTGTTTCGAAGAACTCTGCTAGGTTTTCCATCAAACCCTAGCAGAGCGAGAGTGGAGGAACGAAGGTTGAAGAAGAGAAGCTCGGTAGAGAGAGAGTGAGAGTGAGAGTGAAGCTTAATGTTGTTTTTGTTTAACCGGTCTTAAGGAGCTCTTGGGCCGGGCCGTGTCAACTACTGGATCCATTACTATTTGCAACCTGCAAATTGTTTAATACAACCCCTGTCAGTTTTGTAACAAAGTTGGAGAAAAAATTCAAGAAAAAGCAAAATTCTACATTTTATACCTCTCTCATCCTTATACTGCTGTTGATCTTGCTCAATCATTTTCAAATAATATTTTTGAATTGCATGGTATGCCTAACTCAATTACAAGTGACAGGGACCTAATTTTTATCGGTCAATTCTGGAATGAATTTTATAAGCTCCAAGGGGTCCAATTGAACAAATCAACAACTTATCATTCTCAAACCGATGGACAATCTGAAATTGTCAACAAAAGTCTTGAAACTTATCTCAGATAATTTTATTAGCATGAGAAAAACAAAAAGACAATCCAAAACGTGAAGAAGCAATTTGAGCTTCTTGGAAACAAGTGACTATTCAAACGCAATAATTTTATTTAATAAGAAGCGACAGATACAAAGCAGTAGGTGGCTTCTCGTTGCTGCCAAATTAAAATTGACTTAATATTTATTCTGGAAATGAAGTGGAATAGTTGGAATTTAATATTACAATTAATGGAAAGATAAATGATAACAATTAATGTGTCCATCGGGAATAGTATATGGATATGCTGCAATAAATGCTACCATAATAAACAATTATTACGGGAAAAATTGAAATGACCAAAATACCCTCAATTTTGGCAGACTTTTTCCCGCCTAAATAACAATTTTTTGGCCAACTCCGTATACTACTTGTATTTATAAAAGATTATTGATGGCGTATGCTCCTGCGCTATATATAGGTCTTGATTAATACTGTGTTGAACGGTTAATGAATTAATGAAAAGGGTGGAGAATTAGTCATTATTCATCAGTCAATCCATTAAGGGTGGAGAATTAGTCATTGTTCATCAGTCAATTCATTAAATCTTCTATCTACTATAATCTATCTACTATTCTACTATAAATATTAAAATAAATATTAAAATCAACCCACTACCAAAAATACCAAATTAACCCTTACTTTTATCTCAATCCTAGGGATAAAAATGTCATTTCAAACTATAAATATTAAAATCAACCCACTACCAAAAATACCAAATTAACCCTTACTTTTATCTCAATCCTAGGGATAAAAATGTCATTTCAAATTCCTTTCACTTTGTGGGCCCCACTCTCACATCATCTTTTAATTTTTTATTTCACTTTACAATCTACTTTTCTCTTTCCTTTTTCTCACTCTTTTCACTTCTCTCTACTATCAACATAATCAAACAATCAATTATCAAAAATCTTTTTTACAAAATTAATTTTTTTGTAAAAAATCAGTAATTACATAAAATTAATTAAATTAATATTAAATTATGTATATAATCTACTCAAACTACTAAATACAATTAATTTAACCACTATTGTTTGTTAAAAAAATGATACCGCTGGTAAATATTTCAAAACTATTTTTCCTAAAAAATCAATAATTAAATCTCTTCCAGTTTTTTCGGGAGGCACACGAGAGCAGCAACGACAATGCCAACGGAAGCGCCAACGAAAGTGCCAACATGCCAACGTGTTGGCGGAGCGCCAACGTGCTGCCCAACTGAGTCTAAAAGCGAAAAAAAAAAGCTCGCTACTATTTTAATAAATTTGAAATATCGTCTTTTATGGAGGTTTTTCTTTTCCTTTTATTTTATTACATTTTGCAACTTTTAACTTATTAATAACTTCATAGAAAATTATAACAAATACAGTGTTACGCACGGATAAAATACTAGTTAAATTCAACTCCATCGCAAACAAGAAAACCGAAAATACCCTTGGTTGGGTTGTGCCTCTTCTCTTGTGTTTGTGTTGGGTAAGAAACAGAGAGAGAGAGAGAGAGAGGCAGAGGCGCAGAGCGCCAATCATTGCAGATAAGCACATCCCTACCAAACAATTGAACACGTGTCATCCACACGACTTACCTCTTTGGATTTGCTCCATATTTTTCTCATCATTCAAACCATTACAAAACGGAATTCACGCCCTTCACTCGATACACTCTGTGAAGAAGAATTGCTGAGGGAGAAAAAGTTCCAAATTTGAAGCAATATGGCTACAAGTTCCCTTTGTTCCTCCACCTTCCAATCTCAGATCAATGGACTCCAACTTCACAAGACTTCTCTTTTCCATCCTCGCTCACTCACTTTCTCCAAGTATATACCTTCTCTCTTTGAATTTTTGTTACAATCCTTTTTCCTTTAGGTTTATTTTCTTTCTAGTTTTTATTCAGTTTTGAGAAACATGTATGTTGTTTGGAAAAGAGACCTAAAACAGAAAGTTTACAGTGAATTCTACTCTATAAATCATACGTCTTTGCACCCTTGCTATTAGATTTAGCATTGGCTATTGCCAATGTTCATGAAGTTTGGGAATTTCATTTCATTCATAGGTTAAATAAATGTTGGTTCAGAGCTTCATACTAGTAGTCAACATTTTCATGTATTTGTTTCTACTTTGTAGCTTTATATGTTCATGTTGAATTTTGAAATCACTCCTCATAAAATCATTCCATATATCCAGATTGCTTTGAATGTATATGCTATCAAGGGACTTTGGGTTGTTGTATAATGGTATTTGAAAGGTTAATTAAATTTAGTCTGCTTTAATATCCTTATGTTACTTGCCATTTTGTGAATTCAGGAGGAAAATTTCAACTGTGGTGAAGGCTACATCTCGTGTTGACAAGTTTTCGAAAAGCGACATCATTGTTTCTCCATCTATTCTTTCTGCTAACTTTGCGAAATTGGGAGAACAGGTTCTATACTATGCTTTACATTCTGTAATTAGCAATGTAATCAATATCGAGATTTTACTCTTAAAATCATAAGATTCTACGATTTTACCAACCCCCAGCAACTAAGATCGTGAATAGAATAGGTTTTTGCAAAATCGTATGATTTTTTTTTTTTCTTTCGATAATTAGAAAGTATTATTAATGAAAAGTTCATCTTTACAAGAAAAGATGGAAAAGGATACACCAATACACCTTGAACAAAATACACCATAGGTAAGCAAAGGCTACACCATGAGACATAAAAAACACATACGATTTTGTGAACAAAATCGTAGGCCGAATCACAAGTAGGGGAGGGAGAAGAACAGGGTCGGGTTGGTGTGACCCGTGTTGTATTTAAGCTGTTTTTCAATTTCTAAACCCTAAATCTTACTTCGTAGATTTTTCGCCTCTCTCTCTCTCTCTCTCTTTGGCATTGAATCTCTCTATCAGCACATCTCCTTCTCTCTCTCACATCGCACTACATCTCCTTCGTCTTGCATCACACTGCATATCTTCTGTTCTCAGCGGCCATTGGGTGTGATGTCTAGAGAGTTAATAATTAGGGAATTAGGGTTTTGTGCTTTGTGGGCTGTGGGTCTTTCTGTGGCAAGGACTATTGAAGTGGAGATGCAGGCTCCTCATGTAACTCAGTTTCCTTCTCAGATTCCTCATCAACCAAATGATCACTTTTACCAATATCCATCAAGTTTGAGGAGTCACCATTTTCCTTAGGTAATTTAGATTCTCCAATGTCAGAACCAATTACATTACCATGATTAGCATCACATTGACATTTTCAGTAGGTAATTAAATTGACCCCAATCTCGGTGTTCTTCCCAAGAAATCATTGGGAAGATTTACTGTGAGGAGAACTTCATTTAGTTTGAGATTATAGTAATCATCAATTACCTCCATCACAATGTCTCTCCACACGTCCTTCACATAAGTCCAATCTCTTATGTTTTCATCAAAATCTTTTCTTATTCTTAAATCATACCGAATCTGTTTCACTAAGACTGCAACATAAAACACCCTTTCACACTCCTAAATCAACTCAAGAAACACCCATTTCCCTATTGGCTTCCAATTATTAGTTACTTCATCCCAATCCTTAGTGATCCTCCTTAATTGGTGAACTCCAAATTTCATCTCATCACCCAAATCGGGAATGGAATAAAGGAGCGTATAAGGATAAGAAAACATTTTGATGAAACGATGAGAGATTGGACTTGAAATGTGAAGGACTTGTGGAGAGACACAGTGGTGGAGGTAATTGATGATTACTATAACCTCACACTAAATGAAGTTCTCTCTGCCTTAAATCTTTCCAAGGATTTCTTGGAAAGAACACCGGAATTGGGGTCATTTGAATTACCTACTAATAATGTTAAATGTGATGATAATGTAATTGGTTCCGACATTGGAGGATCTGAATTACCTAAGGAAAATGGTGACTCTCAAACTTGATGGATATTGATAAACCGATCCTTTGGTTGATGAGGAATCTGAGAAGGAACTCAGTTGCATGAAGAGCTTGCATCTCTACTTCAACAGTGCTTTCGACAGAATTATATGATTCTATTTGTGATTTTAGGAGTTACAATCTACCTACCCCCTCACGTAAAATCTCGATTTTGATAAAATTGGTAATTCAGTATTTAATATTCTGTTTTGCTACTCACAAGCAAATTGGTCCAAGTTTTTTATGATGTACAATATATTCAAAATCATTTTATAGTTTAATAATCACTAGTAAATTTGTCCTTTTAATTTCAAGTTATATAGTAGCATGTTCTATGATTGTCAGCAATCGTGATTGTTGGAGTTCTTGTGTTATCTTGTCTAGGTGAAAGCAGTGGAGTTGGCAGGTTGTGATTGGATTCATGTTGATGTTATGGATGGTCGCTTTGTTCCAAATATTACAATTGGACCTCTTATCGTTGATGCTTTGCGCCCTGTGACAGATCTACCTTTGGATGTACACCTGGTATTCATCTTTATACATATATTAAGTAATAATTTTACTAAGCTGATATTGAATTATAAGTACCTTTTCTGACTCTTGTTAAAGCACTGTAGATGATTGTAGAACCAGAACAGCGGGTGCCAGATTTCATCAAAGCAGGAGCTGACATAGTCAGTATTCATTGTGAACAATCTTCCACTATTCATTTGCATCGTACCATTAATCAAGTAAGGTTTTCTTCTGAACCATCTCAATTTCGAACAATATTGCTGCAACTGAAAGTTGATACCAAGAAAATTAAATTGATTAAAAAAAAATAGAGCCAAACTTAATATTCAAGCCATTGTATAATTATCTCACAAAATTTCAGAATCTTGTCAAGAGCACAGTAATCATCACATATATGAATGTCTAAGGTTTAGAAGGTAAATAATGTCTTGGCTTCTAAGTACTAACATTAGTAAGGGTATCTAAACTTCATGATGTGGATGGAGAGCATCAACAAAATCAGTCTGAGGACTGTCTTAATGAAATGGCCATTGCCCTTACTTTTGATATCTAATGATATATGCCTTGCCTCTTCGTGTCAATTAAGCATCTTTGGTAAATAAATGAAGTTCAGTATCTGTATCCTTGTATACTATTTTTAAAGTTTTCCTTTTTCTGTAGCAATGTTTGCATCATGGCAGGAAATTTAAGGCCCTACTATTTAGTGTATCTGTTTCAGAGTTAGTTTCTTTCTTTGAGAATTATAGGTTGTCATATGCTGTGGGCTAAAATGTTCAAAAGAGAACATCTAGAGAATTGGACACTAGAAACTATTACTCAGAAACTTTGTTTTTTTCTCCAGATTCAGTTTTTCAGTTAATATATTTGATTTGACTATGTTCTTTTGGTTTAGGTGAAGAGCCTGGGAGCTAAAGCTGGAGTTGTCCTAAACCCCGGTACCCCACTAAGTGCAATAGAATATGTCCTTGAGGGTGAGCCTTTGCATTTTTTACTTCCTTTTTTCTGTTTCCGTTTCTATCATTATAAATTAAATGTTGCGTTTTGTGGCTCGGGTTTCCCATATGATTCCTAAGCAGCCATGGACCAATACCAGCCTTCTATGGACTTGGTTTAGGGGGGGAAACGTTAACCAAGCTGTCAGTAAGCTAAGGGTTCCATGATTTCCATGTGTTAAATATTTATTACCTTTTTTTAAAAGAAGAGTATATTTTGACTTGTCTTGGGCACTTATAATACTTGTAAAAGGAAAAACTATACTTTTTATACAGAAGAGAAAAGGTTTGTTCGGGAGTATTATTAGCAAGATTGCTTTCAATTATTGAATTCACGAAAATTGATTTAGTTTCTGGGTGAATTACTCTTGACTTTTTGTGGTTGTTTAAGGCGTCGCACTTACTTTGCTTATTTTCATATATGACTTCACTAAATATTCCATGAATGTCCACACAATTTGAAAAACAGGCATCTAGTTTTTTGTTTAAACTTTTGAAAAGTTTAAACTTTCATTCAACTAGTAATGACATAGGTTCTACACTATTTGCTGATAAGCTTACTGTCAAATTAGGGGCGTACGAGTTGATGAAAGTCAGGGTGCTACATTTTTGTTTTAAACTCTGGTACTAAAATAAATGGCCAAAGTAGAGGAGTGTAATTTTTAATTTTTCTTATTCGTTGATTTTAGGTACCAGTGAGAAATGCATGGACATATTTCTTCTCGTTAAGATAATGAAAGAGAAAAATAACATCTTTCATAATGGATCAAATTCTATTTGATTACATGTTTTAAAGTTGTTTTGGTAATCAAAGAAATAAAATCTCATAATCTTACTATGGTGCTTGCAGTGGTTGACTTGGTCTTAATTATGTCCGTTAACCCTGGCTTTGGTGGCCAGAGTTTTATTGAGAGTCAAGTAAAGAAAATTTCTGATTTGAGAAGATTGTGCGCGGAAAAGGTATGCTGCAATCATTTTTGCTTTTTCATGTGCAGATTAATCGGTTTTGTGCTTCTCGTCTGGATTTTATTTTTACACAATCTATCTCACTCTCTCTCCCCTCAGGGTGTGAATCCATGGATTGAAGTGGATGGCGGGGTTGGTCCAGCAAATGCTTACAAGGTGCCGTATTCATTATCACACTTTATTCCATTCATTTATATTTAGGAGTGATCTGTACTGTAAAAGTATTCTATATGCTGAACGTAATGGGCCCAATGATTTGGGAAACCACTGAAAGTTTCATGCACTGAATTTTACTAGTGCCAGTACACTGCTATATTTTCTCCATTTTTGGTTAAAACAACTACAAATCAATAAGGGGAAAAACATTCATTTTTGTTTGTTCATTGAATTAGAATGCTTTCTAGACGGCATAGAAAACCATAGGAAGGATCCATTTAAGTTGTAAGATCCGATTTTTAGTATTATCTTATTTGACAGGTAATTGAGGCTGGAGCTAACGCACTGGTTGCTGGTTCTGCTGTCTTTGGAGCTAAAGATTATGCTGAAGGTACCTGATTATTTCTAAAAAAAAATAAATTGTGTGATTTGGTTACATTCCAATGCGTGTAAATTCAACAGGATTTTGATGTTTGTCATGGTTTCAACTCGCTTGTAGCTATAAAAGGAATCAAAACTAGCAAAAAACCTGAACCAGTTGCTGTGTGAAGTGTGTCCACGGTATCCCATCCATTTTACGCTCCAATGTAAGCTGCATGCCTTCCCCATTGAGGTTCTCTGATAAAATTTGAAATTTCATCTTTCTGGTTTGGTTGTCACTTTAACATCATAACTAGTAATATACCTATACATGCATAGCGGCGTATTCTTTTTAAGTAAATATTGGGAGAGATTGCCTACAGTCCAGTTTCAATATTTTTTTATCAGCACAAAGAACTATATTAAAAGAAAGTACGAGTATTTACAAGAATTTAAACTATAACTGAACCCACACATATAAGGTGAAATACACCCTGAAAAACGTCACCCAACATAGGCTACTTAAGGCTAGTTTCTAAGAAAGCATTTCAAAGGATCCAATTTCAATATGATTACATCAAATTTCATAATGTTAGACTCGTGACTCGATTGTTGTATGTATCTGACTGATAAATGCTCAATATTATTGCAAATTTTACTTCTAGTCATGTGAAAAATGTGCTGTTTGGATCACAATATTGTAAAAAGTACTATCCTGAGCACGATCTTTATCTAATTCTCACTGATGGTTTTCCTCTATTTGAACCTGGCAGACAATATCCATGATAAACAGGCTTATTTGCCACGGCTTGCCGTAACTGCCAGCAGTTGCTTGCTTCTCTGTGGAATTAGCTAGATGTCGGTCGGTAAAGCTTCGGCTGAGATGCATATTTGTGTATAATCTCTTGGAGTATCAGAACAACTTTAATTCTTGATAAAGCGCTCTACTCTCTATCAGCTTGTAACACGTCAGTTGTGTTCTTCTGTATTGTAACGCATCTGTGCTTTTTTAACTCTAAGGTTTGAAGAAAACCAGGTGAAATGGTTCTGTTTTTGTTTTCATGAAGTAATGTCGTTTTGTTTCATGCCTAGCTCTAAAGAGCGTCAATACTCAATAAGTCATTCAGTTTCATCTTCACTTTGCCCTAGTCAGGATTCAAATGTATCGTCTATACATTCAAATATCCCACGCCTTGCAAGATGAATAATGACCAATTTTCTTCAATTTCTTAGACAGTGCGCGTATGTGGAATTTCACCGTTATGGTGTAAGTAGCAAATTAATAATCTAGAGCAGTGCTGTCAATTGCTGATTGCGGAAAATAGTGATTTGCTCAAATTATGCATGTTATAGTGCCACTAATAGTTCGGTTGGTATGGTTTTTTCCAAACCAAACCAATGCAGTTTGGATTGGTTCGGTTTTTTTCAAGACAAAAATAATTTAAAACGGAGTAAAATTAACTAACATAAAAAAGGCTAACATAAATCTTTAAGAAAAAATCTACTCAAATATATGTAGTGTATAAATCACTCCCTTTTAATTTTTTTTCAAATAGCTAAGACAATGTTTAAAATAATTTGCATTAAATATTTTGTTGTAATTTTTAAATATAGCATAACAATATGGATCGTTTGTAAGTGAGTCAAAGAAATAATTGGATTTGAGCTAGTAAGTGAGTGAGAGTTGGGTTGTAGTTGCATTTGGGTTAGTAAGTTAGTAAGGAAGGTTGTAATTCAACAAGCCTTAGTGTTATCTTGCGGTTTGGTTTGGTTTCAGAAATCAAAACCGCGAATCGAACCGCGCGGTGTAATGAAAAAAAGAACCGAACAAAACCGATCAAAAACGGTTTTTTGCGGTTTTCGGTTTGGTTTGGTTCGGTTTGCGGTTTCTTATTTGTTTGGTTCGGTTTTGAACACCCCTAGCTACTATTACATAGAATTACATTATAGTGGCACAGTAAAAATCCTATATTTAATTTAACACTTCATAGGCCCATAGAGAATGTGACCTAACAATTTTCAGAAAGGATAATGGCGTTGGATTGTAGTCATGAATTGTAGTCATGAAGAAAATGACAACTTGTTTACACAATTGTGTGCCACTGAGATAACACAAACATATTTAAAATTGAATGAAAATTTATGTAGTAAAACATAAATTATTGTGTCAACAATAATGATAAAACATGCATATACGATTGTGGGGGTATCGTATATACGTCCATAACACATATATACGATGGCCAAAATTTTAGGGTCGTATATACATCCATAACACGTATATACGATTGGCACAAATTTTTTTTAAAAAAAATACATTTTGTATTTTTGAAACCATTGTATTTTATTTATATTTTTTAAAAAAAATTTACAAAATGATAAATTAGAGATGAATAATTTAGGCCTACAAATAGGTTTGGTGTGTAGTTCATTAACACGTGACGATGTAATTTCAATTAGGTTAAAAAATCGGTATTTGGGCAACCTACTCCGATCGTATTGAAACCACAGCATTAAATCCGAAAAAAATCAACGACAATGACTCCCCTAGAAGCGACTTCTTATGGGACTACGAGCTCAAAATCCCAAATTCCATCGTTTACTACTTTTTAGGAATTTTTTAAATTTTTCATAGTCTCCAAAAAATCTAAAAAAAATTGCATAGCCTTATTTGGTTTTGTTAGATTTTTAGTGGTGTTTTCATAATTTTTTAGATTAGTTTTGACTCTTTAACGAATTTTTAGTAGTTTTTTTATAACATTTTTTTTAAAAAATTTAAAACAAATTATTTAAAAAAGTAAAATAGTCATCGTATATATGTTCTGAGTACGTATATACAATTGGACATAAAATAACCATCGTATATACGTCCTCAAAGAATATATACGATTTATTTATTTATTTTAAAAAAAAATAATTTTCAAAGAGGTATTTTGAGGTATTTTGGGGTTATCAATTTGTGTGGGGTATGGGGGGAAGGGTGGGGTATGAAAAAAACATGGGTTTTTTTTTGTACCCCCACCCAATCCCCATATACCCCCACCCAAGCTGAAAACCCCAAAATGCCCTTCTGAAAACGTATTTTTTTTAAAGATTTTTGGTCAATCGTATATACACCTGGAGGGTATATATACGACCCTATTTTTTGCCCATCGTATATCACTACAACAGATCTAGTAGATGGGCAGCGTTTTTTTTTATCCATGGGCAGCCAAAAGCGGCTGAACGTGGCGCTGGGTATTCCACTCCAACAATGGGCAGCGCTTCCTAAAAAGCGCTGCCCATTGCCCAAACACGTCCTCAAATAGGCAGCGCTTCCTAAAAATATTATAATTTATACAAGAAAACTTTTTTTTACCATAATTTTCAGACATGGAATAATTCCTCTTCAAAATTAAGCAATCATTTCCTTTCAAAACCAGATTCTGCATGGTGTTTGTGCAATTAAATTTATTTCTCATCGAAGTCAAATAGGAACATATAAGCTTCTGGGAAAACTAACAACATTACATACATGGATTCGAAATCTCACCGGAAAAAACATAGCATTTATTGCAGAAACATGAATTGCAGCTTTCTTTGATCCTAAGCATCTTCATTTGCCAACCTACTATCACCTCTGCAAGCACTATAATTGAAAATCAACATAAGCATAAGCAACATGGACAAATAATATGGTTTGAAAATTACCCTACGTGTGATAACTCGTTTTCTTTTTATGGTTCTCACCTGTTGTACATTTGTCAGGGTTGCAGAAAACATTTCTTTTTTTCTTTTTACAATGCACAAAGCAAAGAAGGAAACATAGAAACTTGCTTGTTGTATATACAATCATCGAATAAAATTCACAAAATCCTTACCATAACCTTCAGGATCTTTATTAATCTGTTTCTGAAAAGATTCATTTGCTAGCAAACTCAAATCACTAAATTGATACTCCACCTATTACATACAAACACAAATCCATTTCACACAAAGTTATTATTATTCAAAATCTAAGAGTAAAACCTAAAATCATAATCTTAGAATTTGAAAAATCAAAAATCTAAGAGTAAAACCTAAAATTAAAACAGAACTTACGAGAATGAGGGACCCTAAAGTATCACTCTCTACTATTTAGTAGATAAACTATGAAAAGCCATAAAGTTTATCTTCATCCAATTCAACACTTAAGCGGCTAAATTAGGGACTAAATTGATAGACAGAGAGATCAAATATATGGACTATTTAATACAAATCTATAGTTTAGGGACTAAATTGAGGGTTTAATCTTAACCAAACGAGGAAAATAAATTAGAGGAATAAAAACAACACATACCTTAAGGCAAGTCAGTGAAGAGACAACATCGTACCACTTTAGCAAAGATTGAGAAAAGAATCGGTGGCTTTTGAAAACAAAGAACATACACTTTGATATCATCTTTAGTCAATTGATCCCTAAATTGAAAAACCCCAATTCGAATTTCAGACAACCAAATCTCAAAATCAATAACAGAAAACAATTTTTTTTATTGAAAGAACGATTAAAAGAGAAATTGAGTGAGAGGAGATTAGTGTTACCTGTAAATATAAGTCTTTCCAGAGAAGAATTCATCGAGGGATTTGAGACCCTCTTACGTGTGTAGATCCGAAAAGGTAACAACCATTGGTGATTTTGAAAGAGTGATAGTGGCGAGAGTCGAGTGTGCGGAGGAGAGAAAACGAGAAAGAGAGATGGAGCTCTCGCTCAATGTTCGAGTGTGCGGAGGAGAGTGGCGAGAGTCGAAGAGTGGGGAAGAGAGGAAGAGGGGGAAGACGTACGGAGTAAGAGGTAGGGGGAGAAGATAGATCGGTGTGAGAGAGATAGAATCCGTGAGAGAGAAAAAGAGAGAAACTCGGTGTTTTTAAAAACGGCTGGGTATTGGGAGAACGTGTGACCCGACCCAGCGTTTTTTAAAAGCACTGGGTATTGGGAGAACGTGTGACCCAATACCCGCCGTTTTTTAAAAGCGCTGGGTATGGCTAGTGCGCGTTTAAAGGCGATGGGCGACATTTGTTTAAAAACGCACGGTATGGGTTAGCCGCTTTGGCCATCCGTGGCGTTTTTACTTAAAGCGCTGCTTATATGGGCGCTCTTTTTTGACAAATCTGGCGTAGTGTATACACCCCCCAAGGCGTATATACGATTGGCACACCCCCACCATAATCGTATATACGCCTTGGGGGGTGTATATACGATGGGCAAAAAATAGGGTCGTATATATACCCCCCCTCAGGTGTATATACGATCCCTATTGTATTTTTTAAATTTTTTTAAGTCAAATAAAAATTAATTAATGCCCTGATTGTAATGAAATAGGGTCGTATATATACCCCCCTCATCGTTGTGTGTAGTTCGTTAAAACGTGACGATGTTATACGTCGAACGAATAATTTAGGCTAAAAAATTGGTATTCGGACAACATACTCCGATCGTAATGAAACCACAACCATTAAATCCGAAAAAAATCAAGAATCAAGATTCTTTTAGGAAGGGACTTCTTAAGGGACTACGGCCTCAAAATCCCAAATTCCATCGTTTACTATTTTTTACGATTTTTTTTAATTCTTCATAGTCTCCAAAAAATCTAAAAAAATTTGTATAGCCTTATTTTGGTTTTGTTAGATTTTTAGTGGTGTTTTTATAATTTTTTGGAGTAGTTTTGACTATTTAACGAATTTTTAGTAGCCTTTTAGTAATAAAAATTAAAACAAATTATTAAAAAAAATAAAAACCCCATCGTATATACCCCTTTGAGTACGTATATACGATTGGACATAAAATAGCCATCGTATATACGTACTCAAAGGGGTATATACGATTTATTTATTTTTTAAAAAAAAATTAATTTTCAAATGGCATTTTGGGGATTTAAAATTGGGTGAGGGTTTATGGGGATGGGGTGGGGGTATCAAAAACACAAGCCAAAATGGCTATTGCTTTTCCCACACCCCCTCCTACTCGAAACACACCCCATAAGGGTGTGAAAAGACCAAAAGACCAGACGAAACCTATTTTTTTTATGAAATTTTCACCTGTTCGAACACGGGCCTTCGAACAGGTTCGAACTAGGCCGTTCGAGTGTGTTAAATATGGACAGACACCCCTTGGGCGTTTTTTCAACTGTTCGAATAGGGTCATGCGAACACATTCGAATAGGGTCATGCGAACACATTCGAATGATGTTGTTCGAACAAGTGCTGCAGAATGACAGGTATTGGACGTCTCAGATTCCACCGACAGTTTTAATCAACGGTTTACAATCAGTCAAATGTGTCATATAAAGGAGTGGATGTCAATCCCTTTGGAAAATGTGCCTGAACGGGTAGAATTTAAACGGCTCAGATTTGTGATCTAAAAATGTGTTCGCACAACCTCATTCGAACACCTTCGTTTTCATGTGTTCGAAGGACGTCGTTCGAACAATTCAGCGTTTCAGAAAAAAAAAAAAAACCCAAATGCACAGATGGGGGAGAGGCATACCTTGAAGAAAATGGAATGATTAGAGAGTGTGAGAGGAGGCGAAAATAACCCAACAACTCTTGAGAGTGTTGGTGGAGAAGATTGAGGGAGAGATTGGGTGAGATTGAGTGAGTTGGGAGAAGGTGAGTGAGAGGGAGAGTGAAGGTTAGGGTTCGGTTGAGGGAGAGTGAGAGAAGGAGACGAGGGAGAGTGGGAAGGGAGGGGAGGGGTGTGGGTTTTTTTGTTTTTTTAATTGGGGGTAAATTTGGAATTTAAAATTTGATGGGGTGTGAATAAGTAGGAGGGGGTGTGGGGAAAGTAATAACCGCCAAAATACATCCCAAACCCAAAACGTTGACCGACCAAAGACTCAACTAGCAGCCCATAACTTTAAAAGGAATGGCCTGTGATTAAGTTAAAGGTGTTTTTTTCCATACCCCACCCTTTCCCCCCATACCCCCACCAAATTGGATAACCCCAAAATGCTCATTTGAAAACTAATTTTTTTTTAAAAATAAATAAATCGTATATACGTCTTGAGTACGTATATACGATGGCTATTTTGAGTCCAATCGTATATACGCACTCAATTTTTTTTAGAAGGGAAGAGAAAGGAGAGATTCAGATTTGCGTTCTAATTTTTTTTATAAAATCTATGTTTTGTACCAACATAAATATTTTTTTTAGCAAATGAATGGTTTACGGAGCCTCGTTAAAATCTTCTGATGGAAAACCCTCCTTAGGGAAAAACCATCAAGAAGGAAAGAGTATTCTCCTACAATTTATTAATATACAAGAAGGATTAGTTCAGTGGTAATTCTTCTTGTGTTTGAAGTAGATGTTGTAAGTTCAAGTCCTACCTAAGCCATTTTCAAGATTCATTTTTGAGTGGAACAACAATGCCACGTGACAGCCAACTATTGGTTGCTGACGTGGCGGTGGTGACATGGGGTGATGACATGGCGTTCAGAGCCATGTGGCAAAGATGTCCAATAAGACAGTGTATTAGGTTTTTTTTTACAGCAAGTTAACGACAGAGGTAACTACAAACACTTAATATTTGCAAAGTTTATTTTAAGAGTTTTTTCTTTTTGCAGGAGGGTAAATATGATAATATTTGCATGGGGTAAATAATATTTAAGCCTAAATATATCAAGTAACGTCGGTCAATTAGAATTTATACTAACATCCTTCTAATTTATTGAAATCTTTTAAATCAGAGTCTCTTATTCTTGCACGTCAGCATTTGAAAAGAATATTGAACTAACATTTAAAATTATAAAAGATTGTCTATTTTCATGAAATAATTTAAGAGAGGAGAAAAGTTCAAAAAATATAGTGGAGATTTTGTCATGGTCCAATTACTTCAATTCTTAACAACTTCTCTTCAAAACATGATAAGTGTTTTTTGACGGATTCAAAACATGATAATTAAGCATTCTCTTTTCTACCATAATAACATTATTATTGGACTACATTACAGAATGATACATAAATGACAACGTGAACTGTACAAAAATGCCCCCCTCCCACTTTATGGAATCAAGAGTTTGCATATAAAGAAAGGAATAATACAACATATACATCTGCACATGAATATAAACTGAAACTACCCGAGGAACATACTACACATTCTGTCTGCAAATCGGACATGAATCATTCTTGACAAGCCATTTGTCCACACATATCAAGTGAAATGTATGCCGGCAGTGAGGTAAGCTTCTTGCAATTTCTCCTACTACAATATCCTGTAAATTAAATTTATCATCCAAAATTCAAATGGGGACAATGAAGAATATGGCAACTATCAGTGCAAGCAAAAGCATCTTTGTGGTCATTTAATCTCACTAGTATCACTAGCAAAACAAGTAAAGGCTATTTTACTGAATGATGTGTAGTGTGAATAAGCACTGGGAATCAAAAAATTAATCACCTGCAAACATATTGTACAAGTATTCTCCGCCTTCGTGTCCTTCAAGATCATATGGTGCGGTAGCTTCTTCAATGAATCCCCTGACAGTCCTCTGGATGCTGCTGCTAAGCTATCGCCAATCTCATCGTAGCCTGTATTATTCATAATGCCAACCTGCTCAAACTAAAACAAATTATCATAAACTAGATATTTTCCAACAGACAACAAAATTATGAAATCCCAGGACAGGAGTCACAGATTACTTCTCAAAGGTGAAAGTCTGGAAGTAATAACCATAATTACAAAACAATTAACACAGCAAGATCAATTTAGTTACATGTAAATAAATATTACGGACAATGGTTTGTTACAGTGAAAAACAAAATGGTCTGCATTAGGGTTATAAATATCAACAATGGTGAAACAGAAAAATCAAGAGAGAAATACTATAGAGACCAGAAAGAGAAGAATGTTAATCATCATCAGTGAAAGCATCAAAAGAAAAATAGTAGTGAACGTCAACATATGTTGTCAAAAATACATAAGAAAGATTAAAGATATTCATGTACACATGCAGCATCAGTTTCAGTGATATCACCACAGTTCCAATAACCTTTATGGAAACAAGCTCAGGGCTGTCAAATCTATGTGGTTCTTGCCTTTACCATATCATATTGGTTTTGGATAAATACTCAAATATGTCTTCAATTTCATGAACTCTGATTAGGGCACTTAAATTTATTTTAGAAACTTATCTATTTCAATTTCAGATTTCAAAGATGATATAGGTTACACGAGCTTTCCATTCAACCACCGCAATGGGAGAAAATGGGACTAATTTCCAATTCAAAATGGTGAAGATGCTCATAAAACTAGCCAAGAGAAGGAGAAACAGAAAGGTTGCATTTTGCAGGCTTTCATACTTCAAAGGGAAAACAAGTGGGCATTATTCATGGGTCCTATAAGCAAAGTTGGTAAATGGTAACCGGTTGTGGGTCTGTGAGTTGTCCAATTCAAATTGGCCAAAAGCTCTTGATAATAAATGCATCATTGCAACTAGACTATAAGACTATTAAATGCATCAACATAGACATAAAGCTATTGCTTGTGGGGGAAGAGAGATAGAGGAATATTACTTGCAAATTGTAAGCAGTTAAAATAGCAGGTGAAATCGATTCTTCTACAAGCCTCCCACGAACAAGTTCTTCTATGAAATCAGCCTGAATTTAAGTGTTAAAAAACTGGCTTAAAACTATGCATTGAGATGGTCACTCAAAAAACACACCACTAAGATGCTGCTTAATGAACCAGCAACCACATAAACCAGCAAGCACATAAATCAGCAAACACATACAAGGCGTAAATACAGGCATTTTAAGCTAAAAGATTACCTAACTCTGCACGTTGAGCCTCATAATTTTGCAAGTTACAAATGATTTTAGTTTACTCATAAAAATACCAAGGAAAACCAAGAGCAAAATGATTACCAACCATAGATGAGGCGCCCCGTGCGCCAGTTTGCTCCATACACCAGTAAGCACGGGAAGCTTCCAAGACCTCGACTGAAAGAATAGCCCCAGCAATGGCACCTAATGACATTCCCCGTAGAAAACCACTTTTGGTAGCCTTAGCTGCTAAAGCACCAGCTATAGCACCTGTCAAGGCTCCAGCTGCAAGCAATTGAAAAAACACAAAACATGAGATGAGACCAATAAAAACAACCCTCAAATCCTAAGCAACACTTCAAACAGTGGCTACTAAATTTCAACACCCTAGAAATTCTCCAACTTTTATAAAAACAACCATCTGATTATCAGACCAGCCATGAATTTCACAGCAACACAAGTCAAGGCATGATGAAACAAGCAACAGTTTTAAATAAAATAAAATAAAAAAGTGCATAAATTTGATTTGTGCAGATAAAAGATTCCTCCTCCTGATTAATTAAGCTAAGAAAAAACAGATCATATTTTCAATTATGTTTCTACGGTACCTAACAGCAAACATGTCAAATGCACAAGCAGACATGAAAAGGAAATTGAATAAAAGTCTCTAATTTTAAGAAAAGCTAAATCGTAAACAAGGAAATGATGATGATGATGCATGGAATGGAAATTGGATGAAATGAAAAGGCATGTTACCAATGGCAAAACAAGCTGTGAGAGTTCCAGAAATGGCGCATAATATAAATTTGGAGACAGAGCGAAATCCCCAAAAGGGAAATTCGATTCCTCCTCCGGTTTCCATGATGCGGAATGGAATATGGTGGAGGTGTCAGAGGAAGCGTTGACGCCGGAGCATAGCTTTTTGTTTTGTTTGTTTTCTTATTATGGGTGCTGTGCTGGTAATAATTGAGATATTGAAAGGATAAGAAAGAGGAAAGGCTATATTTTGGGGCGATCCTGCGCCGTCCCGTCAGTAATGGAAAATGAAAGCTCAAATGCGTAGGTTGTGATGATTGAAAACGTTCAGAAAATACGCAAGAGACGACACCATGTACTAACAACCTTTCTTTCACTTCACCAACAAGCACACGCATCACTTATAGTAATAAATACGGGCTCCGTTTAATATTATATGTCGTTTAAGTTCGTGGCAAAATAGATTGTGAGTTAGTTTATCAAATTATCCTTTAATAATGATATTAGAAACATAAAAAAAGTAAAATTGTAAGAAGAGACATATTAAATAATGAAGGGTATGATTGGAAAAGAAAATTGATATTGCATTGGTATTCTAAAAAATCATGTATTATGGGATAAAATTTTTTGCCTATAAATCATATAATATGAGACGGAGGGAGTAGATATATATATATATATATATATATATATATATATATATATATAAAATTAATTATTAATTAATATTCTAATATTAATACACTACTAGTAGGCACAGACGACGGACGACCCGTGGAATGCATGGGTGATGTATAATTGAGAGGACCCCACCCGTTTGGTGGTTAAGATAAATAAATAGAATATGATAAAGTCTATGGTCATTAATAAAAAATTTATCTTGAGTTTGAGTTCAAACAAGATAAGTCACATAAGTCTAAAACTAGCCTCATTACCCGTGAGATGCACGGGGTGAGTTAGTATCAATGAATATAAATAAATTAATTCAACTCGTTAATATTGTGAGAAAGTGAATATTAATTAAAGATAGTTTAATAAATGTATTTATTTCTGACATGAATCAAAGAAAATTAAATGTATAAAACTACTATTCTTAATACGTGTAAAGGTAGTTAATTTTTGCTTATAATTATGTCCAGAGGGAGTACATCAATACATCAATCATGCAAGGTTGAAAAAAAAGCCACAAATAAAATAAAAGCACATATACAAAGTTGAAAGAAAATGTTGGCGAGTTTCTATCAGAAATTAAATGAGGTCGAATTAGTTCCATGAGAAGAGAGTTAACTTATAACTATAAATTAAATAAAAATATTATAAAATTAAAAATAAATTTTAGCAAAGATATTGGAATTGAACATCCACTAATAATAAGAAGAAAAAAAGTCTAAAAACTTTTAATAACGTTATCTATATTTATCAAATGTAAATATAAAAACCTAACCCATAATTAAAGAGAGAAGAAGATAATACAATTAGAAAGTTAAACACATACATAGGTATCATGCAAAGTTTGATTTAAAACTAAACACCAGTTTAAGTCTAATACTCGTTGGTGTGAAGTTATAAAAATAAATAAGAGAACACTAATTTAGACATGTGAATTTTTTTCTGCAACCTAAAATACCTGAAAATATACTGCCTAGCATCACACTTTACGTATTTTGTCACGATTTTTTTTTTCATCAAACAGGTTATTGAGGAATGAACTTCGCGTATTTGAACATGTAAAAAATTTTCGCGCCCCTAAAGCAGTCCAAAATATACTGTCAGCATCGCACTCTACGTATTTTTTCACAAACTTATTATTATTTTTACCAAACCGGTTATTTACGAAGAAACTTCTGGTATTTGAAGAGTTAAAAAAATTCTGAATCCTAAAGTACCCCAAAATACAATGCTTAACATTTCACTTTACGCATTTTATTACAAAAAAAATTTTCCCCATCAAGTACACCAAAACACACTGTTTAACATCTCACTTTACGTATTTTGTCATGAAATTAATTTCTTTTCACTGAATATATGCATATTTAAACATGTAAATTTTTTTGAGACCGTAAAGTACCATTTAAAATGTAAAAAAGGAAAAATGAAAAACCTTAAAATATAAAAGAACATTGTGTGTGACAAAAACTCTGTTGGGAGGGGAGAACCACATGTGTCAGCAAAGTCAGATACTCATGACCAATCAGATTCCATAGTGTAGATTAGATTAGTTATCGGCAAAGTCAATAGAAACTGCACATCAATGACATGATAACCAAAAAAATAAAAGAAAAAAAAACAAAAACAAAAACAAAAGCAAATAAAAAAAACTGAAACAAAAATGGAAGAATAGTAAAAAAAAGTGAAGTTAAATGCTCCAAATATGTGAAACAGCCGAAAAGAGTGAAAATGTGAAACAAATTGTAAGGAAAATAGAATGCATGGACACGTCATTTATTCACAACTTGTGAAGGAATCGGATTTTTTTTAATAACCGTAAAAAAATGGAAGTTTTGGCGGCAACTTGACAAGCCGCATACAATATTACTAGTCAACATCGAAATCATTGTGATAATCAATGCGCTAAAGAAAACGAGGTTGTCCCGTGTCTTAAGGTAGATTATGCCATTAGGCAAATGTGTTACTTTGCAAAATATAAAATCTAATAATTGTGAATAAAAATTAAATTATAAATATTAATTAAATAACAAATATTATAAATTTAAAATGAACTTTAATAAAGACATTTAAATTGAACATCCTCCGCATATAAAATAAGAAGAAAAAGTCTAAAGAACTTTAATAATTATCAACATTCATTAAATACAAATACAAAAAATTAACCTATAATAAGAAAGAAAAAATGACAATGCATTTTTTTAGAATTATAATATTCATATTTTTATTCCAAATTTGCCTCAAATTAATGTTTTATGCATAACTCTTCAATCATTAATATTTAATACTGCTAACTTTGAAAAGTTATCCAGCACATATAATATAGCAGGAAGTCAAGCTGCTTGAAAATCAGCTTCTCTCTCTGCATGAGAAGCTATGAGAAGCGGGAAAACTCCCGCTTGTTAAAGTGTATCAAAGAAAACCAATGAGGTCGAAACGATATGGGCCGTCGGCCCATGTATGCATAATCTTAAAGCAAGCACGCCGCTTGAGCGCAACTTCTCGCAACCGACCGAAATTTTCGCAAAACGGTCGGACTCTACAAGATATATATCGCCCCGTTCGCACATGGCATCAGGTACGTTCTATTACCTTGTGTTATCTGCCCGAGCGACCACTTACTTGATCGTCGGAGTGTCTTTGCAGGTAACACCCGAGGTACTCAGCGTGAAGCCAAGACCGGTCCTTTCTCCTATTCAACGACCGGTCTAGTCACAGGACAACAACTTCAACACTTCAACACTTCATTGGTCAAGGTACGATCACCCGCCAAAAAAGTTGTACGTAAAAAGTGTGAGTGGTACTTTTGTAAATAATGCAATTATCAAGTGTAGTTCCTATCCACTAAATTCCAAAAAGTACATGTTCCAATCTCTCTCTCTCTCTCTCTTTCAAATCACCAAAATAAGGAATTCTCTCTCTCTCTCTCGTCTCCCTCTTGCCCTCCTCTCTCCCTTTCTCTCATTCTTCTCTCCCATGGCCGCTCTCCACCTATTCTCTCACATCCGACCTATTTCAATTTCTTTTTCAAATATTAACTACATTTTCTTCAACTCCTCCTCCCCCTCTATCTTCCTATCTTATTATTTTTCAAAAAGGAATCGTCTTGACAAATGACCACCGCCTTAGTCTCACTTTCCGGCCAACTCCGGCCACCCCCTCCCTACTAAGATCACCATTTTGTTTGTCTCCTTCTCCTCTACAAGAAAGTCTCAACCATTTTCAGAAACAAAGTAGATCGGAAAACTTTTGCATCTACTCCTTCTTCCACGTTTCTGGCCACCATAGACTTCTAACCAGAAAACTAACATGATATTTGGAATCCCCTCATTGTACGCATTAAAACCCCTCAAAAAATATCCTGATCAACCACCTTGCTCCGGCGACCACCACCGGAAAGAAATGAAGCTAAAAGGCAAAGCTGAGAAAGTCCAATGCAAGTTTGGAAAGGGAAGTGAGTGGAAGGCGGTGGAAGTAAGCAAAGTAAAGCAGTGTGTAGGTTCATCAGAATGGCTAAGAAAAGCAAGATTTTGGTATTATTAGCATGAACTTCTGATGATATAGAAGAAGATCACGCTACAATTTTACATTCATTTTCTTTGAATCATAGTGTATTGGTTATAAAGATTGAATCAAGATTGGGCAGCCACAAATTACTTCGATATTTTTCAAGCCTGACTTATAAAGACTGAATCAAACCCAAAGGTATCCCTTTATGAGATTTGTTTTCAGTATTTGTTCCTCTATATGACTAATTATATTTCACTTTTATGATGATTGGGAATACTTCTATAGTTTGCAAGAGATAAACTAATTTTGTTCTTAAATCAAGTATGAACATTAAGACTTCTTTACTTGTATTGGTGTTGATTTAACATATATGTTGGTAACATTAAGCTTTAGATGATTTGCTTAAGACTTATGGATGTTTGGGGTTATTGTTCATGAATACTTCTTGAATTTTGAGTATAACTTAATTTTTTGATGGTTGTGCATGTGAAGGAGGTGAGTTGCGTTAGTTGTGTGTGGAAGCTAGAGACAGAATCATAGCCTACAAAGACACCAGCGTCTTGGGCACTGATTTGGAAGAAGAAGAATCAAAAGAAGAAGAAGAACCATCTCTCTTTTAATCCACTTTCTAAGCACGTTCATTCCTTCACCAATATTTCCTTTAACAATATTTCCCTTCACCATCCAAACACACCATCAATGTTGGACATGTGGGGTATTGTTGTGTTGAATAGTCATATCAACTTTGTAGTCACGTGTTTCGAAATGTAGATGACATAATTACATTGATAATGGCGCTACTCAAGTGTACCCTTTATTGGGAAGGTCACACTAAGAAGTTTTTAAATGCGTGAGGGTAAAAACATACATAGGGGTAATTATGATGCTCTATAGGGGTAAAACATACATAGGGGTAATTATAATCCTTGATGTAGTATTTCTAAAAACATTTATGTCTGCAGGTAGCATTTGGATTTATTGTAAATGTGACTGAATGTCTCGTTGAAAGAAGATGATGAAGGTTCTATTGTAAAGGTGACTGAAATTCCCACGAAGTCTGATCAATGCAAAGAACACTTGCATGTACTCGAATATTAAAGAAAGATAAAAATATAAAAACCAATTAAAGAAAAGATTTAATACTCGTAGGTGCAAAATGACCAAAATAAAGAAGACACTGGCAGCATCCCACTTTACGTATTTTTTCACAAACTTATTATTATATTTTACCAAACTTACGGTATTTGAAGAGTTAAATTTTTTCAAATCTCGTAAGTACCTCAAAACGCACTACTTAACATTTCACTTTAGACATTTTGTTACAAAATAATTTTTTCACAATCAAGTACACCAACAAAGACCATAAATCACATCACCACACAAAGAGCACCATAAAAATCACGGATGAAAATTCCACCGCAATCACGGATCAAACCACCAAACCCAACAACACTTGGATTACTAATGACACTTTAAATAAAAGCTAAACAGTATAGAAACCAAATATAGTTTTTTTTGTCAAAAAATAATATACTTTTTTTGTTACGGAACCAAATATAGACTATTAACTCTCACTTGATTCTTTTGTCAAAAAACTCTCCCTTGATTTTTCTGTCAAAAAAAAAAACTCTCCATTAATTCTGATATCATGCATGGTTGAAGGAAAACCCATGATAAAATAGGAGCAGTTATACAAAGTTGAAAAAGATTATGGAGGTTTTATTGTAAATGTAACTGAATGTCTCGTTGAAAGAAGATGATGAAGGTTCTATTGTAAAGATGACTGAAATTCCCACGGGAAGTACAGTCAATACAGCAACACTGCATGTACTCGAATATTAAAGAAAGATAAAAATATAAAAACCAATTAAATAATACCCGTTGGTGCAAAATGACCAAAATAAAGAAGACAACAAAATAGAAAGTGAAACACGTGGTATCGTGCTGGGTTTGATGGAAATTACCAATAAAATAGAAACACATAGAAAGTTGAAAGAGTACGATTGATGATCTATTGTAAATGTGGCTGAAGTTCCCGTAGATAAAATTAAATTAAAACTATAAATTAAATAAGAAGATTATAAAATAAAAAAGAAATGGTTATTAAGGAACGAACTTCGTGAATTTGAACATCTACAAATTTTTGGGGTCCTAAAGTACCCCAAAATACACTGTCAGCGTCCCACTTTACGTATTTTTTCACAAACTTATTATTATATTTTACCAAACTTCTGGTATTAGAAGAGTTAAATTTTTTTCAAATCCTAGAAGTACCTCAAAACGCACTACTTAACATTTAAGTTTAGACATTTTGTTACAAAATAATTTTTTCACAATCAAGTACACCATACCACACTTTTTAGGATCTAACTTTACATAGTTTTTCATGAAATGAATTTTTTTTACCGAATCGATTATTTAAAAACAAAATTTACATATTTAAGCATTTAAAATTTTTCGAGACTGTAAACCACTCTTTAAAATATAAGAGAAGAAAAAAAACCTAAAGAAAAACCAAAAAGAAGAGAAAAAAAACAAAAAGAAACCAAATATAGTTTTTTTTGTCAAAAAAAATATACTTTTTTTGTTACGGAACCAAATAGAGACTATTAACTCTCTCTTGATTCTTTTGTCAAAAAACTCTCCCTTGATTTTTCTGTCAAAAAAAAAACTCTCAGTTAATTCTGATATCATGAATGGTTGAAGGAAAACCCATGATAAAATAGAAGCAGTTATACAAAGTTGAAAAAGATTATGGAGGTCTTATTGTAAATGTGACTGAAGGTCTCGTTGAAAGAAGATGATGAAGGTTCTATTGTAAAGGTGATTTGAAATTCCCACGGGAGTCTGATCAATGCATCAACACTGCATGTACTCGAATATTAAATAAAGATAAAAATATAAAAACCAATTAAATAATACCCGTTGGTGCAAAATGACCAAAATAAAGAAGACAACAAAAAAGAAAGTGAAACACGTGGTATCGTGCTGGGTTTGATGGAAATTACCAATAAAATAGAAGCACATATAGAAAGTTGAAAGAAATCACGATTGATGATCTATTGTAAATGTGGTGAAGTTCCTTAGATAAAATTAAATTAAAACTATAAAATTAAATAAGAAGATTATAAAATAAAAAAGAAAGGGCTATTAAGGAACGAACTTCGTGTATTTGAAAATCTACAAATTTTTGGGGTCCTAAAGTACCCCAAAATACACTGTCAACATCCCACTTTACGTTTAACGAAAAAAAAGGCAGTTCAACCAAAATAATAAGATGAAAGGCAAAAAAAAACCAAGAAAGAAAAAAAACAAAGAAAACAAAAAAAAAGTAAACAGTACCTGCAGCTTTGGCGCCATTCTGCCAAGCCGCATATATTATAGGATTAGATATATTTTAAAATATAAAAATATGAAATTTATTAAAAATGATATATATTAAAAAACAAAAAACAAAAATAAAACATTATGGTAAACTAAAAATTAAAATATTAGTAGTTAATATAAAAAATAATGTATGATTTTATGATTAGAATAATTTTATTGTAGAATATAAAATTAAAAATCTATTGAAATTTAAAAAAATATCATAAAAATTATTAAAAAGTATAAAAATAGAAACTTAATTTAATTTTTCAACAAACGAATTATAATTGTTGCAAGAGTAGTTTTGTTATTAACATATAATAAATATCATATCATTATCTATTAGTTTATCTAAAATATATGATAAAACAACTCGTGTTATCTCTGTACTTAAAAAGAGAACAAAAATATATTATCTGATCTTTTTTATCAAAAAATATATATTATCTAATATTTTATAGGTATGATGGTGTTAATTTATCTCTATCTATCTATCTTCTATACATATATGTAAAGGAATCCCCAATGGAGCCTCCACAATCAATCTCAACATTTTTGTGTATTTAAATATTTATTTATAATTTAGACTTGAAGAGGAATTCAATTTTAATGAAAGCTAATAATTGCCACTAAGTTATTAAATATTTTTTTTAAGCAATTAAATAATTCTCTTAGTGGAATATTAATGAACCAATTTTATATTTATATGAAAAAGATATTCTCTTATTGAAATATAGAAATTGATAATAACAACTAACAATATGTTTAAAAGTATAATATAATATAACTATATATATGGGTAATTTAATAAGTATTTCTAAAGTTAATAGAATATATGTTGTTTTAACAAATACAATTATCGTTACTCCTACTCTACATAGCATGTATATACCCACTATTTCAGATTATATGAATGCCAAGAGTTCATAAGCTATATTTACTTAAAACAATAATTAGGCTTTAATATTTTTAATGTATTGAAAGCATATAATTGCCACTAACTTATTAAATCATTCTCTTAATGGAATATTAATTAACTATTTTTATATTTATATGAAAATATTGATATTTTCTATGGAAATATAGAAATTGATAATAACAACTAACAATATGTTTAAGTATAATATTGTGTCAAAAAAAAGTATAATATAATGTAACCTATCTATATTTATATTTTAATATATCCATCTATCTACATTATATATTCTACATATCTATATATCAATTATCAAAGAAGCTTGACTCATGAATTGTGAGTTTTCCTCTCTTTTTTAATTTTATTTTAAAAAACTTTCTCCCTTATTGGTCACTTTTAGTATATTAATTGATTGATGTATTGGTTTATGTTGCCTTTTGGTGTCTCTAAATCATTATTTTTTTTAGTAATAGTTATTATAGTTGGTTTTTAATAGAGATATGTTGCAATCTTTTCATTTTCTTCCACTTTAAGTCTTCTTTCAGAAACACTATAAATACTAAAGAAGAGAAGTCACCACTTATCATTTCATTTTTTACATCACTTTTGTTAGGTTGTCTCGCCACTTATGTAATTTTTTTTTTACATCACTAATATTCAAGCTTGGAGAAAGCCATGGTAGTAGTTGTAGTTCCAAAAAAAATTGTGTCAATTTGTCTTTTATTTATAATCTTTTATTGATTGTTGATTAAGTATTGAGTTTGTCATATGTTTCAAATTTCAGTCAAGGGAGGGAGGATGAAGCTTACATGGATATAGAAGAAATTGAAAATGCAAAGCAAATGATTTGAGCTTCATGTTCTAGACAATTCTAATGTAGTCAAAAAGAGAAAAAGAAAAATTTGGATTAAGTCATGCAATTGAGGAATAATTTCCTTTTCAAGCAATAGACATGTATGGATTATGCTTGATTTTAATATTTTTCTTTAAAAAAAATTAATTTTAATATCTTCCATGAAATTGGATGCGTGTTCTATCAAAAAGTCTTTTTAATATGTTTCTTTGAAATTATTTTTGGTGCCATAGTTAAGGATTGAAATATTAGAGTTTCAAAATAATAAAAAATAATTATTTTAGTTATCAATAAACTCACATTTTACTATAATATGAGTGTAAGAGACTTAGTTTTTAATTCATCGTTTATTTATATATTTTTTCATGGATTGTTTCATTTTCTTTTGATAAATTATTTACTTATTTATTTCACTTATATTTCATAATTTTGAATGTACTATGTAATATTTATTGTAATTATATAAAATAAAATTGCTCACTCTTAAATCAAATTTAATCAAAATTGTTTTTAAATTAAGAAATAATGAGTGAGCATTTGAAATTCTTTTTGGTGTAACTACTATGCATTGAAAGGGGAGAGTTTCATATTGATATGAATCATTCCTTTAATTTCCAATAAATTCACGAGTTAATAAAATATATATGGAAGATGTATGGTTTTTATCAGTTATAATAACATACACTATTTATAATAACATACACTATTTATCAGTGGAAGTTTTTGGATTTCTGGATTTACCAAAAATTCAGGTTAATTCGGTTCATAAATTGTGAACCGGATTTACCTATCTATGAGGTAAATTAGGAAATCTAACAAACCCCCACCAAAAGCGTAGGTTTTTTGAAATTTTTTGTCAAATTATGAGTATTTTTGTCCAAAATGATATTTATGGAGTTGTGAGAGATAAGAAGGGGGTGAAAAAAAAACACTAATGATTATGGAGGGAAATGAGATTGACAAACCAATATTAATTTTGTAGATTATGGAGGGAAATTCAAGTTTTAATATTTGACATGAATATAAAATTTTGAAATCATGTTACGAACAAAAAGCATTCATTATACGCACCTGAAAAACAAAGGCATAAGTTTAGGATGTTGATTGAAGGTTGTGTTCCTGTAAGAGGGAAAAGAGTTATTCAAGAACACGTGTTATCACTATTGCATAGCTGCAACAACTTAAGAAATCTCATTCAAATTCATAGCCAAGTAGTTCTCAACGGTCTCTCTCAGAAAAATAGCATCATCGCCAAGCTTCTATCTTTCTACGCAACCTCTGGTCAACTTCAACAAGCCCACAAGCTTTTATCAACAATTGATAACCCAAGCACCGTCGTTTGGAACCATATTATCAGAGGCTATGCACACAGCCACTCACCTTGGAAATCGGTGGAATATTACAACCAAATGGTGTTAACTGAGTCTGAACCTGATGTGTTCACATACTCGTTTCTCTTGAGTGCTTGTGCACGAGGTGGGTTAGTGAGAGAAGGGGAACAGCTGCATGCCACTGTTTTGACAAAAGGGTATTGCTCCAATGTGTTTGTGGACACTAATTTGATCAACTTCTATGCGAGACACGGTGGTGTTGAGCAAGCACGCCATGTGTTTGATGATATGAGTCAGAGAAGTGTTGTTAGCTGGAACTCTATTCTTGCTGGGTATGTTAGATGTGGTGATTTTGATGGGGCGGGAAAGGTTTTTGATGAAATGCCATGTAGGAATGTTGTGTCGTGGACGACTATGATTGCTGGGTGTGCTCAGAATGGAAGGTCTGAAGAAGCTTTGTTGTTGTTTGGTCAGATGAGGAGAGCTTGTGTGGAATTGGATCAGGTTGTTTTGGTGGCAGCTTTATCAGCATGTGCTGAATTAGGGGATCTGAAGTTGGGAAGATGGATCCATTGGTATGTTCAACAGAGGTTTTTGCAGCAAAGAACAAGCAGCAACCCTCAGTGCGCTTGAACAATGCTCTCATACACATGTATGCTAGTTGTGGTGTTATTGATGAAGCTTATCAAATGTTTACAATGGTGCCTCAGAAAAGTACTGCTTCTTGGACCATTATGATCATTGGTTTTGCAAAACAAGGCCTTGGGAAGGAAGCCCTTGTCTTGTTTAAGACTATGCTTAATGATCGTGTAAGACCTGATGAAACAACTTTTATTGGAGTTCTTTGTGCTTGCAGCCATGCAGGATATGTAGATGAAGGGCGTCGAATATTTGCATCCATGAACCATACTTGGGGAATCAGCCCGAGGATTGAACACTACGGATGCATGGTAGATCTCTTGAGCCGTGCTGGTTTCTTGGATGAAGCATATAAGCTTATTGAAACTATGCCTTTTAAGCCTAATGATGCAATATGGGGTGCCCTTCTTGGTGGATGTCGAATACACAATAATTCAGAGCTAGCATCACTAGTTGCAAACAAGTTAGTAGCTGAGCTCAACACTGATCAAGCTGCAAACTATCTTGTGCTCTTGTCAAACATATATGCTTTTGACAAAAGGTGGCAGGATGTTGTTGCAGTGAGACAAAAAATAAGTGAGATGGGCGTGAAAAAGTCTCCAGGCCAAAGTTGGATCCAAATTAATGGAGTTATGCATAATTTTGGGGCAGGTGACTTGACTCATAAGGACTCATCTTTAATCTATGAAACCCTTGGTGAGATCACCAAACAAGCCCATGTGAAAGGCTATAGCCCAGACATAATACAGGATTTCTTGGATGTTGAGGGATACGAAGGAAGTATAGGAAGAACATAATTTTTACTTCGAGCATTCTGGTCTTACAATTATTTTTGCCGGTCTTTTTTAGAAGGTAAGTGCTCATTTTGTGGTTTTCCAAACGTCTGGTAGTGATTCCCAGTTGCCATTGCTACTAGCTCTGTGTTCTAAACAAACATTATGCGAGGGAAATGTTTGTATTATTTGCCCACATTCCTTCTCATGTAAGATGTAGTATAAAAATCACAAAAGAGCATACACAACCTATTAAAAGAGCATAAGTTGTGTCACAACATTTAGAGGAGCTTTTCATTTAAACCATTATTTTTTAATTATTGTTTAAATTCGATTGAGTTGGGTTTCCGTATTTTGATACTTTTTGCTATTCTATTATCTTATTTTGTTTTTTGTATGCATTGTGCCTGATGATGATTGTTGCGTCTGGAATTCATATGGTGTTGGTGAGCATTGAGCCATTGCTTATTTTTTATGAGTGCAACTCCGAGATGTTGAGAACAAGTAGATACTTGATGCTTAGAAGAGTTTGAGAGGTATATTGTCTGTTACTCACGTGAATCATGTCAGCTAATGACCTAACGGCACATTCTTTATTTGGATTACTTAGTTCATATTTTGCATAATTTGTTTATTATTTGTAATTTGTTCATGTTCTCCTCTCCCCGAGCAGCAGAAACACGTTAGAGAGAAGAGAAGAAGTCGCGAGAGTTGAGACAGAGCAAGAAGCGAGAGAGAAGTGGTAGCGATCCGCACACATGGAGAGAAGGAGACGAAGGGGAGAGGACGGTGCGAGGCCAAGGCTAGTTGGAGGATGGAAGCTGCAGCGGGCTTGCCAGAAATCGCCTATCCACGGTAGAGGCAAAAAGGTAGGGACGGAGGATGCTATTTGCTCTGAATGTTATTCAAACTAATCCGTGTTTTGAAAACTGTTCTATGACAGTTATGCCCAATAAGTATCAGTGTTACATGGATTAATTGAGTATAGGTCATTATCATTATTTTATTGAATCACTTAAAATAACATGTTGGATTGGCAAATTTAGTTGGACTAAGTTGCAAATAAGTGTAATTACAAGTCACATGGATGTTCTCGCCCCCATCAAATATTGTGTTATCGCATCTTTGCACACCAATCTAGATTATCCTTTTTTGTCATCATTATACCAATGTTATTAAACCCGGACCGACCCGGCCGGTCGGACCGGTCGGACCGGGAAACGGTGATGTGATCGGTCCGAGTCACCTATTGGATCGTGGTTGTTCTGCACCGGTGTGACCGTGGAGCGAAGGCATCGACCGGTGCATGACCGGTGTTGACTTCGGTCGGCTCGACCGGTGTTGACCCGTCCCCGTTCTTTGATTTGTGCTTGTTTTTATTTTTAAGTAAAACGATCTTTGTTTTGCTATTTTTTAAAAAACAAAAGCTAAAATTGAATTCAATATTTCTTGTTGATTTAACTTTAAGGTTTTTATTTAATTTACGATCATCTTTTATGAGTTTTATCATTGCTTCTAAATTTTCTTCAATCTTTATTTTTCTAATTCATTTTAACTTTAACATTAAGGTTGTTATTCATCTTTCATTTCAATTTAGAAGCACTATTTTGATTTATCTTTAAGTTCTTTCATAATTTCAATTTTAAGTTATTTGTAATGTTGAAGTTGTTGAATGTAGATGTTGAATCTTTAATCTTGAAGTTTGTTTTCAATGAAGAATGATATTTAGTTGCTGTAGTTGTTGTTGAGTTGAATATTATTCAATTTTAAGTTATGTGTAATGTTGAAGTTTGTTTTCAATGATGAATGAGTAGTGAGTTTTTGGACAATTTTATTGTATGGTAAAAAAATTCATAGCTCTGCGATATGTGAATATACAACATGCCTAATTTTAACAGGTTTTAGTAGTGTCACGGGTCATGCGGGTCAACTACTAACCCCTCGGTCCGCCCATTGACCCAGTGACCCAGTGACTTACTCGGATCGACCTTCGGTTCGATTTTAATAACATTGCATTATACTGTTATGGTTAGGTTCTAAGTAGGTATAGTCCATCGTCTTATATTGCATGTTATATATGTCAATGTCTTTAAGTAATTTTTGTCGCTAGAACTTTCCAACAAACAGTCATAGCCTTGGTTACAAATCTTACACACATCGAATACTTAATTTAGACGGCTTCCTCATATTTGACTTTAGGTGGTGCAATAGTAATTTTTCCTAAGTATTATTATCATATTCCTTCAATAGTTGTATTTAAACCATGGTTTTGTCATATCAGAAGCTGTGAAGTACTGAAGTAGCGAAGCGGTCGAAGTGCTCAGATAGGTATTGCTGAGATATACAGATGGTTAATGTACATATGTATGTTATGATTACTGTATATTTCATACTGTTGTTCTATACATTGTAAACAGGTTCACCAAATAATGAACTTACAACAAATTTTAATGATGAAGAACTTTCATCAAAAAAGGTACCCACTAGCATATTGTTTTAATTAAGTAGTAGTACTACTAATTGTGTAGGTAACATCACTGGTCATGGTTTGTCTGACCTGTTTTTATTGTATATCAATAGGAATCAATAGTCAATGCAAAAGGTGATTTAAGCAACCCAGGAGGCAGAGTTGCAACTTTATATAGTTTTCCTCTTCTACTTTTGTCTTTTAATTGAAATTTTCCTTAAATTTTTTCATGTTTTTTCTTTTATATAACATAAATGAATCACCCTCTTAAGAAGTCATAGATAATATGTACATTAATCTTCTTATTTGCTGGAATCTACTCTCTTCTATATTACATTAGCCTTCTTCTTCTCAGCTGGAATCAATTCTCTTCTATATTAGTTTGACCTTGTTCATAGAGTTGCTTCGAAGTGGATATCGATAGATGATGTAGGCTATGGGCATGAAGTCCAGTATAACAGGTCTCTAGAGAAACCACTAATAATTAAGGGATGGTCTATTTGCAGTTACTACTGATACAAATCCATGCACTCATTGAAAGCAAATCCAAAATGGAGTTATCATTATCTGTGTTTCTTAATTACTGTCAATAAATAAAATTGAAACTTTGTTTTCTTAAGTTTTGATTGATCAGAATGGTATATATAAGATTGCCATATCACTATTCACTGGTGATAAGTGGTTTTATGTTTTTGAATCCATATGGTGAGCAGATTTTATCTTTCTATTGTGTATATATTTTTCTTCCTGTTGAAACAATCTGTTAGTGAAGGAGGAGAGTATACTGTATTAATAGAAACTAATTATATTAATGATGGCATTGCTAAAGCAGAAATTTAAGGATTTTTTATGGCAATTGCCACGTTGGCAGTTAACTGTTGATGTGGCGTCTCAAATTCATTAAATGACGTGACACATTTAATTGAGTTGGCAAATACACATCATCATTTCTTTTTTAAAATTAAAACAAACAAAAATTGAAATAAACAAATAACAAATTATATAAAAAACAAAAAATCTCCATCTTCTTCCCCATTCAATCTTCATCTTCTTCCCCAAGAAGGACATTGACTCAGAAATTTTCATCTTCTTCTCCATTGAATCAGTTCAGAGCTTTACCCAATATGCACCCAAACCCAATTCGTAGTGTTTGTCATAAGATTCATAGTTGTTGGACCCAATATTTGCTTAAGGGGTGGTTTTTTTAAACCCCCACCCCATCCCATAAACCCCCACCCAATTTTAAATCCTCAAAATGCCCTTTGAAAATTATTTTTTTTAAAAAAAATAAATAAATCGTATATACCCCTTGAGTATGTATATACAATGGCTATTTTATGTCCAATCGTATATACGTACTCAAAGGGGTATATACGATGGGTTTTTTATTTTTTTTAATAATTTGATTTAATTTTTATTACTAAAAGGCTATTAAAAATTCGTTAAATAGTCAAAACTACTCCAAAAAATTATAAAAACACCACTAAAAATCTAATAAAACCAAAATAAGGCTATACAATTTTTTTTAGATTTATTGGAGACTATGAAAAATTAAAAAAAATCGTAAAAAATAGTAAACGATGGAATTTGGGATTTTGAGGTCGTAGTCCCGTAAGAAGTCCCTTCTACGGGAGTCTTGATTCTTGATTTTTTTCGGATTTAATGGCTGTGGTTTCATTACGATCGAAGTATGTTGCTCGAAAACCGATTTTTTAGCCTAAATTATTCGTTCGACGTATAACATCGTCACGTTTTAACGAACTACACACAAAACCTATTTTCAGGACTTAATTAATTTTTATTTGACTTAAAAAAATTTAAAAAATACAATAGGGATCGTATATACACCCCCCAAGGCGTATATACGATTAAGGTGGGGGTGTGCCAATCGTATATACGCCTTGGGGGGTGTATATACGATGCCCAAATGTAAGGGTCGTATATATACCCCCCAGGTGTATATACGATTGGCCAATTTTTTTTTAAAAAAATACGTTTTCAGAAGGGCATTTTGGGGTTTTCATTGTGGGTGGGGGTATATGGGGATGGGGTGGGGGTACAAAAAAAAACCTTTGCTTAATACCCAAGTTATGGGGCTGTAGGCATTTCAAGTTCATATTAATGGTTGTTGGACCCTCAACTTTGCCATTGTTGTAGATCTGAGTTGCAGATCTAGGTTTCCTGCAAAAGGACGATTCATTTCATTTTGGTCCTCCATGTTTGTGTTTGGTTTCATTTTGGTCCTTGTCAGAGTATCTTTTGTTTCAAATTGGTCCCTCTCAGTTTTTTTTTAAAATAATCAATTTGGAGTTTTATTTTACATTTAAGTTTTCAAATTGGTCCAAATTAAAATGAAACTCCAAATTGATTATTTTAAAAAATTAAGAGGGGACAATTTGAAACAAAACATACTCTGACAGGGACCAAAATGAAACCAAACACAAACATAGAGGACCAAAATTAGTCCAATTTGCAAACTGAAACGTAAAATGTAAAATGTAAAATGAAACTCCAAATTGATTATTTTAAAAAATCGAGAGGGACCAATTTGAAACAAAACATACTCTGACAAAGACCTAAATGAAACCGAACACAAAATAGAGGACAAAAATGAAATGAATTGTCCATTTGTAGAAAACCTAGATCTGCAACAATGGTGAAGTTGAGGGTTCAACAACCATCTCGAAATACCTACAGCCCCATAACTTGGGTATTGGGTGGATATTGGGTCCAACAACCATTAATCTTATGGCAAAGAGCTACGAATTGGATATTGGGTAGAGCTGCAAATTGATTCAATGGAGAAGAAGATGAAGATTCAATGGGGAAGAAGAAGATTTTTTGTTTTTTTATTTAATTTGTTATTTGTTTATTTCAATTTCTGTTTGTTTGAATTTAAAAAAAGAAATGTTGATGTGTATTTGCCAACTCAATTAAATGTGTCACGTCATTTAATGAATTTGAGACGCCACGTCAGCAGTTAACTGCCAACGTGGCGTCTGTTAGCTTAAACTGACGGCAGAGACTAAAATGAAACGAAAATGAAACATAAAGGACCAAAGCAGACCAAAAAAAAGATAAAGGACCAAAGTGAAACCTAGAGCAAAGATAAAGGACGAAAAGTGCTATTTAGCCTATTTGATATTAAGAATATGGGAAAAGATTTTTTTGTACTAAACGAAAAGTAAGAAAAGTGTAATTTTCTATGTTTAGGGTTTAAGGTTAAATAAATATTTGTGCTACTCGAAGAAGAGTTAAATAAATATAATTGAAAATAACGATAACACGTGAGGATTTTATGTGTTTAAAATAAGACTTAAATATATCTTTAGCCCTGTAAATATACCCATAATTCATTTAAGCCTATGTAATTTATTTATTTTTTAAAAAATAATCCTTACAAATATTAAATGTTTCTAGTTAGGCCCCCACTATTAGTTTTTAGGCTTAAATGACATTTTGGTCCCCCTATTTTACTAAATGTGCAATTTTGTTCCCTCCATTTTATTTTGGGCAATTTTGATCCCCTATTTTGCAAAATGTGCAATTTTGATCCCCCTATTTTATTTTTGGCAATTTTGGTCCCCCTATTTTACTAAATGCGCAATTTTGATCCCCCTATTTATTTTTGTGCAATTTTGTTCCCCCTATTTTTCACATAATTTTTGTAGAAATAAATTATTTTTGTATTTTATATTTTCAATAGTTAAATATTTGTTTAAAAAATAGAAATTAGTTAATTATATAACATAAATAAGCTATTTTTACATTTTGTATTTTTAAATAGTTAAATATTTATCTAAAACTAGAAAATTATTGAATTATTTAAAATAAATAAAATATTTTTATATTTCTAATAGTTAAATATTTATTTTAAAAATAGAAAATTATTTAACTATATAAAATAAATAAGGTATTTTTATATTTGATATTTTTAAATAGTTAAATATTAATTTAAAATCATTAAATTATTTAAAATAAATATGATAATTTATATTTTATATTTTAAAATATAAATTATAATAATGAAACAGGGGGCCACCTAATTTATTTTATCAAATATATATTAAATGATTAATTTTTTTATATTTTAAAATATGAAATATGAAAGTAATTTAATTATTTAAAATAATTAAATTGTATTCTATTTTTTAAGATATAAAATATAAAAGTAGTTTGTTTATTTTTAGTTATATTTTAAAGTATAAAAAAATTATTTATTTTAAATAATTAAATAATTTTCTCTTTTTTAAAATATAAAAAAATTTAATTATCTTGTCAAAAATAATAATTTAATTATTTCATTGAGGGATCAAAATTGCCCAAAATAAAATAGGGAGATCAAAGTTGCGTATTTAGTAAAAGAGGGGGACTAAAATTGTCCAAAATAAAATAGGGGAATCAAAATTGCACATTTAGTAAAATAGGAGAACCAAAATTGCCAAAAATAAAATAGGGGTGTTATGGAGAAATCACACACCTACTATTCACACCCCCCACTCCTTCAGCCAAACTGATTGGGCCTTCAACAGTCCAAGCCCATATCTACTCATCAAATGGCCCAGATTGCACATCCACAACGAACGGACCAGATCAACACAATTGAATGCCTCCAAAGCCTATAAATACCACATTTATCATAAGAAGGAGGTACGCATTAAATACTACTCATTTGCATTAACTCCACTGCTACTGACTTTAGCATCGGAGTGTTTGTGCAGGTACATCCCACCTCAGCTCGGAACATCAACTCGGACGTAACTCTACATTGATCAAAACCTCATTATCTACCAACTATCTCGGATATACTTTATCATAGATACGGTACAGAACATTGGCGACCACAGTGGGAGTTTTCCCGAATTCATACAAAACTTTATCTATTTTTCTTTTTCTTTGATCAATCATGGATCCCGAGTTTAGAGCCGGCGCACGGATAGCAAGTATAATCCGATCTCAGGAAGAGGGGACCCCGGAGGGAATTGCAGTAACCCAATCTGTTACTGACCGAAATGTCAATAGCAGAGAATCAACCTCAAATCGAGTTCCTTCATCTCCTGCAGTTATTCCCGTTCCTGTGAACACTTTGCAACAGCTAGTTCAAATTCTAAATCAGCATAATGAAGCATCTCAAGCCAGGAGCCTCCGGATCTCCGAATTAGAAGCCGAGGTTGCAGGATATCAAGCTCGAGACATCGCAGATCGGGCTTCTCCGCAGCGATATGATCCACGGATTAACCCGACAGAAGAACCCGAACAACCCGGCAGAGCAACTGAACCAAGAAGGCGACATCGTTCTCCCCCAAGGCGACGTCATCATCATCGCTCTCCCCCGAGGAGACGAGGAAGAGAAGAGCCAAGGGCAACTCTCAGAGATATAGACGACTCTGGGGAAGAAGATTCCTCTTACGGATCATCTTCACCACGCAGACAACGATCTAGGAGCAGAGAAAGTCCTCCAAAACGAGAGCATCACTACCATAAGGGGAGAGCTCCTGAACTTAAACAACATCGTTCCAAATATCAACCTCGCAAAACTCGGAACCAGGAGAAAAAACAGGAAGTACAACCACCAAGAAGAGGGCCGTTTACTTCGGAAATAGATTATTTCCCTGTTCCCCGAGGTTTAGAGAAACCTCCTGAGCACTTGAAAATTTATGACGGACTCGGAGACTGGTGTGTGGAAATGCCACATACACTTGAGTGCAAGTATACACTGTCCAAAAACAAGTAGTAAAAAGATCGAACCCACAGAGATTGAAAAACTCACTTTTAAAACAAATAGAAAGTAATAAAGTGTAAAGTCACAAAGTAATAAAATAATTTTGGATTTTGTTTGATGATCACAACTAAGTTAGAAAACTAAGAAAGAATGTTGATAGTGTAAAAGAGAAAAGCTAGTTGGAATGTCTTCATCAAGTAATTTACTTAAAAGTGTATGATGCAAAGATGTGATGCAAACATGCCTTTGAATCTTTGTTGCATTAGCTATGTGCCTTTCGGTCACTTTCTTGAGTTTCATTACCACTCTTATGATCCTTGTTCTATGCAAGAAAGAAAGGGGTGTTAGTGCCAATCTTGCCTCCTAACAAGTATCACTTTGCTTAAGTGAATTCACTCTTGTATTTTAAGTACCCACAATTATCCTATGGACTATACTATCCTATGTCTAGGACTTAGCATGGTTTTCACAAAGTTTTCTTTATGTAAAACACTCACCCATATTAGTTCTTGAGTTCTTAATTGTAAGCCATGTGCAGTCATTTACAAATCTACTTATTCTAAGTGATCAAGTTTAAAATAAGTTTTGAAAAGATTATCAAGCAAGAACTAAAGTACAAACATACATACATGCAACATACTTACTTAAAAGCTCATTAAATGATTAGAACATTCCAACTAAGAAAGGTTTAGCTAACAAGAGACATTGCAAGATATATATAAACCGAATAGACCATGTTTATATATATAGAAATCACAAAAGAGAAACAACAAGAGTAAAGTTACAAATGTTGAAAACCTTTGTATGAAGTCTTCTAGCAATGCACTAGCATTACTCCTTAGCACTATACAAACACTATGAAAATGAGTAAAGGAGGATTTATGAATTCCTTCCTCTTCTCTCTAAAAATATAAAAACTAACTATGTATATTGAAATTTTGATCTAACTTATGGATTGTGATATATTTCCAAATGAAGATGTGAGGTCCTTTTATAGCCTTCAAGTGAGGTGCTTCCTTCCTTCATGTTGAAGTCATCTTGAGTGGATCATAGTCAGTAGTTGCTTTCCGAGAGGTTATCCATGTTGAAATCTTTGACTTAATCATATAGGGGCGGTTCCATGGTGTTAGAACAAGTGTCCCTATGTTGATGACTCTTCAAAGCTAAGCCTATAGCTATGTGTGAATGGTAGGCGCCTACTATACATTGTTGGATGGCATCGGGGAAGCGGCGGAGGTCATCACATTGCATGTGGATGCATATGAAACAGTGCTTATTCACCAAGTAGCGCGAAATTGATGCGAGGATCGGTCAGGGAGCATTGATCACGATAACATTGAGACCAGCACCAACAAAACATCAAACATACCACAATATATCCAAAATGGCCTATAACTAACTATAACCATTCAAATCACTCAAGATATCATATATCACACTAAATACTATATAAACTCTTTATTATTACTTGAAAGAGAGCAAATACTAAGTTTAAACATATGAAATACTCTATATAAAATAGAGTTATCACACCCCCAAACTTAAACCATTGCTTGTCCGCAAGTAATGACAAAGACAAACTATAAAAAACTATAATTCTAGAAGATAGATCAGTTTGATTTGGATTTTTCATGAGGAGTTCCCTATGAACTTCATTTTTTCAACAATCTTTCTTGTGCCTTTATTTCTTCAAAACTACCAAAGCTATTCAAACTCTTTTGTGTGTGTGTGAACCCACTGAGTTGAGATTGGTTCCAAGACTAAGTGAAAAATTTCCTCCTAGCCTTTGAAAGGATTGGTTCATCTTTGGTCACACCAAAATATTTTTCAAAAGACAGTTTAGACTCACAAAATTTTCTCAAGTGTTGGGGAGTTTTTAAAATCAAAGGGCTTGATTGAATCTTTCAAAGCTTTTGAGCCAATGCATTTTTCTATTTTTTTGTGTGGATCTTTTGAGCAGATGCAAATACTTCTTTGAAGTGTTTTTGTGCATTGATTTTTACGCATTTTGCTTTTTCTTGATCAGCGCTTTACATTGATGCAAATTTGACCGATAATGCTTTTCTTTTTCTAGCTCATATTACCTTCCTCACCGACCTCCGATGCAAATGCACTTTGGCACGTGTCTTTGACCTCCGTGATGCATATATTTTTCTTTGCACTTTGGCACGAGTTCGATTTATTGAACTATCCTCCGGATACATTTATTCTGCATGGCACAGTGTCTTTGACCTCCGGATGCATTCATGTACTTAAACACGGTATAGTTTCAAAAGATTCGAGATATATGGCTTGTCCACTTTTTTTGTATTCTTTTTCTACATTGTTTACTCTTATACTTTTGAAATTCAGCCTTTGTTTTTCATAAAACACCCCCAAACTTAATTCTTTAAGCTCTTCTTTCTTTTTAGTAAAGCTTTGTTTTGACCTAAGCTTACCAAAAATTCCCTTTGCATCAGATTGATCTTTTAAATAGCAAAGT
Source organism: Oxytropis ochrocephala (assembly GCA_020916435.1). Classification (NCBI taxonomy): domain Eukaryota; kingdom Viridiplantae; phylum Streptophyta; class Magnoliopsida; order Fabales; family Fabaceae; genus Oxytropis; species Oxytropis ochrocephala. The sequence goes on along the minus strand of CM037088.1, from coordinate 13,690,794 downwards.
TCTTTTCACAAACTCAGTTTTGAAGTGTTGAAGTAAAAATAATTTTGGTTTTTCTGAGAAATAAGGCTTCTTTTTCTCTTTTTCATCATAAAAATTCCATTCATAGGGCTTTCACCATATTTTTGAAAAACTGATCTTTTCTACTAAAATATTTAGATACTACTTTGTTAAGTACATCTAATATTTAAACAAACTAAAAACTATTTAAAACATATATATTTACTATCTAAAACATATTAATTAAACACACAACATATTAGATAGAAAACATATTTAAAACATAACATAACATGCAAATCCCCCCCCCCCCAAACTTAAGGGGTTGCAGTGCCCTCACTGCAAATTTGTTCAGAAATACAAATCATTTGTTCAAAATAGGGGAGAGGGATTAAAAACAACCAGGGAAATAGTCAAAAAGAAACAACACAAGCATATAGTAGTAGTAGGTGAAAGCTTTTAAATTGATACTCATTTCTTTGCTCCACTCCTAATGCTGGTGCTTTGCCTGGATGGAGGAGTGTGTTTCACCTTCTGCTTCTTTTCCTTGGGCTTGCTTGGTGTTGCTTCTGTAGGTGCAGATGCACCTCCTACTTCTGGTGTAGTTGCAGGAACTTGTTCTCAGAATCGATGCAGTGCATCGATCTTGATCGCATCACTTTTCTTCCTTTTTGGTGTTAATTTTGCTGCGCTTCTGCTGCGCAGTTGCTTGAAGAACTTTTGAGTATTGTGTAATGCATCCCTTTTACATTTTGTGCCATTTGTTCCGAGAACCATTTTGATAGTTGCCTCATCATGCACAGTTTTGGCCTGTTGTGATGCAGTAGCAAGTGATGCAGGAGCATCACTCTGCATCTCAACAGTTTGAGTTACTGTCTCCTTTGCAGATGATTCTTCAATTTTATCTCCTTTATCAAGTCCTTCTTCTTCTCTTTCCTGCACAAACTCTTTCTCAAGAGCAGAAACAACATTTGAAATAATATTGCTTGGGTCAGAAGGTACTGCATGTTCTGTTGGCATAACAGGGGTTGGTTGTTCTGTGTGAGTTGTTTCTTGTGTTTCTTTTCTTGGAGAGGGTGGTGGAGGGGTTGTTTGTGGTGGTGATTGTGATAGGACTGGTGGATCATTGAGGGAGGGTAATGGTGATTTTGGAATGGAGGAGGATTCTTGGTTTGGTGAGATGATGGGTGTTTTGGTAGCTGGTGAAGTGATAGGGGTTTCTGGTTGTTGGGTTGATGCTGAGGGTTTGGCATATTTCTGCCTAGAAATTTCCTCTAGGATCACACCTCTAGCTTGTTCCTCTTCTTCTTCATCAATTTCCTCATCACTCTCTTCCTCCTCTTCTTCTTCTAATTCTTTATCCATTTCTTTTAATTCCTCATCCTCAGCTTCAGATTCAGAATCATACAATTCCTCCACAACAGGTTCTACCACAACCTTCTTTTGCACTTTGAATTGCTTCCTAGTCACCTTCTTCTTGGTGCTAGGTTCTGCCTCTACTTTCTCTTTTCCTTTTGTTCCTTCTTCAGTCTCCTTCTCCTCTTCTTCTTCTCCTTCACTTCTCAATACCCAACTTGGGAATTCAGGAGCATTTACTTGGCCCACAAGATCAAAGATCTTGTCAAAAACCAATTGAAGCCAGTCATGTTGATCATTCTGAATTTCAGATCGCCTCTCGCTTCGCATGTAATGCTCTTGCATTGCAGGTGCAGGGCCTCTTACATTTCTCAATTTCTCCTTCACTTCAGCACTCAAATTACCAGGGGGAAATTTCCTTTGTTCATTAGCAGCTATAGGGACTCCTTCTTTCATGCATAGCTTAGTAATAAGACAAGGGAAAAACAGAAATCCCTTTGACTTATTTGAACATGCAAGAATTTCCCTAGCAATCAATCTACCTATGTCTACATGTCCTTCGTAGAGAATTGTATCTAGCAAGATCAATCTCTCTTTGGTCATAGCATATGTATGTGATGTAGCGCAATTGAATTAGCTATGAACAAATGCCAATTACCTAATGCATTAATCAAATAATTACTTCTAAGCTTAATCTCATTAGGTGTGAATTTCTCCCAAACAACCCTGGTATAGCAATCCTATTCCTTATTTCTTCCATTTCTTTCTTAAAGGCATTTGCCACTCTATTCTCAAAATCATTCCCATTATATTTCAAATATAATGTTCATTTAATTTCTTGGCATGAAAGTGCACAATTTTACCTCTCACCATGGAAGTGTAGGAATGTTCTGCTCTCCTTCTTGTGGTGTGATTCCAAAGATAGAATTCTCTCACCAAATCTTCAATATAGCCTCCTCGTGGTAGCACAAAGTGGTCCCAATTGAGATTGGCCACTTTATTGACATGAATGATGGGCTTGCTTTCTTCAAATCATACCCTCTCTCGGGTAGTAGATGCATGTTCCACAGATGAACATTGTCATCAGTTCTGATTGATGATTCTTTGGCTTTGCCTTTTCTTGATGATGATGTTCCTGCATGCATGGCTTTCTTCTCTTTTTGGGGAGTTCTGGCCTGCTTGCCTGATGATTTCTGTGCTGATTGCTTTTTCACCATTGTATTTGCTTTGAAATTCTAGGTTTTTGATTGCTTTTGTGATTGAGAAAAAATTGGATTGAGAATGGGAAGGGTGGTTTGTGTTTCAGATGAGAGAATTTGTGAGAGTTTGCGAATGAAGAGGTAACGGTAACAATACAAGGCTTTATGTTTCAGGAAGAGGGAAGTTAGTGGATTTATTAGGTAGCCGTTAGCATTGCGTGCTACGCATGCATCTTGCCAAGTGTCTTGCTTTGGCTACCAATGTGTCATTAATCTTACTTAACCTCCTTTGATCTTCCTGAAGCCTTATGATTCACACTTAACAAATTTTCTTCAAGTTTATAATTTTCTGATGCAGGGCACGTTTTCCTTCAATGCAGGTGCATTTGATGCATTTGCATTAGTTTCTCGCATTTACGCAAAACAACTAAAAACATAAAATTGCACAAAAATAATTAAAAACAATGGGTTGCCTCCCATTAAGCGCTTGTTTTAAGAGTCTTGTCAGCCTGACTACCTCTTTTCACTTAGAGATTTTTCAAATGGGTGGTGATTTTGTCTCTCACCACATGTTCACCATAGTACATTTTAACTCTCTGACCATTCACCTTGAAGACAGATTTGAGGATTTATCAAATAAGTCTCTACTGCTCCCATGTGGATAAATCTTTATCAACTTAAATGGTCCCGACCACCTTGACCTTAGTTTTCCAGAAATAGCTTCAACCTAGAGTTGTATAGCGTAACTAGTCCTCCTTCTTTCAATTCTCTTACGTGAATTTTCTTGTCATGCCATTTCTTAGTCTTAGCTTTGTAGATTTAAGCATTCTCATAAGAGGTTTGCCTAATTTCTTCTAACTCATCAAGCTCTATCATTCTCTTTTTACCCGCCTTGTTCAAATTGAAATTGAGCTTCTTGATAGCCCAATAAGATTTGTTTTCCAATTCTACAGTAAATGGCATGCTTTTCCATAGACTAATTTGTAAGGGGACATTCCTAAGGGTGTTTTGAATGCTTGTTCTATATGCCCATAAAGCATCATCCAAATGTAAAGACCAATCTTTCCTATTTGGTCTTACCATTTTTCTAGCATTCTCTTAATTTCCTATTGGATAATTCAGCGTCCACTAGTTTGAGGATGGTATCTTTGTAGCTATCTTATGCTTAACTCCATACTTAGATAGAAGGTTTTCTATGATTTTATTGCAAAAGTGTGAACCTTCATCATTAATGATAGCTCTAGGAGTTCCAAATCTAGTGAATATATTTCTTTGCGAAACTTACTCACTTGATTTAGCATCATTATTAGGTAATGCTCACGCCTCTACCCATTTGGACACATAATCAATAGCTACTAAGATATATAAATTGCCAAAAGAGGGTGGAAAAGGTCCCATGAAATCCATGCCCCAAACATCAAATAATTCAATTTCTAAAATATTTGTTCTAGGCATTTTATGCTTATCGAGATATTTCTGCTCTTTGACATTTATCACGATATTTGACCATAAAATAAGAATCTTTAAATAAAGTAGGCCAAAAATAACTTGATTTGTAATACCTTAGCCATTGCTCTTTCTAGTGCTTCCAAAGTGTCCTCCATAAGGTGCGAGAATGGCAATGCGAAATCGCTTGTTGCTCCTCTTCAGGTATGCATTTCCTCATTATTTGATCAGGGCACATCTTGTAAAGGAATGGATCATCCCAATAGTATTGCTTAACCATGTGGAAGAATTTTCTCCTTTGTTGATATGTCATACTCACTGGTACCACTTTGCTTGCAAGGAAATTTACAATATCGACAAACCATGGTGCAGTGTGCATTTGATGCTCCTGCATTGCTTATAGAAAATGCAGTTTCATGTTTTGCATTGACTGTGATTGCCAATAGCTTCTCATCTGGAAAGCTTTCCTTGATTTCTTCTCCTAGTGTACCAAGTGATTCTCCTTCAATCCTTGATAAATGGTCTGCTACTTGATTTTCTACTCCTTTCTTGTCTCTAATTTCTAAATCAAATTCTTGTAGGAGTAAAATCCACCTTATCAGCCTTGGCTTTGCATCCTTCTTTGAAATTAGATACTTAATGGCAGAGTGATCAGTATAGACAATAATTTTAGTGCCAACTAAGTATGATCTAAATTTTTCAAATGCAAACACCACAGCTAATAATTCTTTTTCTGTGACTGTGTAGTTCACTTGAGCTTCAATTAATGTCTTGCTAGCATAATATATGGAATGAAAGACCTTATCATATCTTTTCCCTAGGACTGCTCCTACTGCAAAGTCACTAGCATCACACATTAATTCAAATGGCTCGCTCCAATGCGGAGTTACTATAATTGGTGTTGTCACCAATGCCTTTCTAAGCTTGTCAAAAGCTTCTATACAAGATTCATCAAAGTTGAATTCTACATCATGTTGCGAAGCATACATAATGGTTTTGAGATTTTGAAAAATCTTTGATAAACCTTCTATAAAAACCAAAGATGGCCTAAGAAGCTCCCGATACCTTTAAGCGTATTTGGTGGTGGTAGATTCTCAATGACATCAACTTTAGCTTTGTCTACCTCTAGACCTTTCTTTGAAATTCTATGTCCTAACACAATGCCCTCTTGTACCATGAAATGACACTTTTCCCAGTTTAAGACTAAATTTGTTTCCTCACATCTCTTGAGAATTTGTTCCAAGTTTGTTAAGCAAACTTGAAATGTTTCTCCAAAGATAGAGAAATCATCCATGAATACTTCCATTGATTGCTCAATGAAATCTGAGAATATAGACATCATGCATCTTTGGAATGTAGCAGGTGCATTACATAAGCCAAATGGCATCCTTCTAAAGGCAAAGGTTCCATAAGGGCATGTAAAGGTAGTTTTGTGTTGATCCTTAGGCTCAATGACTATTTGATTGTAGCCTGAATAGCCATCTAGGAAACAATAAAATTCCTTCCCTGCTAATCTATCTAACATTTGGTCTATGAATGGTAAAGGAAAGTGATCCTTTTTGGTAGCTTTGTTGAGTTTTCTGTAATCCATACAGATTCTCCACCCGATGAATGATTCTAGTTGGTATCAACTCATTCTTTTCATTGGCTATTCTTCGTCACACCCCCTTTCTTTGGTACACATTGGACAGGACTTACCCAAGCACTGTCTGATATGGGGTATATGATTCCAGCATCTAGCCACTTAATGATTTCCTTTTTCACAACCTCTTTCATAATAGGATTTAGCCTTCTTTGACTTTCTATGCTGTTTTTGGAATTTTCTTCCAAAATGACTCTATGCATGCATATAGAAGGAATAATTCCTTTGATATCTGCCATTTGCCAACCTATAGCTTTGGTATGGTTCTTGAGAGTACTAATGAGATCACTCTCCTGTTTTGATGTTAAATCAGAAGCAATGATAACAGGTAAAGTCTCATTTGTTCCTAAGAAAGCATACTTAAGGTGTTCAGGCAGTATCTTTAATTCTAACTTAGGAGGTTGTTCTATTGAGGGTAAGTTCTTCTTGAGAATTGGATCCTCAAGGTTGAGTGGTTCATAAGTCCTAGCCCATACTTCCTTACAAGAGTTTTCTATTGGCGATTTTCCTTTTCTAGTATTTCATCATCTAGTAATGCAAGTTGCATCTAATGCATCTGCATTGGCTAAGTGATCATACTGTTTGTAAAATTGTTTTTCTACCAATTGATCTAGAGAGAATAAGGATGAACACTCTTCTGTTTCCTCTGCAGGATACTTCATAGCATTCATTACATTGAATTTTATCTCTTGATCATTCACTCTCATAGTGAGTTCACCTTTCTGCACATCAATTATGGTTTTACCAGTTGCTAGAAATGGTCTACCTAGGATAATAGGCACTTCCTTATCTGCATCAAAGTCAAGGATAACAAAATCTACAGGGGAATACAAATTTGTCTACCTTAACTAGGATGTCTTCTATGATACCTTCAGATATAGGCTATTGATCTATCTCGCTAATTGAAGTGTCACGATGGTTGGTTTTGCATTTCCTATTTCTAATCGGGTCAAAAATAGATTTAGGCATCAAGTTGATGCTTGCACCTAAATCACATAAAGCTTTACTAAAGTATAGGATTTTCCTATAGAAAATGGAATTGTAAAACTACCTGGATCCTTCAATTTCCTAGGGATCTTATTTTGCATAAGCAAACTACAATCTTCTGTCATGGCAATCTGCTTTCAAACTCACTAATCTTCTTCTCTTAGTAAGCACATCCTTCATAAATTTTGCATAATTTGGCATTTGTTGGAGGCTTCTACTAAGGGAACATTGATGTGTAATTGTTTTAGTACCTCTAAGAATTTACCAAACTGCTTCTCCTCATGTGCTTTTTTCAGTCTTTGAGGATAAGGAGGAGGAGGGTATTCAGGTACTAACTTAGGTAGTGGACTTTGAACTTCTTGTGATACAGGAGCACTAGATGCTTCTGCATTAGTTTCTTTTTGATTTTTGGTTTTTTCTCCCTTATCTACACTTTCCTTTTTTGGTTAACTCTACCAAATCCTTACCACTTCTTAATGAAATAGCCTTAACCTGCTCCTTTCCTTTGGTTTGGGAAGGAGTAGCTTCAGATGTTGAAGGTAAGGCACCTTGTGGCCTTTGATACGAGTTGTGGCTAATTGACCAACTTGATTCTCTAAGTTCTTAATGGAAGCATCTTGGGTTTGTCTAGCGATTCTAGATTCACCTATAAATGCTTTAAGCATGGATTCTAGAGAATTATCGGTGGTAGGTTGAGAGTTTCTTTGGTTATTCTCGAGTGGGAATCTGGTGGGTTGGTTGGTGTAGTTGGAGCGCTTCTAGGTGCAGTGCACTATTGTTGCTCCATCTAAAATTTGGGTGATCTTTCCAACCGGGATTATAAGTGTTGGAATAAGGGTTGTTATTCCTATTATAACCTACATAATTTACTGAGAGATAGGGTTGCTAGAACACTCCTCATACAAGTGACCTCCTCCACAAGTACACACAACTAGGTGTGCTGGAGGTACTTGTTCTCTTCTTTGCAATGATGCTTTCTAGTGATGCAAACATGCATTAGATGCAAAGATAGCATTGCGTAGTGAAGTTTTCATTAAATTAGCTAGAGTGGCTACTTGAGCGAGATAGAGGCGGATATATCATTGATTTCATGTACCCTGATGGTTTCTTTTGGGCACTTACCCTCTCGATGAGGGCCAACTAGAGTTATTAGTCGCTATTCTATCAATTAATTCACATGCTTCATTGTATGATGATTTAATAACACTCCACCGATGATGCATCAAGCATTATTACGGTTTGAGGTTCTAAACCATTATAAAATGTTTCCATTTGAATAATAACAGAGTAAACCATGATGATGATTTTTCTTAAAAGTTCCTTCCATCTTTCCCATGCTTCAAATAAAGATTCAAACTCTTTTTGTCTAAAAGATGTAATATCATTTCTTAACTTTGGCATTTTTGATAGGTGGGAAATATTTTCCTAAATTTTTTTCAGCCATTTCATTCCATGAATGAATAGAGTTAGGCTCTAAAGAATTTAGCCAAGCCTTGGCTCTATCTTTCAAAGAATATGGAAATAACCTTAATCTAAATGCATTTTCACTGACACCAGGTAAAATAAAATTACTACATACTTCTAGAAATTGCCTTAAATGCAAATGAGGATCTTCATGAGGAGATCCTCCAAATTGACCAATAGTTTGAAGCATTTGAAACATCATAGGCTTAAATTCAAAATGCATGGCATCAATATGAGGTCTGTTTATACTAGTTTGCATGTTTTGATGATCAAACTGAGCATAACCCTCATAGGTCTATCTCTATCATTAATCATACCTATGTGATCCATGTGGATGAGATTTTCTCTATGAACTTCTTCTTCAGTAGCATGCTGTGATCCAGGGCCTCCTCTCACTGAGTGTGGCCTTGAGCTTTGTTCTTCACTGAATGACATGTTGCTAGCTTGTTGATTTTGCTTTTGGAGTCTTAGCAATCTCCTGAATTTTCTTTCTATTTCTAAATCTAAACTATATTCTGGAGTTCTGTTTCTGGTTCTGTACATATACTAAGTACCATGTACTTTGGTTGACAGAAACTTTAAAAACCAGAATTTATATACAACACTAAATTACTCAATATCAGAATTTTAAAAAGAATTTACTTCAATCCCCGGCAATGGCGCCAAAAACTTGGTGTGTGGAAATGCCACATACACTTGAGTGCAAGTATACACTGTCCAAAAACAAGTAGTAAAAAGATCGAACCCACAAAGATTGAAAAACTCACTTTTAAAACAAATAGAAAGTAATAAAGTGTAAAGTCACAAAGTAATAAAATAATTTTGGATTTTGTTTGATGATCACAACTAAGTTAGAAAACTAAGAAAGAATGTTGATAGTGTAAAAGAGAAAAGCTAGTTGGAATGTCTTCATCAAGTAATTTACTTAAAAGTGTATGATGCGGATGTGATGCAAATTTGCTTGAATCTTTGTTGCATTAGCTATGTGCCTTTCGGTCACTTTCTTGAGTTTCATTACCACTCTTATGATCCTTGTTCTATGCAAGAAAGAAAGGGGTGTTAGTGCCAATCTTGCCTCCTAACAAGTATCACTTTGCTTAAGTGAATTCACTCTTTGTATTTTAAGTACCCACAATTATCCTATGGACTATACTATCCTATGTCTAGGACTTAGCATGGTTTTCACAAAGTTTTCTTTATGTAAAACACTCACCCATATTAGTTCTTGAGTTCTTAATTGTAAGCCATGTCCGGTCATTTACAAATCTACTTATTCTAAGTGATCAAGTTTAAAATAAGTTTTGAAAAGATTATCAAGCAAGAACTAAAGTACAAACATACATACATGCAACATACTTACTTAAAAGCTCATTAAATGATTAGAACATTCCAACTAAGAAAGGTTTAGCTAACAAGAGACATTGCAAGATATATATAAACCGAATAGACCATGTTTATATATATAGAAATCACAAAAGAGAAACAACAAGAGTAAAGTTACAAATGTTGAAAACCTTTGTATGAAGTCTTCTAGCAATGCACTAGCATTACTCCTTAGCACTATACAAACACTATGAAAATGAGTAAAGGAGGATTTATGAATTCCTTCCTCTTCCTCTAAAAATATAAAAACTAACTATGTATATTGAAATTTTGATCTAACTTATGGATTGTGATATATTTCCAAATGAAGATGTGAGGTCCTTTTATAGCCTTCAAGTGAGGTGCTTCCTTCCTTCATGTTGAAGTCATCTTGAGTGGATCATAGTCTGTAGTTGCTTTCCGAGGTTTATCCATGTTGAAATCTTTGACTTAATCATATAGGGCGGTTCCATGGTGTTAGAACAAGTGTCCCTATGTTGATGACTCTTCAAAGCTAAGCTTATAGCTATGTGTGAATGGTAGCGCCTACTATACATTGTTGGATGGCATCGGGGAAGCGGCGGAGGTCATCACATTGCATGTGGATGCATATGAAACAGTGCTTATTCACCAAGTAGCGCAGAATTGATGCAGATCGGTCACGGGAGCATTGATGCAGCATGACGATTGAGACCGCACCGAACAAAACATCAAACATACCACAATATATCCAAAATGGCCTATAACTAACTATAACCATTCAAATCACTCAAGATATCATATATCACACTAAATACTATATAAACTCTTTATTATTACTTGAAAGAGAGCAAATACTAAGTTTAAACATATGAAATACTCTATATAAAATAGAGTTATCAGAGACCCAGACGTTCATCTGGAATACTATGAGACCGTGATGCAATATCGGAATGCCCCAGGTGAGATCATGTGTAGACTTTTTTCCCTCACCCTTGATAAATCTGCAGGTTTATGGTTCAGAGACATCCTGGCAAATTCGATCTCATCCTGGGAACAACTTTCCAAGTTGTTCTCGGCGAGCTTCGCACATTCAAAAGTAAGGCCGAAATCATGGATGGTGTTACATGCAATCCACCAAGCCGATGGTGAATCTATCCGGTCTTATATTGCGAGATTCAACACTGAGGCCGAAAAGGTGCATGGGTTAAATGAGGAATTTCGTCTGTATTTCCTATCCCAGGGTTTACGCAGAGGCACTTTATTCCAGATTGACGTAAGTATCAACCAACCTTCAACCTTAGGGGAGTTCCTCCGACTTTCAGAAAAGTACATAGACCATGAGGAAGGCGATGAAGCTAGCAAGTTCTTTGTTAAAAGTGTAACAAACCAAACCAAGGAGAACAGACCTCGAATCGAAAAATCAAATCCAAACACTGAAAATCCTCGGAGATTCCAGACCGGCGGCCCATCTAGGGAATTCAAACCTCGGCAAGGGCGACATCGAGACTACACCGAACTCATATGCGGAAAGGAGAAGATCTTGCAAGAATGTCAGAACAATGAATTCAAACATATAAGGTATCCTGATCCTATTGCCCCAAGACCCGGGATGAGGAACAACAAGTACTGTCGTTATCACCAAAGCGCCGGCCATGACACAAATCGGTGCAACGCCTTAAAAGACGATATTGAAGACCTTATCAAGAAAGGAAAACTCGGACAGTATGTTAAAAATCCATTCCAACAGGAGAAAAACATTAAACAGGAGAAAGAGGTTGACGATGTAAAAGGGAAAGATATCGTAGAGTATAAGGAAGAGCCAGACACTCGAAGGAGTAGAGGCCGGCCTGTTGTGATGGTAATCTCAGGTGGTGAAGTCGAAGGAGCAACAGCAAGAACGATCAAGAGAAAGTGGAAAGAAATTCAATGTGTTGCATCTACCTCGTCAGCCCAAACAATAGCAACTCGTCCCCCTTTGTCGTTTGGGGATGACGATCTACTAAACGGGAAGGTAAACGAGGACATTCCACTGTTGATCTCGGCAGTAATGGCCGAGAAAGAAATAAGAAGAATTTTAATTGACCAAGGCAGCTCTTGTGACATTATGTTCTTCGATGTGTTGGAGAAAATCGGAATTACGCCAAGGGAACTCTTCCCCTATCGCGGAACGGACCTTTCCGGTTTCAATGGATCCCGAACCAGACCAATGGGTTATATAGACTTAAGAGTCACTTTCGGAGAAGAACCTTTATCTCGAACAATCTTGGTTAAATTCATGGTACTACCTTGCTCATCAATCTACTTTTGGGGAAACTCGGGGCGGTAACTTCCACTGTACATCTGAAAATGAAGTTTCACTCTCAAAGCAACGAGGTAATAACTGTCAATGCCGATCTAGAGTCTTCTGAAAGATGCTATTACCTCCTTCTCAAAGCCGAAATTTCTGCAAGAGATAAGGCCGAGCTTGCATCAAAGAGTACATCTGCGAAAGAAGAAAAGGTGAAGTTTTCCGAGGTAAACGTGATGGATTTAGACGCACGCTTCGATCCTGAAAGCTCGGACGAAGAGAAAGATAGCATTCAGCATCCGCATTCAGAGAAAAGGCCAGAACGACCGAAACCGGATGGGGAGTTCATCAAAGTGATATTGGGAGACGATCCAACAAAAACAGTCAAGATCGGCGCGCAGGACACGCGGAAGAAATAAAAAGAGAATTAACCCGATTAGCTTGAGGAACACGCCGATCTATTTGCTTGGTCGGCTGAAGACATGCCCGGCATACCACCTGAAATTGCTTGCCATCACTTGTCAATATATCCTGATGCGAAGTGGGTTGCCCAACGCAAAAGGGTGCAAAATATCGAGAAGACTGAAGCGACAGCTAAGGCGGTAGACGACTTAGTAAAAGCTAATTTTGTAACTGAGCTCAAATATACTACTTGGCTCTCAAACCACAGTACTTGTTAAAAATCAAATGGAAAATGGCGCCGCGTGCATTGATTACACCGATCTCAATAGGTCATGTCCTAAAGATGCTTTTCCTGGTTCGAATATTGATCGACTAGTCGATCACGCATCGGGATTTTGTTTATTATCATTCATGGATGCATATTCAGGATATAACCAAATCCCAATGTTCCCCCCCGATCAAGAGAAAACTGCTTTTATGACTGAAAGCGGAAATTTCTGTTACCGAGTTATGCCTTTCGGTCTCAAAAATGCAGGAACAACCTATCAGAGAATGATGAACAGAGTTTTCAAAGACCAGATCGGACGAAATGTAGAAGTATACTTAGATGATATGATTGCAAAAAGTGAGCGAGCAGATCGTCATGTCACCGATCTCAAAGAAATTTTTGCAGAGATAAGGAAAAACAGAATGAGATTAAATCCAGAGAAATGCACATTCGGAGTCAAAGCCGGAAAATTCTTGGGATTCTATCTCACGGAAAGAGGAATTGAGGCCAATCCAGACAAATGCAAGTCGGTGACCGAGATGAAAACCCCAAACACCAAGAAAGAAATTCAGAAACTAAATGGCATGATTGCGGCTCTATCTCGGTTCATCTCAAATGCCGCGTTTAAATCACTACCCCTTTTTAAACTTTTAAAAAAGGAATCTGAATTTATCTGGACCACAAAACGGGATGAGGCGCTCACCCAGCTAAAAAAGATATTATCAAAACCTCCGATACTAACCCGACCTGAACCAGGGGAAGTATTATATTTATATCTCTCAATATCTGAGGAAGCATTAGGAGCAGCACTGGTCCGAGAAACAAAAGAGGCGAGCCCGTTTACTTTGTGAGGAAAGCTTTACAAGGGCGAACTTCGATATCAAAAATAGAGAAAATAGCTCGCTTTAGTAATAGCTACTCGGCGACTCCGACATTATTTTGTATCTCACCAAGTAGTGGTTCGAACAAACCACCCGATCAGACAAATCCTACATCGTCCAGACCTTTCAGGAAGAATCATAAAATGGGCGATGAGAGTATCCGATTCGATATCAAATATGAATCAAGATCGGCAATGAAAGCTCAAGTATTAGCCGACTTTGTAGCGAGAAATGACTTCGGCGAGGCCGAGAATGAAGTATGGACAATCCATGTCGATGGCTCTTCCAATCCCAAAGGAAGTGGGGCTGGAATTATTCTTGAAAGTCCTTCTGGAGTGGTTATAGAATTGTCACTCACTTTCAAATTTACAACGTCAAATAATCAAGCTGAATACGAAGCATGCATTGCAGGTCTACGATTGACTTTAGATCTCCGTATCACTCGGTTAAATCTCCATACCGATTCACTCCTCGTGGTCTCCCAGATCGGGGACAGTACGAAGCAAAAGAGCCAATCCTCCAAAAATATCTGAATCATGTCAAGAAACTACTCACCGAATTTGAGTTCGCCGAGGTTAAACATGTCCCGAGAACAAACAACATTCGGGCCGATGTTCTTTCCAAATTAGCAAGCACCAAAACTGCGGGAAATCACCGGTCAGTTATACAAGAGATCCTCAGCAAACCTAGTTTTGAAGATGAATTACACTCGATTTCATCAGTGTACGTAATAAGTGAAGACCAAACATGGATTGCTCCTATCTTGAATTACATCGTCTCAGGCGTAGAACCTTCCGATCCTGAAGAAGCCAAGATCATCCGAAGAAAAGCAGCATCTTTTGCAGTGTTCAACGACCAGCTTTACAAGAAAGCACTCTCTTCACCATTATTGAAATGTCTAGAACATACAGAGGCCAACTACGTGTTAATGGAAATTCATGAAGGAATATGTGGCCAACATTTAGGAGGTAGATCCTTAGCCAGGAAGGTGTTAAGAGCGGGATACTTTTGGCCAACCATTGAAGCTGATGCAAGGAACTATGTGAAGAAATGTCCGAATTGCCAGATTCACGCAAACGTTCACATTGCACCTCCTACCGGTCTCACAACTCTCTCTCTCCCCATGGCCTTTTGCATGGTGGGGATAGACCTTCTAGGACCTTTTCCAAAAGCCCGGGAGAAATAAATTCTTAATTGTGGCGATTGATTATTTTACTAAATGGATTGAGGCCAAACCACTATCTGTTATTAAGGCAAAGAATTGCATCTCTTTTTTCCGAAAAGAAATAATTACCAGATTCGGGGTGCCCGAGGTGGTAATCACGGACAATGGAACTCAATTCACTGATAGAGGATTCAGGAAATTGATGTCCGATCTTAAAATCAAACATCGATTCACATCGGTGGAACATCCCCAAACAAATGGTCAAGCAGAAGCAGCAAACAAAGTACTTCTCAACGGGTTGAAGAAAAGGTTAGACAATGCTAAAGGAAATTGGGTTGAAGAGCTCCCTTATGTCTTATGGGCATATAGAACAACCCCCCAAAGCTCCACAGGAGAAACGCCTTTCCGGTTGTCATACGGGAGTGAAGCAGTCATCCCAGTCGAAATCGGAGAACTGTCTTGGAGAACCACAAATTCGAAATCACTAGAAGACAATGGACAAGCTTTACGAGAAGAGCTGGATCTTGTAGAAGAAGTCCGAGATCACGCATCCCTCAAGGAAGCCGTCAACAAACAGAGGATAGCCACCCGTTATAATCAGAAAGTCGTCCCAAGGGATTTTGATGTCGGTGACCTCGTCTTGAGAAGAGCCGATGTGGGTTTAAAAAATGCATCACAAGGCAAGCTAGCACCAAACTAGGAAGGTCCATATCGAGTCACTTCAAAGACGGGAAATGGCGCTTTTGAGCTAGAGACCCTAGAAGGCAAGGCGATCCCAAGAACGTGGAACGCCACCAAACTCAAGAAATATTACAGTTAGATTTGCTTTGTGAAGGCATTCTTTTTCCGATATTGTTAAAAATAGACTTGCTTTGTGAAGGCATTCTTTTTCCGATCTTGTTAAAAATAGACTTGCTTTGTGAAGGCATTCTATTTCCGATCTTGTTAAATATAGACTTGCTTTATGAAGGCATTCTATTTCCGATCTTGTTAAATATAGACTTGCTTTGTTAAGGCATTCTTTTTCTGATCTTGTTAAATATAGACTTGCTTTATGAAGGCATTCTATTTCCGATCTTGTTAAAATATAGACTTGCGTTGTGAAGGCATTCTATTTCCGATCTTATTTCTATACGAGTCAAAGCATTGATCGATATCACAGTTTTTTATCTCAAACCTGTTTAAAACAGAAGAGAAGAGATATCCGAGATAAAGACACAGTCACAAAGGAAGCCAAAATATGACAGATATTAATACGATGATGTCATTACAAAAAATACCGGTTGCGGCTGGGTGATAACTCTATTTTATATAGAGTTATTCATAGTCTTTTACTTAGATAAATGTTTGAAACCAATGCAATAAACTTGTAAATACAATAAAAAGAGATGAAAATCATAAAATACATTATCAAGGAGATAGAAGTTCAATTTATATACAAATTGGTATGTTTGATATGTTTGTTGAGTACTTTTGCAGATTTTGTGATTTTGCATTAAGTGCTTAAGCATCGAGTGTTTAAACACCAAAGCATGCAGCTGAAGCAAGTAGCACAAGACCCCACATTGGAAGCACCTCAATTTGATTTCGTTCTAAAGAGCCTTGCTGGCCTCCTACTAGCTCAGTGATCACATGGAATCAATTATCAAGTTACCAAAGAAGTCATCTATAGGATGAAAACAACAAACATCATCATTACACCAAGCCAAATGTCATCAACTAATTGGACCCCTTCAAAAGGAATGTTTCCCATTCAAAGGAATGTTTCCCATTCAAAGTGACAACAATTGACACCTGCAAAATAACTAGGATAAGTCACATGATGGTCAAAGAATACTTCACAAGCAAGCAAGAAATCAAATACTTGAAGACAAAGAAAACCCTCCATGGAAGGAAATCTCCTACATCTATAAATAGGACTCTTTCATCTCTTGTAAAATATATAGATATACGACCAATACCATATAGATACAATAGTAGTTTTAGATTAAAGTTCATCTTGTTCTTCATTTTATTTCCAAGTCTTTTTACTTCACTTTGATTACTCTAAACTTAAGAGGAAGGTAAGAAGGAATTGACATCTCTATTCTTCACTTCTTCCTAGTTGAGAATCAAGTGTTCTTCATTAATATTAAGTTCTTATTTCATGTTCTTCATCTTACTCTTTATTTATTTTCTTGTTATTTAATTTCTTGCAAGACTTGTCCAATCAAGCAATTTACTTTCTTGCAAGACTTGTCCATTCAAGCAATTTACTTTTAAGCAATTTACATTTCCAAGTTATTTACAATGCTTTCTTTACTTGCTTTGTTTAATTACTTTATGTGGACGATGATGAGCTAAATTCCTTAGTTGGGATGCTCTAGTCATATGATGAACTCGTGAGAACTATTGTGTTGTCCAAAAGGGTGCCTCACTTACTAGTTCTTGTACTTGAATTAAACTTGTTTTAAGGTTAACTTAGAACAAGGGGAGTTGTATTTACAAGAGATTGACTTACAACTAGATCTCAAGAACTAGAAGCAAAGGCAAGTGTTTATTTAAGTCTTTGATGAGAAATTTGTTTTCCACAAAGTCACTTAGTAATTCCATGCTAATTCAAAAGTAATTAGCATAGTCTTTGTTCATGTGTGGGGTTTTACTAAGGAAAGTATTTAGCAACTTGAACCACTTGAAAGGAGGCGAGGGAGTTTGACACTTGCCCTTGCCCTTTACATGCAAAAAAAAGGGTTTATTGAGCTTGTATGCAAATCACCCTTAACTCGATGTATCTACACTAAGTGATCAAGCACCAGGTGCTCAAGCACCGAAAGACAGCACAACATTCTCACAAGGAACTCATATGGTAAAAGCATCTCAACTCTCTCTTAAATTACATCCTCTACAGGTATTTAAATTCTGTTTTTCTATATTCCAAAAACCAACCACAAATCTCTGAATAGTTGTAGACACACTAGTTTACCTATGCTAAACAAACACATTAAAAATTAGTCAATCCTCGTGGGAACGATCTTTACTTACTCTTTATTACTTGTTTGTGACTGTGTATACTTGCACATGCTTATTTCACACACCAAGTTTTTGGCGCCGTTGCCGGGGATTGCCAATAATTTTTAGTTTGTTTAGTTAGTAAAAGAGTGTTTTTATTTTTTTTACTGCTTTTTGGTAGTGTTATTCTGTGCAGAACAAGTGCTTAAGCACTAGCCTATGCCAAGAAGACCACCACCAAATTTTGATTTTGATCCAGAGATTGAAAGAAGATTCAGGAGACAATTAAGACTTCAGAGGGAAATCCAACAACACAGCAATATGGCTGAACCAGTAATACCACTAGGGATGCCACAAACAGTACAAATACCTGTACAGATACCTGTACAGCAACCTGTGCACCAAACACAGCCAGAAGATGAAGGATCAAGGCATAACACTGTCAGAGGTAATTCAATTCCTGATGTAGGAGTAAATCATAGACATCAATTCATATACATGGACCCTATAGGCATGATTAATGATAGAGATAGGTCCATGAGGGATTATGCCATGTTTGATCATCAAAATATGCAGACTAGCATTGCTAGGCCTCATATTGATGCTGTCCATTTTGAATTTAAACCAATGATGTTTCAAATGCTGCAAACAATTGGTCGGTTTGGGGATTTTCACATGATGACCCCATGAGCATTTAAAATAGCTTTTTAGAAGTATGTAGCAATTTCATCATACACGTGTAAGTGAGGATGCATTTAGGCTAAAGTTATTTCCATATTCATTAAAAGATAAAGCTAAATCATGGTTAAATTCTTTAGAGCCTAATTCAATTCATTCATGGAATGAATTAGCTGAAAAATTTCTGTCAAAATACTTCCCACCAATCAAAAATGCTAGGATGAGAAATGACATTACATCTTTTAAACAAAGAGATCTTTGAATCATTGTTTGAGGCATGGGAAAGATGGAAGGAATTGCTTAGAAAATGTCCTCATCATGGTCTGCGGTCATTATACTGAGATGGAAACATTTTACAATGGATTAGAGCCCCAAACCGAATTATGCTTGATGCATCATCGTGGGTGTTTTATTGAATCATCTTATAATGAAGCTTGTGAATTAATTGATAGGGTAGCAACGAATAGTTCTAGCTGGCCTCTTGAAAGGGCAAGTGCCCAAAAGAAAGCTGGAGTACATGAACTTAGTGAAATTTCATCCCTAATCGCTCAAGTTGCCACATTGGCTAACATGATTAAAACTTTCACTACACACCTAGTTCAATTACACCTAAACCACAGAAACTTCATTGCGACCATAGAACAAGCACCTCGAGGAGCACCTAGTTGTGTTTCTTGTGGAGGAGCCCACCTCTATGAAGAGTGCTCAAGTAATCTGTGTCGATTAACTATGTGGATCAAAATAGATATAATAATAATAGGAATAACAACCCTTACTCTAACACATATAATCCTGGGCCGGAAAAATCACCCAAATCTTAAGTGGGGACCAAGTAATAACGATGCTCAAGCACCAGGTGTTCAAGCACCGGGAGCTCAAGCACCAGCCCACAACCAGGATATCAAAATTATCAAAGGCAACAACAAACCGCCAATGATAATTCAATAGAAAGCTTCGCTAAATCATTCATAAGTGAAACAAGAACAAAGAAGGCAAACTCAAGATGCTTCCATAAAAACTTAGAAACTCAAGTAGGTCAATTAGCAAATGCTATGTATCAAAGACTGCAGTGTTCTACCATCCAATCTGAGAAGCATCCACATCTCAAAGGCAAGGAAAAGAACAAGTAAAGGCCATATCACCGAGAAGTGGTAAGGATCTCACAGAGCCCTATGAGAATGAAGGTGTAGATAAGGGAGAAAAAACTCAAAAAGAAAAAGAAACTCCGAATGCAGAAGCACCAGAAGCTTCCACTTCTCAAAAAGAACCAAATCCCAGGTTAGTTATCGAACACCCACCTCCTCCATTCCTCAAAGATTAAAAAAGTGCATGAGGAGAAGCAATTCATAAGTTTTTAGATGTTTTAAAACAGATTGCACATTAATATTCCTTTGATTGAAGCTTTACAACAAATGCCTAATTATGCTAAATTTATGAAAGATATCATTTGTAGAAGAAAGAGATTAGGTGAATTTCAAACTATTGCAATGTCAAAGGAAGTTAGTTCAATTTTGACGAATAAAATTCCAAGAAAATTGAAAGATCCCGGTAGCTTTACAATTCCTTTCTCTATAGGCAACAACTATACAGGAGAGAGCTCTATGTGATTTAGGTGCAAGCATCAACTTGATGCCTAAATCTATCTTTGAGAAGTTAGGAATTGGTAATGCAAAGCCTACCTCAGTAACATTATCCCTTGCGAGATAGATCAACAAATATCCGTAAGGGATAGTTGAAGATATTCTCGTCAAGGTTGACAAATTCGTGTTTCCTGCAGATTTTGTTATTCTTGATTTTGTTGCGAGATGAAAATGTGCCAAGAATCCTTGGAAGACCATTTCTTGCAACCGTAAGACACTTATTGATGTTCAAAAAGGAGAACTAACCATGAGGTGAATGATCAAGAAGTGAAATTCAATGTGATGAAAGCAATGAAGTATCCAAGCGAGAGGAGCAAGAAGAATGTTCTCGCTATCTCACTTGATCATCCAGTGCGAAGCAATTCAACAAACAAGTATGACCATCGACTAGTGCTTTAGCATCAAGTGCTTATGCACTTCCTGAGGCTGAAATGCAAAAACAAGGCATACTGACAACAGAGGAAGTTAAACCTAAGGTATGGTCTAGAACTTTTGAATCTTTAAATTTGGAAGACCCTAACCTTAAGAAAAACTTACCTTCAATTGAACAACCTCCCAAACTAGAATCAAGGAATTGCCAAAACACTTAAAGTATGTTTTCTTAGGGGATAATGATTCACTTCCGATTATCATTGCATCGATCTATCATTAGAGCAGGAGCATGATTTAATTGAAACCCTTAAAAACATAAAAAGCAATAGGATGGCAAATGGCGGACATTAAAGGGATTAGCCCTCTATTTGTATGCATAGAATAAATCTAGAAGACAATGCTAAAAACAACATTGAGGCACGAGAAAGGCTAAATCCAATCATGAAAGAGGTTGTTAAAAGGAAATAATTAAATGGCTAGATGTTTGGGATTATTTACCCAATTGAAGATAGTACATGGGTTAGCCCTGTACAATGTGTTCCCAAGAAAGGGGGAGTCACAGTAATAGCCAACCAAAAAAATGAACTAATTCCCACAAGAACAGTAACTGGGTGGAGAATCTGTATGGATTACAGAAAACTTAATAAATCAACCAAGAAAGATCACTTTCCATTGCCCTTTATTGATCGGATGTTAGATAGATTAGCGGGAAAGGAGTTTCTTTGTTTCTTAGATGGCTACTCAGGTTATAATCAAATTGCCATTGACCCTAAGGACCAGCATAAAACTACTTTTACATGTCCATATGGTACATTTGCTTTTAGGAGAATGCCCTTTGGATTATGTAATGCACCTGCTACATTTCAAAGATGTATGATGTCCTTGTTTTCTGATTTTATTGAACAATCCATGGAAATCTTTATGGATGATTTTTCTGTCTTTGGAGAAACATTTCCTTTATGTTTATCAAATTTAGAACAAATTCTCCAAAGATGTGAAGATACAAATCTTGTTCTTAATTGGGAAAAGTGTCACTTCATGGTACAAGAAGGCATTGTACTAGGACATAGGGTTTCAAAGAAAGGTCTTGAGGTTGATAAAGCTAAAATTGAGGTCATTGAAAAACCGCCACCACCAACAACCAAGGGGATTAGAAGTTTTCTAGGACATGCAGGTTTTTCTATAGAAGATTCATCAAAGACTTTTCAAAAATTTCAAAACCTCTGTGTAATCTTTTGCAATTAGATACACAATTTAACTTTGATGAATCTTGTATAAAAGCATTTCAGAAGCTGAAGAAGGCTTTGGTCATTTGCACTGTCATTGTAACACCCGACCGGACCAAACCTTTTGAACTAATGTGTGATGCTAGTGACTTTCTTTGTAGGAGTCGTCCTAGGGCAAAGGTATGACAAAGTGTTTCATTCAATTTATTATGCTAGCAAAACATTAATTGAAGCTCAAGTGAACTACACCGCTGTGGTCGAGAAAGAGCTATTAGTCGTGGTGTTTTTGCTTTTGACAAATTCGAGATCTTACTTAGTAGGCACAAAAGTGATTGTATATCTTGACCACTCTGCCATTAAGTATCCGCTTGCAAAGAAAGATGCAAAACCTAGGCTAATAAGGTGGATTCTACTCCTTCAAGAGTTTGATCTTGAGATTAGGGATAAGAAGGGAGTAGAAAATCAAGTTCTTGATCACCTATCTAGGCTTGAAGGTGATGATACAGTACTCAAGAAATCAAGGAGAGATTCCCGGATGAAGATTTGTTAGCAATATCATAATGAGAATATAGTGCTTTTGCACTTAGTGCTCAAGCACCTGGAGATTCTGCACCATGGTATGCTGACATTGCTAACTATCTGGTAAGTAATGTTGTACCTGCACAGATGGATTATCGTGAGAGAAGAAGGTTTTTCCATATAGTAAAACAATACTTTGGGATGAACCTTACCTATACAAGATGTGTCCGACTCAAGTCATGAGAAAGTGTGTCCCTGAACAAGAACAACAAGCGATGCTTGAGCACCGCCATGCAAAGACCATATGGAGGTCATTTTGGAGGACACAGAGCAAAGAAGAAAGGTACTACAAACAGGTTATTTTTGGCCCTCTTTATTTAAAGATGCATTCTATATAGTAAAAACATGTGATAGATGCCAAAGAAGTGGTAATATATCTGAAAAACATGAAATGCCAAGAACCAACATTCTTGAACTTGAACTTTTTGATGTATGGGGCATGGATTTCATGGGTCCTTTTCTACTTCTTTTGGTAAAGAATACATCTTAGTTCTTTGTAGATTATGTGTCTAAATGGGTTGAAGCGAGCACTACCTAGTGCTTGATGCTAGATCGATGAGTAAATTTCTTCAAAAGAACATATTTACTAGATTTGGCACCCTAGGGCAATCATAAATGATGAAGGATCTCATTTTTGTAATAAAATTATTGAAAATCTTCTTGCAAAATATGGGATTAAACACAAAATTTCTCTGCATATCATCCCCAAACTAGTGGCCAAGTTTGAACTATCAAATAGGGAAATAAAAAGAATGCTAGAAAAAATGGTTGGACCAACAAGGAAAGATTGGTCATTGCATTTAGATGAAGCATTATGGGCATATAGAATCGCATATAAAACTCCATTAGGTATGTCCCCTATAGAATAGTTTATGGCAAAGCATGTCACCCGCCAATTGAGCTAGAAAATAAATCCTATTGGGCAATCAAAAAGTGAATTTTGATCTAGACCAAGCAGCAAACAGAGGTTTTTAGAACTAAATGAATTAGAAGAATTCGTGCACTTCTCTTATGAGAATGCTAGAATTTACAAAGATAAAACCAAGTTGTGGCATGATAAAAGAATCCAACAAAGAGATCTTAAAGAAGGAGGATTGGTCCTATTGTATAATTCAAGGCTAAAATTATTCCTGGAAAATTGAAATCCAGATGGACAGACCATTCAAATTAGTCAAGATATATTCTCATGGTGCGATTGACATATTTGATGCAAACTCGTAATACTTTCAAAGTAAATGGACAAAGAGTTAAAATGTATTATGGTGAGCAAATGGTGTGAATCTGAAAGCACCATTCATTTTGAAAATCCTTGATCTAAAAAGGATAGTCAAATTTTGTTAAGACATTAAAACAAGCGCTTGTGGGAGGCAACCCATCAATTTTTTGATAAATATTAACTATGTTTGTACAGTTTGATGTTTTCGTGTGTTTTTCAGAAATGCGAGAATTTAGTGCTCAAGCACCAAGTGCTTAAGCACTAACGAAGCCCCAATGTCTCAACTTCAAGTGAAGTCCCTACTCGGAGATTGCTAAAGAGCGAGTGTTCCTCAAACCATCGGTGCTTCAAAGACAAGTGCTTCAAAGACCAACAAAGGAGCCAACCAGTAATCGTAATCACCGAGGATCTTGAGGATATTCTAGGATTAGTTGCTACGGAGCTTGCTATCAAGAAAAGGCAAGAATTGGGAAACACCCAAAAATTTTCAAGTCACCACCGCAAAGAACTATTCAACAAACAAATAGCGCAAGGGGAAGGATCAAAAGAACCCAAGGAGAAAGAACCGAAAAGAAAACAAACAAGAAGAAGAGAGCGATCTTGAAGGACATTGCGAGAGACCTTGAAGAACTTACGGATCAAGTTATGGAGCCATCTCACTGAAATTTCAAAGGAACCAGAGGTACAGCATTGGAGCTCAACCATCGATGCTCAAGCACTAACTCCCGCACAACCTTCAAAGACACCAGATGTGAAGGCCACCGGCGATTTCTACAACTCCAAAAGCACCAAAGCGAAGCCCAAAGCAACACCAACAAGGAGCAAAGAATGGATCGAGGAGTGGTGCAAAACCACAATAAACTTTTTACATGCTTTCCTATATTAACTATGCAATTATTTTGTTATATATTTTGCTACTTATAAACTAATGCTACTATGGATAAATCCCACATGTAATGTTAACCCCCACCCCATTTTGCACACTATTCCCTGTTTTCATCTCAACTTAAGAGCTAGTGAGGACACCGCTCAATTTTAAGTTGGGGAAGCACTTCAAATTCGATGCATGTGGTATATATATAGTATTTTAAACCTACTAATGCTTGTTTTTTAAATATCTGTTAGTATGTTAGATAAGTAGTTAAGTCTTTTGTAAATAGAGTTTATTTTCATTTTGTTTTAGATTTACTTAACAAAGCATTTTCAAAAAAAAATCAAATTCTGTTTTTAAACAGTTTTTAAGTAAATCAATAGTAGGAATGTACAGATTTTGAAGCATGATCAGCTTGCTAGTTCACAAATGATTTTGATGCATCTCTTTAGACCAAAATCCTCAATGAAAAAAAAAAGAGTCCTTTTTACTTCAAAAACAACCATTGATATTATCACTTTTACACTTTAAAGTTGATTTTTGAAAGGGGATCAAACTGAGTGAAAAGTTTTTCTGGAAACAAAAAGGAATTTAAGAAAACCAAGGTCAAAAACAAAGTTTTATTAAAAACTTAGAAGAGTGTTGAGAAATAAGTTTGGGGGAGATTTTATGAAAACAAAGGCAAAAATGAGGAGCTTAGTACTCAATGCACATAAAGTTTCAAAAAGAAAATCAAAAGGTGTCAAAACTATGTTTGCTTAATATCTAAATCCCAACTCATTTCAAAACAGAGAGTGCATTTGATTTGCAAACCAAGAAAAAAAAAAAAATATGCATAAGGAGGACAATGAATCCTGTTCCAAAGTGCATTTGGTTTGAAAAAGAAAAACAAAAACAAATCAAGAAAAAAGTATGCACATGGAGGTCAAGAAGAGGGTAACATAAGTTTTAAGAAGCATCTAGTGCTTATCTAGTAGATGCTTATTCAAAAAAAAAAAAAAAAAAAAAAAAAAAGCAAGCATTGAGTCAAAAGTTTTAAACTACTCATGTCAAGCCCTTTGATATACTTAAAGCCCCCTGAGCTTAAGGATCTTGTGAGTCTACTCTATGTTTTGAAACACCTTTGTGTTGACCAAAAGTTTTTCTAAAGTTTCAAAAGTTTAAGAAAACCTTTTTTGCTTAGTTTGGAGCCAATCAAATTTCAATGGATCACACACGCACATAAAAGAGTTTTAATAGCTTTGGTTGTGATGAATTTCAAAGGCACAAAGACATAGAGATTTGAGGAAAGAAAGGTTCTTTTAAGAGAACATCACATTTTGAAAGATTGAAAGGAGTTAAGGCGATCCGATCTTCTTCATCAAAAGAATCCTACTTGTTATTTTGTTATTACTTGAGGACAAGCAACAAGTTAAGTTTGGGGTGTGATAACTCTATTTTATATAGAGTTATTCATAGTCTTTTACTTAGATAAATGTTTGAAACCAATGCAATAAACTTGTAAATACAATAAAAAGAGATGAAAATCATAAAATACATTATCAAGGAGATAGAAGTTCAATTTATATACAAATTGGTATGTTTGATATGTTTGTTGAGTACTTTTGCAGATTTTGTGATTTTGCATTAAGTGCTTAAGCATCGAGTGTTTAAACACCAAAGCATGCAGCTGAAGCAAGTAGCACAAGACCCCACATTGGAAGCACCTCAATTTGATTTCGTTCTAAAGAGCCTTGCTTTGCCTCCTACTAGCTCGGTGATCACATGGAATCAATTATCAAGTTACCAAAGAAGTCATCTATAGGATGAAAACAACAAACATCATCATTACACCAAGCCAAATGTCATCAACTAATTGGACCCCTTCAAAAGGAATGTTTCCCATTCAAAGGAATGTTTCCCATTCAAAGTGACAACAATTGACACCTGCAAAATAACTAGGATAAGTCACATGATGGTCAAAGAATACTTCACAAGCAAGCAAGAAATCAAATACTTGAAGACAAAGAAAACCTCCATGGAAGGAAATCTCCTACATCTATAAATAGGACTCTTTCATCTCTTGTAAAATATATAGATATACGACCAATACCATATAGATACAATAGTAGTTTTAGATTAAAGTTCATCTTGTTCTTCATTTTATTTCCAAGTCTTTTTACTTCACTTTGATTACTCTAAACTTAAGAGGAAGGTAAGAAGGAATTGACATCTCTATTCTTCACTTCTTCCTAGTTGAGAATCAAGTGTTCTTCATTAATATTAAGTTCTTATTTCATGTTCTTCATCTTACTCTTTATTTATTTTCTTGTTATTTAATTTCTTGCAAGACTTGTCCAATCAAGCAATTTACTTTCTTGCAAGACTTGTCCATTCAAGCAATTTACTTTTAAGCAATTTACATTTCCAAGTTATTTACAATGCTTTCTTTACTTGCTTTGTTTAATTACTTTATGTGGACGATGATGAGCTAAATTCCTTAGTTGGGATGCTCTAGTCATATGATGAACTCGTGAGAACTATTGTGTTGTCCAAAAGGGTGCCTCACTTACTAGTTCTTGTACTTGAATTAAACTTGTTTTAAGGTTAACTTAGAACAAGGGGGAGTTGTATTTACAAGAGATTGACTTACAACTAGATCTCAAGAACTAGAAGCAAAGGCAAGTGTTTATTTAAGTCTTTGATGAAAATTTGTTTTCCACAAAGTCGACTTGGTAATTCCATGCTAATTCAAAAGTAATTAGCATAGTCTTTGTTCATGTGTGGGGTTTTACTAAGGGAAAGTATTTAGCAACTTGAACCACTTGAAAGGAGGCGAGGGAGTTTGACACACTTGCCTTTCTTTATGCAAAAAAACAAGGGTTTATTGAGCTTGTGCACAACACACCCTTAACTGATGTATCTACACTAAGTGATCAAGCACCGTGTGCTCAAGCACCGAAAGACAAAGACAACATTCTCACAAGGAACTCATATGGTAAAAGCATCTCAACTCTCTCTTAAATTACATCCTCTACAGTATTTAAATTCTGTTTTTCTATATTCCAAAACCAACCACAAATCTCTCTAATAGTTGTAGACACACTAGTTTACCTATGCTAAACAAACACATTAAAAATTAGTCAATCCTCGTGGGAACGATCTTTACTTACTCTTTATTACTTGTTTGTGACTGTGTATACTTGCACATGCTTATTTCACACACCACTGGGCCCTCAGTTTCAAAAAAAAAATGAAAATAAACTATTACACATCTTTTGGATAAACGATCCTTGACACTTCATCGGATTCCGGGTCAAACTCAACGATATGCCCATCATGAACCCCGTACTCCGGGTTAAGAATATCACGATCAGCAATAAAGTCGGGATTGACTACGGCAACTTGGTCAAGTGCGTTATTAAAAGCTTCTACTATTCCCTCTTGACCCATTTGAATTGCCTTCATCCGATCTTCAAGAGCTTTAACATTCAGAGCAGTAAGTTTCTCAATCTGTTCCTGAAGCTCGGGAAAGTTCTGGGCCAAAGTTGTAGCCACCATCTCGGCGATCTTATCATCCTTTTCTTGGAGCTCAACGGCAGCCTTTTCAAATTTTTCATTCAATAGCTTCAGTTCGGCCTCCAGTTGTGTCTTTTCAGCCTCAAGTTGTAGACGTTTAGCTTCCGAGTCTTCGGCCATCTTTTTATAAAGGTCCACATCTTTTTGAGATTTCTCAAGATCAGCCCGAAGTGGACTTACAGCTTTCCGAGCAGACTCATACTTGGCTTCAAGATCTACACGAATAGATAAAAAACATAAGTATAAAAGAAATTGGAAGACCGGATAAACGAGCTTATAAAACCAGAAGCCATACCTTTAATTTGTAGAGCAGCAGCTGTTTTATCCTCCCTCACTAAATCAGCCATCCTCGACAGTACCGAGATTGAAACTCCGAAAGGGTCAGCCTGAACTCCTCGGTTTGTGGTCATATATGCCTTTGGATCAAAAGGAGCAACAGACTTATGTTTTTTGTTTCTCCTTGACTGGTCGCTCAGATTAATCACGTTCTTTTCCCGATCTTGGGGTTTAGACCTAGGAGGGAGTTGTCCAGATGGGCGTTTTCTTTTTCTCTCAAGTGGTCGATCTTCCTCTTCGTCCTCCACTTCAGGACTAACCACAGTAATAGGCGCAGCAGGAGTAACAATTGCTGCAGAGGTCCCCTCAGCTGCGACCCCGCTACTACTTCCGACATGAGGTACCACTGGGGTAATTTGTTCAAGTGCCAGGGCTCTCAAAGCCGCCATATTTCTTTTTGGGGCCATACTATCTGCAGAAGAAATACAAAATTCAGTTAGGAAAAATTATGCAAGTAAAGATCGGAAGATATAAGATCGGCAGACATAGTAAAAATAAACTAAGAGAAACGATTTAGAACCGACCTAAAGCTTTCTCGACGTGCTCAAATTTAACGGATGCTACCAACAACTTAGTATCAAAACCCCATTGATTCGCCCGATGTTCATTATTTGTGACAATCCGATCTACAATGAACATCAGCACTTTCAAGGTTTTCCGATCTTCCACATTTAAATGATTCTTTTCAACAGAATGTCTTTTGGATTCATCTCGACGGGTCCAACCAAGAGGAAACTTGGTGGTAAGAACAATGTCATTCTCGGCATTAAATGTACCAACTCGATCTACCACTACTGGCAACACCGGCTCGACCCAGAAAAATTTATTTTTCCATTCATATTTTAAACTTTCCGAATACGGCCGAAAAACCTTGATTCCTGGTCTAGATCGGAGGGTATAATGCTCTAAGCGCGCAGCTCTGCCGCTGTTCTTCTCGGTTCTTTTGTTTATTTGAAACATATGTAAGAAAAGTTGTAAGGAAAGGGGCCGACCTAAATGAATGCATACAAGCTCAAAAGCTCGTACGAATGCCCACGCATTGGGGTGAAGTTGAGATGGGCTACCTCTAACTTTGCCAATACCGATCGTTGGAAGGTCGTGAATGGAGGACGGATGCGCATGTGAGCTAAAGTCGTCCAAAGAAACAATAAACTTAAGAGAATCGGGGTAAGTAGCCACATGCTCGCCCTTCCCATTCCAAAACACGCCGGCGCTACGGGATCTTTGGCATAAAGCCTCTTTGAATAATTGCTAATGTCGATCTCCTAATCGATGGCAGTCTATACCACGAAGTTTTTCTGATACCCAGAATAATCGCGGGCGAGCCCAAAGGGGGAACTACGGGGAGGTCGACGTTGTTAACCCCTAAATCTTCATACCCATATAATAACTCGAAACTCCCAAGATCTTCCTTCTTTGCCTCTCTTCTCTTCACCCGATGTTCTCTTCTTCGGGTCGACGGACGGATCGTCAACCTTTCTTCCATCCGATTACGTATCGGATTCTCGAACTTGAATCGAGCTCGGATCTAAGTCAACATCAACTCGAGCCTCGTAATTCGGATTGTTAGCGCGCGGAAGGGTGGGCGATTCTTCATCATCTAAGCTCTTCTCATCACACTTCTCTCGGCCCGAAGACATTTCTTCCTCAGATCTCGGGAGCAGACCATTCTCTCCTATCTAAAGGATTAGAATCGATTCTAGATGCCATTAGCTTTCCGATGTCGTGGCCTCTAGACTTACGAGCTTGCTCGGCTTGGTCTATAAGTCGGAGCGCTTTGCACGCGAGTTGTGCTGCTTTGTTTTCGCGCTTTTACCTACAGGAATGGGGGCAAGCTATCAGGATAAAATCAAAAATATGTTGGGTTCACGAACAAGGTCGGAACCCGACCTGACAACCCCCATCCTGACAAAAAATCATTGCGGTGAGGCTAGATCTCACCCGTGAATTGAAAAACGAAGCACAACGAAAGAACAATTTCTACGAAAAATACAGCAAAAAGTAAATTCAAATGGAAGTACTAACCTCAGAAGAAAGTCTTGATAAAAATGGAGAGATTTGATGTCAGAATTTGAAGGAGCGAGCTCGGAGAACTTAATTCACGAAGTCGGTAGCTCTGAGTGAAGCAGGAAACTAAAAAAGATGAATGAGTTACCCTCGCTTGTATTTATAGGGTTCTGGGATATGACCGTTACTGTTCATTCGAAGCGACGCACTCAATCAAAATCAAAGCAAACACGAGAATCGAGGAGTCATCATTAAAAAGACGCCTCGAGTCCTGCGAACGATCACATCGATCAACACGAGCATTTAATGCTCTATCGAAAAAAGAAATATTAAAACGAAGCGTCACCAACACACAACCATCTTCAAGGTCGGTAATACAACTCGACTTCAAACATCTTCAAGATCGGTAATACAGTTCAGCTTCAACCATCTTCAAGATCGGTGATACAGTTCGGCTTCAACCATCTTCAAAATCGGTAACATAGTTTCGATCCAACCATCTACAAGATCGGTAAGGAAATCCAAACACGGCTATTTTTTGTAAATCTCACTTAAACGATTTATTTTACGCATATTTCAAGTCTAGTTTAACCTAACATGCCAAACCGACTTGGGGGGCAACTGTTATGGAGAAATCACACGCCTACTATTCACACCCCACTCTCCTTCACCTAAACCGATTGGGCCTTCAACACCCAAGCCCATATCTACTCATCAAATGGCCCAGATTGCACCTCCACAACGAACGGACCAGATCAACACAATTGAATGCCTCCAAAGCCTATAAATACCACATTTATCATAAGAAGGAGGTACGCATTAAATACTACTCATTTGCATTAACTCCACTGCTACTGACTTTAGCATCGGAGTGTTTGTGCAGGTACATCCCACCTCAGCTCGGAACATCAACTCGGACGTAACTCTACATTGATTAAAACCTCATTATCTACCAACTATCTCGGATATACTTTATCATAGATACGGTACAGAACAAGGGGGATCAAAATTGCACATTTAGTAAAATAGGGGGACCAAAACTGCATTTAAGCCTAGTTTTTATCGACGTTATTAACTCTAAACTGATATAAACGTACAACAAGACTTAATACGTGTTAGAGTAGGGCTTACACGTGTGACACATTACATCTAACTCTCATGTCACTCACATCTCACTCAAATATAAAATTCAACAATACCACAAGCTGCATCACAAAGCAAAGTATAACTAACCCCATTCACTAAAAAAGGAATACGTAAAACTATTTTGCATTTGATCAAAGGGCATAATGTGACCGACCTCCTTATCTCTTTTAAAGAGGTAAACTATATACGAATCTTACCTCTTTAATCAACCTCTTGGGCGGGTTTGTAATAGCTTCCGAGATGGGCCCAATAATGAAACAAACCCACCGAAAGAAGATCCTATAAAAGATTGAAAGTCTTGGCGCGTTTAGTGTTTAAGTATACATCAATCAATCAACCTTGCGCAGTAATTCCAAATGAGTCCTGCTAATGCTATTGAAGAACGATCGGAGATAGTATTCTTCGATGTGGAAACCACCGTTCCAACCCGAACCGGCCAGGGTTTTGCGATTCTGGAATTTGGAGCCATTCTTGTATGCCCTAGGAAACTTACCGAACTCCAAAACTACTCCACTCTTGTCCGACCTGCTAACCTCTCTCTCATATCACCTTTGTCCGAGCGATGTAATGGCATCACCGCTGATGCCGTTGCCTCCGCTCCTACCTTTGCCGACATCGCCAACGCCGTCTACGACCTTCTTCACGGTTCGTTCAACCGTTCCTATTTTGTTTTTTTGATAAAATGTTGAGGTTTTGATTGTGGATTAGTGGTGAATTTTGTGTAGGGAGAATTTGGGCGGGTCACAACATCATTAGGTTCGATTGTGTTCGTATCAGAGATGCATTTGCGGCTATTAATCGGCCACCACCTGAACCCAAAGGTTACATAGATTCTTTGGTGTTGTTGACTCAAAAGTTTGGAAAAAGAGCTGGCAACATGAAGGTATGGTTCTTAACCTAACTAACATGCCGCAACAACTTTCCATAATTTAACTATCACTATACTTGTGCATCCACTTAACTAGTACTATACTCCTGTATCCGCATGAGTGGATCATGTGTCATTTACTATGAATTGTTCTCAAAATTTAATATGATTTTCAAATAGAGATATTCAGAAGTGATTAGTATTATTTTTTATACCAAATGAAACTCTAATAGTGACTAATTTCCCGACTCAACTATATGAGGCTACTATAAATGTGCAGCAGAAATATTAAGCTAGGAAAAATCATGATATTGATTCATACAACAATTCCATTGTGCAACAATGCCAATTTTACCATCAAAAGACTCGTGCGCTATTTGCAAATTATAGCAGGAATTTTAATGCAATACACAGTCAGTATTGTGGCTATGCTTACTTTATCTGCCTTATGTATAATAATCAAGATAACATGGAAAAAAGGGGAAAATGTCTATGACCTAATTATCCTTGCATAATTTGATATCAATAATGACAGGAGCATAGATGTAAATCCACCCTTTAATGTCTTTGATTCATAAACTAATAACATAGTAGATGATAAACAACCATTTTAGGAATCAAACCATGGCATTGATTTTCCCAAAAAACCATGGCATTGAAGAATCTAAACTGAGTGTAGTTCAAATCTTTTATAAAACTGAAATGCATGGAGGAGGCTCATAGTGGTTACACAATATGATAAAAAATAAGACAGTAAGATAAGAGATCAATTGAAATCATAAAATCTCTTTGGAAGTTATTCTTCTTCTGTTCAGCCCTTGTTGGTTCCTCACCAAAAAAAAAACCTTGTTGGTAAAAAATTCTTATTCTTCTTATGCATTCAACAATTTAAGCTGCTATTGTTTGACTTGAATTAGACACTATATTGATGGAGTTAAAGAAGTTGGTCACTATGAAACCTGCAATTCATTTCTGTCCTTCAACAACTTTGTAAAATAAAGATGAGCAAGTCTTCAAAATAGAGAATTGCTATGGACATTTTCTTGATAGAATATCTCAGTTCTGCTCCTATCATGGTTGTCAATTCAAATGTTGACAGTGAGCATGCTACTTTGATATCATACTGGACTTGAACTGTCTAAAACTTATTTCACTATTCCAAAACAGAAGCAACATAATTCACAAAGACTTATCTGGACCTGTCTTTTTGCAATAATTAAGATGATAGTGCTACTAATAGACGTGTGGTGTCCCTTTTCCCGAAACATATTCATGAAATTTGATGAGTGAGACATAGTGAAATTTGACTACAATGTGTAGCTGAATTTTCTTTGAAAGCAGAACGTGTTTTGTATCCCTATCAGGGTATGAACAACTTCTTCAAACTATATAATTGCACACATTCATCCTATAGATGACAAAAACTCAGTTTACCTTCTCACTATTGTATTGGTCTCACAAAACCAAAGAGGTAAAAGCATTTTTGTTAATGGCAGTAGCTACAAAAATATTAAATGTGACATACACAATGACCCTTTGGAAAAAGAAACCAATTTGGTATGGAGATTAATTGGTTTCAATTCTATTTTAAATATAAATAAATAGCAATGTGAAATGGCGGTTTGTTAAGTGGTTTGACAGAAAACTCTGGAGAAGTGCAAATTATTTACTCTATACTCCCTCCGTTCCTAACCTTTGGTACTTTTGGGTTGTTATACACAAATTAAGGTACCATTAATTTGTGTTAGCTAAATACTAAAATACCCCTTCTGTTGTTGTCTTGGGATAATTGAAATCAAAATAAAGAGTCTTGTGACAATTAATCCATGTTTTGGAACTCTAAAAGACTCATAAATATAAAGGGTATATTTGAAAAATTTGGTGAATTGTACATTGGGTTTTTAAAACTACCATTGTTTTGAAACAAAAATAAGAGGCCAAAAGTACCAAAGATTAGGAACGGAGAGAGTAATTTGTTGCATGATAGTACAAGTGTTTGTGTCACATGATAAATCAAAACAAGCTTTTATGAACATTTTTTAAATGCAAACTAGAGTACTACACCTTATGTTTATGAAGTTTTGTTCATTTAAGTTATTGACACATCTATATATTGTAATATTACTCACGACAGATGGCTACTCTTGCGACCTATTTCGGTCTTGGGCAGCAAACACACAGGTAATTATCCTTATTTCCTCACGCCTTCTTGTCATTTGCTATATTTAACTTCTTTTTGTTAATACTTTACTGCAACTTATCTCCAGGAGCTTAGATGATGTTCGGATGAATCTTGAAGTCCTTAAATACTGTGCAACAGTTCTATTCTTGGTAAATTATAATTCATAAAGTCTTTGCAAACTATACAACTCAGCTATTGGTGTTAATTGATAGTTTTTGTTTTCTCCAACTTGATGTCAATTCATCATTTTACCGTAGGAAAACTTTTTGGTTACATCGAGTCTCTTAACCTGATGCAAGTTTGTTAGAATGAAGATAAAACTCCTGTATTGCCTATCTTGGATGAAGTTATTGATTTCTTTTTGCGAATTTGTGTATGAATGTGTCTTCAGTATACAATTACAAGGACTAGATTGCCCAAAATGTGGCTGAAAATCAAGTTTTACTGTTTATCTTCATTGGATTACTTAGAAAGTTTTGATTCAGGAACCACAAAACTTTTGCACTGCCTTCTGAACAATCAAAGGCAGATTTGAGAAACAATAATGTGGCACTTTTCTGTAATATTTTGTTTACTCTGTTAATCTTTGGTACATATAAATTACAAAACTTTCCTCCCTGATATTATTATGTATTTTACGGCACTAGTAGAGAAACTATTATAGAAATAATGATAATTTCTCTATCCTTGCAGGAGTCAAGTCTCCCAGATATATTCACCGCAAATAGTTGGGTTTCACCAAATGCTATTACGAGAAGTCGCAGCAGTGGTAAATCTCCATCAGAAGGGAGCTTGTTAAATATGAATAAGGGTTCTATATCGTTGTCGTCTCCTGAAGTTGAAACCAATGATAAAAAACATCCAATACTTTCTCTTACAATGAGCAGCACAGATGTTGCAGATCCCAATATAGTTCAATCTAATGCTTTTAACTTTCGGGAGTTTGAGGAAGTGATTAATAGAGAGTCCATTCAGACAAATGTTGACATGGATGAAAAAACCATGCAAAATTCACCTGATACGGCAGCCTCATCTGTGCCTCAAGCTTGCAGCAGCTCTTTTATTGTCTTAGAACCTCACCAAATTTGTATTCCTTCTATTGATGCATCTCTTGTTCCATCTCTTTATGGCAGTCAAAGAATAGAATTACTTCATGAAGGTTTCCCTTTTCAGCTTCATAGTCCTGGTTTGAAAGTACGGTTTGGAATAAGCACAAAGTTTGTTGATAATGCTGGCCGACCTAAGTTGAACTTTGTGGTTGATCCATCACCAAGTTTATGCAATGTTCTTGAAGCATGTGATAGTGTTGCACGTAAGTTATCCATGGATTCTGGTAGCATGTCTGATTGGATGCCAGTTGTTATTAGGAAAGATGGCTTCTTCAACTATCCAACTATCAGATTGCAGTAAGTTCTTGACTTGTGCACATGCATGCATACACATATTTATTTGATTAATGAAAATGGCTGCGTCAATTCAGCACTGTCTAATGGTGGATATAGTTATTCCCAGAACTGGGCATTTAGTTTCACATGTTCTCCACAAGGGTTTTAAAAATTTGAAGCATCCCACAAAGCTTTTTCCAATGTTTACTCCATTTCCCCGGGTTTATTAAATAATAAGTCACTGCATCAGTTTATTCTTTTACTGTATTTGAATTTGTAGTTTCACGTTTGGGCTTAAAATATCTTTACAAAAACGAACTTGTAAGATGACTAGATGAGTGGTGTCACTTGCTTATTAATTCTTGTGAGATCTTACTTCTAGTCAATTCAAGAATACTATTTTGACTTTTTTTAAACCAGAATACAATTTGACTGAATGGAGACATAATCGAATGTTTTCTGCTTTGGTGATCCTCATTAGGAAACATATGAGCTATTAATATGATATCCCAGCCCTTTCAGGTTTTATCTCAATGATAATTTCTCTTATGTTTGTCATATACATTGCAGTATACCTACAGCAGTAGTCGGAGACATTGCCCTTTATGCCACAGAAATGTATCAAAGAGAATCATCTGGATCTGTGCGAAGACTTCTCTTCAGCAAGTTCGACGCTGCAGAACTTGGTTCCTTGTTCACCCCCGGGACATTTGTCGATGCACTCTTCTCCTTAGATTTGTACGACTATCAGCAGAAGGCAGGGATTAAATTATGTGCCAAAAAATTGATCATTCATTGCAAGTAGAAAAGGGAGAAGAGATTTGCTCGTAGGTTAGAGTTCAAGAAATCGGATTAAATTATCATCAATATGATACCATCAGGATTTGATAGATTAACCATTGTTTATGCTGTAAAGTTGGTTTCCATTTCATTCTAGTAGTTCAACTGATGTTTACATTTTAAAATCTTCTAGTTCTAGTTACTTATCACTCGTGTCTTCATCTCCCTCCATCTAGTGTGGCAAAAGAATAAATATGAAAAGAAATTGGGGGTCTTATTAATTTCAAAGACTGTCAACTATTATACTCCCTCCGTTTTCAAATATATAAGTAAATATACTCACTTTTTCTTGTTACTAAATATAAGCAAGTCAAAATTTTTTTCACTCAATATACCAAATTTACCCTTACTTACAATTCTAGTTTTACTCTTACCAATAAAACAACTTTTCAGATTCTAATAACTTTTCATTGTTCTATGCATTTTAAAAAAAATAGAAAAGTCACTTTTTCCTATCTCTGATTGTAGATTGCTTTTAAATAGGGAAAAGAGTGTCGAAATGAATAGTTACTTTGCTTGTACAATTACCCTACCGTAGGTTACTTTTAGGCTTTGATTGGCAAAGTTAATTCGCTAGCTTAGAGCAGATAGCTTATAGTGGATCCGTTAGTTGTAGGTGTTTGGAAATCTGACCAAATTTTTTTAGCGTTTTTTCAAGAAATTTTATAACGTTTTTTTAACGCTAAACGCTGAGCTTATAACTTATAGTGTTTCATTTTTTCTCTTAATTTTATCCTTAGTACTTTAATTAAATTACTCATTTATCTACCATTAAATGAATTTCTCTCTCCTTTTTAAGTATTAATTACCTATGTCTATTTACGTAATTTTTATATTTATAAGCTACTTCAACCGCTATTTTTACTAAACACTTTTAATTTAATTCAATCCGCTATCACTACTCTTATTCCGCTATCAATTACCTCATCCGCTATCTCGCTATTCGCTACTTTTTTCCAAACAGAGCGAAGGTACTTCTTTCTCTTTGTCTTCTTCTTCTTCTTCCTCCTCTTCCTCTTTGTGTTCCTCACTTAACTTCAAAATATGACAACACCACCCTTTCATGGCCCCTCATTTGATTTGGGTAAGACTCACAACCACCGGAGGACTCACTAGAATGGGATGGAGAGACTAACTCAGTTGAAGATAAACAACCAGTAGAGGATTTATCACTCCTTATTGTTGAGGACTCATTAGAAAGGGAAGAAAAGATTAACCATGTTGGAGATGATGAGGTAACATCAACAAAAATAGGGTCATCTAATGAAAATGAGGCTCATGTGATTTTCAACAAAAATAGGGTCATCATTTCCGTTTGCGATTCTTGCACATCAGTTTTGCGATTTCGCTTCATTGTCCTCCTTTCATTTTGATTTCCAATGAATGTGATCTGAAGTGGAGTTCCGATTTGATTTTCGATCGAGTCGATTTTGGCATTTTGCCGTTTGTGTTGGTTCTTTATGGCATATGTTGTGACATTCAGATGGACTTATATAGCATCAGAACTTTTTCAACTGTTTCCACTTTTTTACAATTATGTAAAAAGAATATTTGGTGGAGAAAGTGATTTTGAGGCACCATCAATTTCTTACCACTGTGAAATTCCCAGGATTCTTTTCTTTGGTCTTCTTGGTGTAATATACTTCATCCTTGCTCCTCTGATACTACCATTTCTCTTAGTCTACTTTTGTTTGGGATACATCATTTACCACAACCAACTGTTATATGTTTACGTGCCAAAGTACCAGACTGGAGAAGAGTTTTGGCCTACAGTGCACAATTACACAATTTTTTCTGTGCTGACCAAGCAATTCAAGAAAGCATTAGCAAGTTTCGTGGATTTCACTTTGCTAGTGGCAGACAAGATTGTTCTCTTTGTTGCCTTCATGGCTTGTTTCTTCGGCTTCTGTTGTGTCTTTATTGGCTTTGTTGGTTGTTTTGATGTAATTTTCTTTTAGATTTGTTGATATGTACTTTTGTATTGTTCATGTCAAGCTAGAAGTGTTGTGAATAACTTCTAGCTTGCGGGGGACTATTAGATATAGTCTTAGAATGTGGTTTTGGACCTAACTCAACCCCACAAAACCGGGTTGTAAGGTGAGGGATGCCACCCACTTATAAACTCTTTTTCAGGCCATATCACATCCGATGTGGGGACTCTTAACACCCCCCCCCCCTCACGCCCAGGACTGGACAACTGGAGCGTGACCCGAGTGGCCCGATAGCGGGTGGCCCAATGGATCTTGGATTGACTCTGATACCATCTTAGAATGTGGTTTTGGACCTAACTCAACCCCACAAAACCGGCTTGTAAGGTGAGGGATGCCACCCACTTATAAACTCTTTTTCAAGCCATATCACATCCGATGTGGGATTCTTAACATGAGCTTGCTGTGAATGAAAGAGCCAAGGTTGAAGAAGTCATGGAATTTGACAAAGTGAAAAACTTGCGCCAGAAAATTGTTCAACCTAACCACCTCCCTCATAATAGATTTATTGATGTCAAAAAAACGTACTCCACATAATAGATTTATTGATGGCAACAATAGTGTGGTGGTAAGATACTGATAAAGAATTGCATTAAAGATACTGCATGAACGTATATATTGAACAGACGCATGGCTCAATTGCATTTTTTATTATTTATTATAGTATCAATATAAAAGTAGACTAAATATTGGAAGTTGCAGCACCTTCATTCATTGTATTGTACCATGCATAATCTTCATTATAGTTGCTGCTGCCTTCAACTGTCTCATGTTGGGCTTCAAAAGCTTCTTCCAAAGAAATGTTATCCATGTTGTTGTGTACATCACGGTCACTATGGTACTCATTGTTAGAAGCTTCTTCTTCATTTGGTGACATGTTTAAATCAAAAGGAAGCAAACTAAACATGTTAATTTGAAGAAGGATGGTTTAAATCAATGTGTTAAGAGTCCCACATCGGATGGGATATGGCCTGAAAAATAGTTTATAAGTGGGAGGCATCCCTCACCTTACAAGCCGGTTTTGTGGGGTTGAGTTAGGTCTAAACCACATTCTAAGATGGTATCAGAGCCAACCCAAGATCCGTTGGGCCACCCGCTATCGGGCCACTCGGGTCACGCTCCAGTTGTCCAATCCTGGGTGTGCACATCGGATGGGATATGGCCTGAAAAATAGTTTATAATGGAAGGTACTGCTCTATTTTCAGAATCATTGTAAGGAGAGTTCAAATCAATATCTAAAGGCATGTTGTATTCAATAGTTAGAAAACTCTACCTTCACCGTAGAGAGAGTATTTTAGGTGCCATGAAGCTTTAGCTCTAATTTTAAATTTTAGATTAAAGTTTGGTGAATCATTTGGCGCTAATTTAAAATTTTGGAGTAATTTAGTAGTAAAAAGATAAAGTTTCAGAGATGTTAGTAATACTCCCTCCATTTTCATTTATAAACAAAAATACTCACTTTTTCTTGTTACTAAATATAAGCAAGTCAATGTTTTTTTTACTGTTAACATCTCAACTTTACCCTTATTGATTACACTACTTTCACATTTACCCAATGCAAAAAACTTTTTATTACACTACTTTTGCTTTTATCAATGCAAGAATAAATAGGGGTAATTTAGGAACAATATTATTTTTTCTAACTTTTCTTAAAACATGTGTTTAGCCGCAATTTGCTTATATATGAAAACGGAGGGAGTATGTTAGTATGGCTGGAAGAAGGACTAAAGGAGTACTATTAGTAGAAGAAGGCAAAGTTCTGATGCATCTCATTTTTATCCCCTCATTACTTGTTGCCTTATACTTCAATGTCTGGCGGGAATGATTTATTGTTGCTATCTAATTTTTTTGTTGTGCAATTCAATTGTGCTCAAACGTCATTTTGTGTATTATTTTTGCACATTATAATTCAAAGCAAGCATGACCAACCAATTAATTCATCATTTCAGTTGCCACATGAAAGCTCAATATACTTATCACCAGCCAAGTGTTATAGTTGCGTTGTCAATGACGTATACCATGGTGCAGCAAGATTTTGTTAAAAATTATCTAATTTAGTTACCTTTTTCTTCCTAACCAAATGAATGAATCTTGAAGGTTTCTGTCAACAACTATTGTTCGGTTTAAATTTCCTTTTTTTATTCAAAAGCTTTCTAACATGTCACCACTTTGGAAAATAAATTTCTAATTTCTCTTCATATCCAATCATTCTCAAAACGTTTTCCTACCAACTATATATATATATATTGTCTTTCTCTACTCCTTCTTCTAACTAAACTGATAAGGATTGCCTTTCGGTATCAAGTTTTAAGGTCTCTTCTTTATTTCTTATAATGTTAGTTTGTTTTCGTTGTTCATGTTCTTCCTATACTAACTATGCATGTCTTCTTAATTATGGTATTATCATTCATCGGTGGTTTTCAATCAAGTTTCTATGTTGTCTTCTCTCAATACCTTGGATGTCTTTGCTACCCCATTTTTCTTCCACGTGCTTCAATATATTCCTCATGAATCAATCAAGGGAGCCATCTAGATTACTTGAAAAGAAAATTTTAGTAACATAATTGAACTTGTATTGTTTGTGTAGTTGTTTAACTGGCCAATTGAATTAAGGTAATTTACTTTCATTTTTCTATTACTATTGGAGTTAACATGGTGTTGGTTACTCTTTTGAGTCTTTTCTATTAGGGTGGAAGCTTGTGAACATGGGATACAATTGTTGGAGTCATGGTAATGCAATAATGCCAAACGAAGGGGGAAATCATTAATATCTTGGGGTCCCAATACATGCACCAACCTAGAAGTTTTGTACCTGAAAACTCTACTGGAACCTACATTAAGTGATGTAGAACGTTACAAGGAACTTTTGCATGATTTTTCATATTCTAAATTATTAGTTTTTTAATCTATTTATTATCTTCTTTCACTTTTTAACTCCACATTGATTTGATAGCAGGTGGAGATATGAACTGCTGACTACCTTAAAAGGATCTATTAGGGATGTTCAAAACTGAACCAAACTAATAGGGAAATCGTAAATCGAACCAAACCAAACCAAAAACCGCAAAGAACCGTTTTTGATCGGTTTTGTTCGGTTCTTCTTTTCAATGTACCGCGCGGTTCGGTTCGGTTCGCGGTTTTGATTTTCGAAATCGAACCAAACCAAATCAAACCGCAAGTAACACTAAGGCTTGTTGAATTACAACCTTCCTTACTAACCCAAATGCAACTACGTACAACCCAACTCTCACTCACTTACTAACCCAAATCCATTTAATTCTTTGACTCACTTACAAACAATCTATATTGTTATGTTATATTTAAAAATTACAACAAAATATTTAATTCAAATTCTTTTAAATATTGTCTTAGCTATTTGAAAATAAATAAATTAAAATAGAGTGATTTATATACTACATATATTTGAGTAGATTTTTTCTTAAAGATTTATGTTAGCCTTTTTTATGTTAGTTAATTTTAACTCCGTTTTAAATTATTTTTGTCTTGGAAAAAACCGAACCAATCCAAACCGCATTGGTTTGGTTTGGTTCGGTCTAATTTTAGGAAGTCAACCGAATCAAACCAAACCACATGTAATTTTACCTTGCGGTTCGGTTCACTTTTTGTCTCAAAACCAAACCAAACCGCACCGCGAACACCAATAGTATCTATTGTTGAATTTCTTTCCCCTGATAACACATGTATGAAATTTTGTATAACCGGCCAATAATCAACTGTTCGTTTTTTGCTGCTTTTCTTTAGAGGTCTCCTATTTAACAACAGTTAATCCTCGAAAAATGTTACTCTTAGATGCTTTTATTTCTGTGTGTTTCACTTAATCATCAACTAGCCAACCCGTTCATTGGACGAGTCGTGGGGCTAGTTCTTTATAAGGCTGGTTGATAATTCTGCCATTTAAGCTCCAGAATACTTCATCTAATGTAAAGGAATCTGGACGTGAGTTTCCAAATATTGTCATTTAGAAATTTTAGTACTTTTACCTTTTTATGGAAGCAACACCTTATATATACTAGTTTTACATAAACGCGATGCGATGCGGGAGTTATTAAATTTCATCGTATAATTGAGTAATTAATTTTTTTTGAAAGAATAATATCGCATCGTACTTGAAAGAAAATATTGCACTGGTTAACATCGAGCTTGTCAACTGTGATAATCAACAGGCTAAGGAGCACAAAGTTGTCCCCCGTGCCCCAAGGTAGCTTATGTCATTAGGCAAATGATGTTACTTTGCAAAATATAAAATCTAATAACTGTGAATAAAAATTAAATTATAAATATTAATTAAATAACAAATATTATAAATTTAAAAGGAACTTTAATAAAGACATTTAAATTGAACATCCTCCGCAGATAAAATAAGAAGAAAAGGT
This sequence comes from Oxytropis ochrocephala, assembly GCA_020916435.1. Lineage (NCBI taxonomy): Eukaryota > Viridiplantae > Streptophyta > Magnoliopsida > Fabales > Fabaceae > Oxytropis > Oxytropis ochrocephala. Next base: position 13,648,082 of record CM037088.1, on the reverse strand, counting down.
CTAAAGAACTTTAATAATTATCAACATTCATTAAATACAAATACAAAAAATTAGCCTATAATAAGAAAGAAAAAAGGACAATACAATGAAAAAGTGAAACACTCGGATATCATGCATGGTTGAAGGAAAACTCATGATAAAATAGGAGTAGTTATACAAAGTTGAAAAAGATTATGGAGGTTTTATTGTAAATGTGGATCGAATGTTTCGTTGAAAGAAGATGATGAAGGTTCTATTGTAAAGGTGATCGAAATTCCCACGGAGAATCACAAATCGATGCGCAAAGAACACGTACTCGAATATTAAAGAAAGATAAAAATATAAAAATCAATTAAAGAAAAAATTTAATACCCGTTGGTGCAAAATGACCAAAATAAAGAAGACAACAAAATAGAAAGTGAAACATGTGGTATCGTGCTGGGTTTCATGGAAATTACCAATAAAATAGAAGCACATATAGAAAGTTGAAAGAGTACGATTGATGATCTATTGTAAATGTGGCTGAAGTTCCCATAGATAAAATTAAATTAAAACTATAAAATTAAATAAGAAGATTATAAAATAAAAAAGAAATGGTTATTAAGGAACGAACTTCGTGTATTTGAACATCTACAAATTTTTGGGGTCCTAAAGTACCCCAAAATACACTGTCAGCATCCCACTTTACGTATTTTTTCACAAACTTATTATTATATTTTACCATACTTACGGTATTTGAAGAGTTAAATTTTTTCAAATCCAGGAAATCAAAACAAAACGCACTATTTAACATTTCACTTTAGACATTTTGTTACAAAATAATTTTTTCACAATCAAGTACACCATACCACACTTTTTAGGATCTAACTTTACGTAGTTTTTCATGAAATGAATTTTTTTTTACCGAATCGATTATTGAAGAACAAAATTTACATATTTAAGCATCTAAAATTTTTCGAGACTGGAAACCACTCTTTAAAATATAAGAGAAGAAAACAAACCTGAAGAAAAACCAAAAAGAAGAGAAAAAAAAAACAAAAAGAAAACTAAAACCAAAAAAAGCTGCAGAATAAAAAAAATAGAACCAAAAAAAAATTGGCTTTGGCGCGCAGATGCCAAGCCGAACAAATTGTTTTCACCATCAATTACATCAAATCACACTTTTTAGCATCTGATTTTACGTAGTTTTTCATGAAATTAATTTTTTTTACCAAATTGATTATTGAAGAACAAAATTACATATTTAAACATCTAAAATTTGTTGAGACTGTAAAACACTCCTTAAAATATAAGGTGAAGGAAAAAAACTGAAGTAAAATATAAAAGAAAAAAAAAACTAAAGAAGAAGAAGAAGGAAAACAAAAAAAAACTGAAACAAAAAATGGCAATTCGGCCAAACAAAATTGAAACGAAAAAAAAAAGGCAGTTCAACCAAAATAAATAAGCTGAAAGGCAAAAAATAAAAACCATTTTGGCGGGCAGGTGACAAAACTATTATCAATTGTTAATATGTGTAAAGATAGTTATTTTTGCTTATAATTAAGTTTGGAGGGAGTACATCAATACATCATACAGGGTTAAATAAAAGTAAATATAAATTAAAATAGTTTTGTCACCTAAAAGTAAATATACAAAGTTGAAAGAAAATGATGGGGAGTTTTATTGTAAATGAGACTGAAGCTCCCACTAAAAAAGTTAAATTATAAATATAAATTAAATAAAAATATTATAAAATTAAAAATAAACTTTAACACAGACATTAGAATTGAACATCCATAGATAATAAGAAGAAAAAGTCTAATTTTTTTTAATAACATTACATATGTTCATCATAAATATAAAAACTTAACCAATAATTAAAGAAGAAAGAAGACAACACAATATCATGCCAAATTTGATTTAAAATTAAACACCAATTTAAGTATACTTCTAATACTCGTTTGTGCGAAATTATCAAAATAAAGAAGAAAACACCAATTTGGACATGTAAATTTTTTTATGGATTCTAAAATAATCTAAAACACAATGCCTAGCATCACACTTTATGTATTTTATCATAAAATTTATTTTGTTTTTCATCAAACAGGTTATTGAGGAGTGAACTTCATGAAATTTAAATATTTTTAAAAAAATCGACGCTAAAGTCTCTAAAATACACATCGTTAGTATCACACAAAAAATATGAAAAAAAAGAAAGAAGATAAAAAATTAAAGTAATATAAAATAATTAAAAAAACAAAAAAAAAAGTGAAGCAAAAAACAAAAAAGAAAAATAAAAAAAACGGAAGAAGAGAAAAAAAAATTGGCGGCAAAGTGACAAGCCGCATACATTATAAGATGTTATATATTTAGATGATTATCATATAGTTGGGTTTAAATATTTATAAGGCTTAAATATGTTTTTACCCCCTGCAAATATGGAGTGTTTTGCTTCTACCCCCTACAAAATATTTTTTTAAAAAAAACCCCTTGCAAATATTTTTTGTTTGGTATTAATCCTTATGTTAAGTCTTCGTTTACAAGTTGCTGAGCTGTCTAACAACTTTACTTGTTGGCTTTGCCAAATCATTTTCTTTTATTTTTAAAATGATGACTTGGATAAAATTATAAAACAATTTTGTTTTCTTTTATTTTTCACATATCATATCTTCATCATCAACAACACAACCACTACCCAGAACACAACCATTACCTTTATTTTTTCATCTTCAACAACAACACAACCACCCAACAGAAGACATTCACAGAAGCACCAATGTTCTTGCACATTACAATCTACATGTCTTGTCCTTCAAAATTAATTTTAAAAATTAATTTAATTAAAGAAAATAAAACCCACAGACAGAGAGGTGAAGAATTAGGAAATTGGAATTCCATGGAAGATTGTAATTACATGGTAGAGGTGAGGTCGCAAGGGATTTGGCGGAGGAACTATGTGTTTCTTCCGTAAGGGATTTCAATCCCAATTTGTTTGTCTTTTTTGTTCGTTTAGAGAAAGATCTAAAGAGAGAAGATGGAAACCTTCAAGCACCATCGATCTGTCAGCCAAATGGAGATCGCGTGACCCATCATGCTACCGGGCGTGACCTTCGACGACTCGCGACGAAACACGCGCCTTGCGAGGAAGAAGCTTAGCTTCCCATCCATGGCGGTGACAGCAAAGTAGCTAGCTTATGGAGGAGAAAATGAGTTTGGTGAAGATGAGTTTGTGGCTTTGTGTTTGGTGAAGATGAAGAAGAGATGGATTATGGTGAAGATGAAGAGAATAGAAGAATTTCTGGGTAAGAAGGTGAAGAGGAAGAGAAAAAGAATTTGGAAATGGGGAAGAAAAAGTGGAAGCCTAATTAATTAAAAAACCTTAATTTGACTTGGTAAATAATTTAAATTAATTAAAATAAATAATAATGACATGGCAGCTCAGTCAGCATTTAAAAAAATTAGAAAAGAATAAAAAATGTCACTTAAACGTTTTTTGTAATGCCCATCTAACAGAAGGGCTAACGTCAAAAAAGTGAATTTTGCAAGGGTTTTTTTTTTTAAAAATATTTTGTAGAGGGTAAAAGCAAAACACCCCCTATTTGCAGGGGGTAAAAACATATTTAAGCCTATTTATAATTGTCGGTTAGTTAATTTTAGAAAAATGATGTGGTGTCAGGTTAAAAGTCTCGGTTAAACCAAATATTGCATAGATAGTTTTAAAAGCAAAAGGGAGAGTGTTTTGGCTTTTAGGTTTCGCAGCCGCGCGCCATCAAAATCCCAATTCTTTTTGGAAGGAATAAGTAAGATCGTGTTGGAGGGAGTGTGGTTTGGAAAGCAATGTCGTAAAGGAAATTGCTTTTGACACCGAAGTAGATGTTGTTATAAGAAGAAAGGGTTGAGACATCTGATGGAAAACTCAAGCAACGGTTTATGATACTAAGGAATTTCCTTAGTTATATGATACTATTGTATGTGCTTAGGTGTTTGGAAAACATAGTGCTTCTAGGGTGAGGGAGCAAATCAAATCTCTCACTGGTGAACCACTAAAGTTCCAAAATAGACCCAAACCCTCAGCAATATCCCGAGCAGGGACACACAAACATACATCGGTATCTCAGTTTTCTTCTAACTTTCTCTATTCTTTCCTTATGGGCTCTGGTCTCCATAAGGAATAAAATGACCGGCTTCTGACCCTTTATGAGGTCTTGTAGCTCTCTACTAGTTGTGACTACCGCCAAACCACGACAGTTCCAGCTAATTAGAGTCATTTGGCTTTTGAGGACTTGCGTAGGCTCGCCTCCTCAGCCATGTTGTCAAAGTAACCAATACAAAACTAGCCAAAAACATTAGAATGCTCAGACTATGTCCCTACTTCAAGGATGGATTCCTCCCCCATAGTAATAGACTTCAATCCTTTTCCATCTTCTATAGCATAACCCTTGTCATGGTGTGAATCTTCATCCACCCCGTTCGTCTCTTCTTTAGGCTCATACAAGAGTCCATGCTAAGGGCTAAGTCACATTCATCAGAACCCTCCAGTTGAGCTTGAGAGCTCACTTCCTCCCCATCTTTGTTTCTTAATTTGTTTTTTTTATTTCCAACATAGAGCTTATGTGTGTTAAGTTGATGACATGTGGTTGCCAACACATAAAAGATTGTCACATAATCAATGCTATGTCAGTGCCGTTAGTGAAAACTAACAGAAGGGACTAAAACTGCAAACGACAATCATGTAGGGACCAAAAGTGCCCAAAATGAGAGGGACTAAAAGCAAAATTCGCTCTATAGGGACCGAAAACATATTTAACCCTACCTAAAATTGTAAAAATGACATTAATATTGACGATGCAGTTGTAATTGAGGTAGTGATGAAACTATGGAAACCGTTAAAACCATGATATTGTTGTTGCATCACAATTTAAAACCTCAGTTTGATCCTATCAACTCATAATACATAACATCAATTTTTTTGACACATACAACATGACATCACTTAGTCTCCATTAACTTTTATCAAAATAAATTACTCTTACCGAGGTCTAGCGCAAGAGATTTGTGCACAAGGTGTGTGAGTTTTGTTAATTTCAGAGTACTGAGTTCTATTCTCATTGACAAAAAAAAATTAGTCTCAATAAACTCAACAACGACTGTAAGCTGTGATTGTGATTATTTTGCAACCATTGACATAGAAAATAAAGTCAATGCGATTGTAGTTACATATCTATTGCGCCTACGAAGATTATAAATATCTATATATTGCAACCACAATTATAATTGCAGGACACAATTCAAAGTCCCACTGTCAAATAATTTTATCTTAAGCGTGAACTCAAGTATGTGTATATAACTATCAAGCATCGACATAAACCAAATAACAGACACAACCTGACACAAATATGTAGACATCGATAATAGTTTAAATAAATGAAAGTGTTCAACATGATATGTGTTGGATACTAAACACATACTAGACACATACTAAATGAAAGTGTTCAACATGATATGAAAGTGTTCAACATAAGTATATAGTTCTCACAACTCGCAAGTACCTAATGTGATGTCTTTACACAATTATCCATTGAACATAATTAATCACATATTTGAACTACGTTAACCAACAATTTTATTTTTCCAATTATTTGATGCCAAATTTGTTGGAACTGGTAGGTGAGTGACGTGACGTGGTCAGCTCTCTATCTCTAACAAAATATCTCCACACCACCACCCACAGCCACACCTACTAAAATATCTATTTCTCTTTCTATTTTCACTTTTCAACACTTTCTCCTTCCACGTCACCCATTTTTGCTATCCTACGCCCCCGTGTCTTCTTTCCCTCTATTTCCTTTTTGGCGCACGTTAGTTCCCGTCGGCATCTTTAGCAATTTTGGCAATCACACAAACACTCTTCTCATTTCCCCCCCTCTTACTTTTATTAGGTCTCAATAACTTCCATGATCTGCAACTATCTCTTTTTTTAGTAGTTAGATTTTGTTAACTCCAATTTTGTTTTTGAATAAGTAGGTGATGGAATTAGCTTTTGAATTCATCCATCTAATTGGGGGTTTGAGTACAAGATAAGATTTTTGGATGAAGGTTAGGTGTTTGATATTGGGCTGTGTGTTATTTCAATAGCATAGGCAAAAGGAGTTGGTTGAGAATTGAGATGGAAGCTGAGATTGATAAACTTATTAATTTGAATAGTAAAGAGAGGGGTGGAAATAAGAACAAGAGCGGTGATGGTTTTATTGACAGGAGTAAAGTTAGGATTTTGCTGTGTGATAATGAATCCAAGAGTTGTGAAGAGGTTTCTACTCTTCTTTTGAAATGCTCTTATCAGGGTATGCAACTTCCCTTTCCTTTATTTTATGGCCTTTTTGTTGTGCTTAATCTTGGTTTGTTCATGTCTTGTCAGAAAGGTTAAATTCAACTTTGCTTTGCTTGAAGGGTGTTAGTGTGAGTTTTCTGGATTCAGTAGAGGATAACTCTTGTGTGGATAGTGGCAAAAATATGTTATTATTGGCTATGTCAAATTTTAATTTCATTAGACCAAATTGTCACCTTCCTGTTATTGAGTTACTTACTTCAACCTTTAGAAACATGACTAGTGCGGATTTTCTTAGAGTGTTCATTAACATGAGGTTCAATTTCATTTTTGAAGAATCAGAACTCAGCAGTATAACTATGTGTAGGATTTTCCACCCTTGAGTTCCCTTTCTATTCATTATCATTGTTTTTCGACTAGCTTAAATGAAAGTAACTTTAAATTTGATGATTTTCATTAAGTGCTTTCTATTCCTTATTTTTTTTGGGGGGGAGGGGGTTGCAGTTTGGCTTATAATATTTAATGCTTCTGCAATTCCTAACATGCTATTGGAGGTATGTAATCTATGGATTTTCCATGTTTCACAGTGACGTCTGTAAGGTCAGCGAGGCAAGTAATCGATGCATTGAATGCGGAGGGGCAATATATAGATATCATACTAGCTGAAGTTGACCTTCCAGTAAAGAAGGGTATGAAGTTGTTGAAGTACATAGCACGAGATAAAGAATTGCGCCGAATCCCTGTTATAAGTATGCTTTGGTTGCTTATTTCACAAGGAACCTGTAAGACTCATTATTTTAGCCAAATTATAGTGTCCTCATCAATGTTTTTATTGTTTCTTGGTTTAGTGATGTCCGCTCAAGATGAGGTATCAATTGTTGTTAAGTGCTTGAGACTTGGGGCAGCCGACTATCTAGTGAAGCCCTTACGCACTAATGAACTGTTAACTTTGTGGACACACATGTGGAGAAGGAGACGCATGGTATGTGTTGCCCTAATTCATGTTATGGATGTTCTCCATATTGTCTTCACTCTTCATTCATACTATTTCACTTTTCCACCTAATCTTAAATTTCACCTGTGGGCTTGAAGAATAAACCATTATAAATGTAAAACATGTGTGCATAACCTTCAATTAGTGCTTAAGACTAAGACGTTATAATGTATATTTAATATTTCGCGAGTTTCTTGGAAAGCCGATCAATCCACTAGCCAGTTTCTGGATTTTCTGGTGGTAGTTGGTTTTTACAACTAATATTTTTTTGGTAAGTCAATAAGTCGAAAATAATTGGCCAATCTTGCATGGGGAGCTTTAGGAAGTCTTGCTGTAGTTGCACGCATACAAAATATTAGTAATACTGAACATTGCATGTTGACAATATTAGTAAATCAGTTTTTGACTAAAATTAGGTAAATTAAAATTAAATGAAGTGTTCATGGAAGTATAAACTTAACGACTATTGCATCTAACAGACATTGACTTTATAGTTTCACCTATTATGGAAAAAATGTTGTATAACTTCATCATATGTGAAGAATGTGGAAAATTGGAAGGAATCTGGCTTGATTTAAGAGGAGATTTCACAAGAAATACAATTTCACATAGGCTAACCATAAATGAAATATAGAATGTTGGGGTAGCCTCTCCTCTTTTTTCCCCACAGTTGGTTTCTTCAGTGCGCATGCGCAATTGCTTATCTCCATTTTGTGAACTTTCCAGACTTCATTTTTTATAACGTTATCCTATCATATTATAGCTGTCCCCACCTTCTTTTATATTTTGGTCTGTTATATCCTTACCCCATTTAATCTTCTTATGCATGTGCATTTGAAATGGGTTGTTATATCTATTCTGGCAGCTTGGACTTGTAGAGAACAACATCGTGAATTACGACTTTGAACTGGTAGCATCTGACCCAAGTGATGCCAACACAAACAGTACCACCTTGTTCTCTGAGGAAACAGATGACAATTCCAAAAGAAACACTAATCCAGAAGCAGGAATATCAGTCCAACAAGAACAAGAGGTGAGTGTTAGAACTTAGAAGCATAATACTTAAGTAATACAATAATAATGAGGGTAACGGATTCAGCATGATCAGAAGTTGATGAGCTTGTGCACCATGGGCGGTGGCCGAGTCTAGAAATTTTTGTTAGTGGGGGAAAAAAATATTCTATAATGTTTTCATAGAATATAAATATTATAAACTTTTGCAAAATACATAATTTCTCCTTTATCTCTTATAACTTTCTAAATACATTTAAAAACCAACGTAAAGGCCCGTCTTTGAGAAAAAACACGAAAGCATATGTGGTCCCTTCGATATGAAAAGTATCAATTTCATCCTCAATAATCTAGAATATCAGTGAAATCAGTTCTTGTTAGGGTAATTTTGAAGGATATTGCAGTCCTTATCAAAGAGTAATTTAACTGAAATTTGAAATTTTTGAGGACCAAATGAGTACTTTCCATTTTCTCATTGATCAAATACGTCTTTGTATTTTTTCTCAAGGATCGACTGAAGACAGGAGATCTCACAACTATGTATAAATCCATTGAATTATGCAAGGATATATGTAGAATTAGAAAAGTGCTGATGTTTCCCTTGCACATGTCCAGTAGGGGGGCGGGGGTGAGAAATTTCGCATTTGTAAATAGGTTTAGTCTTTAGATCTAGCATTGCGCTAATGCTTGGAAGTACTCACATCTGCTTCTGTTAATAACTTCAGATCATAGATGACATGTTACATAATATTTGTGTTATGATATACTTTTTCAGGCTAGTATTGCCATATCTGCTGCTGTTATTGAGGAGTTTCCAGATGTTCATGCATCAGAGTATCTGCCTAATGTACCCGGAATTAGTGATCGACGAACAGGTGCGCTCCTCCTTTTCCGTCAACTGCTGTTTTCCTTATATGAAATTATATTTCAATTTTACCCATTATCAACATTGAAGTATACAACATAATGCTTGGTTAGTTATTTCCTATAATTGTATGGCACAACTTGTTTGATAAATGTAAAATGACACACATTATTATTAGCTTTGGTTTTTCTTATTCTTCCTCACCTTCTGTTACCCAATTTTGGTCTGTTATGCATTCTTGTTAATTTCAAGAAAAATTAAATTAGTGCATTTGTTCATGCTTTTGTGTTACTTATTACACAGGTACTTCGGGGCAAAATCCATCATGCAACAGAATTACTGATGGTAGTTTGCACTTCATATTTTGCCTGGTTCATAGTTATAATTCTGCAAATGATTTCAATCAATAAGGGATATTTGAGTTTCTCAAGTTGAATAAAATTTGACTTACGTGAGAATCCCTTGTCAATTTTATGATTCTGTCTCTGATTTTACTTAATTTTGTAGGACATTTTTCATCGGGTCCAAAGAAGAGTGAACTAAGGATTGGAGAGTCATCATCAGCCTTTTTCACTTATGTCAAAGCCACAACGCTGAAGACCTTTGAAGAGATTGCTCATGTTGACAATAGTGGTACTTCACAAATGAGGGTGGAAGACATGAGTCAAGAACAAGGGAGTAATAATGAACATAAAAGGCAAGAAAATGGAGAAAAATTTGAAAGCCATTCACAAGGTGACTTACCTAGCAGCAATAGTATCCCTAATTCTTTCTCTATCGAGAGATCTTGTACTCCACCTGCATCAATGGAGGTTTCACAGCACAAGAATTACAGGGAAGAACATCAGCAGGGTGTGGTGCATCCTAGAAATGGAAGTCATGGTTCTGAGCTTGACTCATCTGGCATGACTGCCCAACATGCTTATCCATATTATTTTTCAGCACAAATGAATCATGCTATGATGCAATCATCAGCACAAATGTATCAACAGAATATCCATGACCTTCAGAATCATGTTAATTCATCGATGATCGCCCAGTACAACCATCTTCCGCAATGTCCTCCTCATGCAACTGGGATGACATCCTTCCCATATTATCATCCAATGAGTATTTGCTTACAATCTGGCCAAGTTTCTACAGCTCATCATCAATGGCCATCATTAGGAAGTTCAAGTTCATGTGAAGTAAAATTAAGCAAAGCTGATAGGAGAGAAGCAGCATTAATTAAGTTTAGACAGAAAAGGAAAGAGCGCTGCTTTGATAAGAAAATTAGGTACGTCAATCGAAAAAAACTTGCTGAAAGGCGGCCTCGTGTTAGGGGACAGTTTGTCAGAAAGTTGAATGGTGTTAACGTTGATCTAAATGGACAACCTGCCACTGACTACGATGATGACGATGAAGAGGAGGACGACGAAAACCATGCTGCAAGGGATTTTTCTCCTGAGGATGCTTGAGAATGCCAGGTCACTTATTCGGCCCAAGAGTGCAGGGCCAATGAATTTTTTCCTGCTCTAGAATTGTCCTGTTGAGGAATTGGCTCCCTTTCTTGCTTTGATGGAAAATTATAGCATTGCCATTAGTTGATGAGCATGTGCCGTTATTCGTCAGGGATTCTGATTCAATTTCCTTTGGAGTACTAACAAACTTTTGCAAGGTCTCAGTTCCTCAAAAGATCCATTCTATTGAGCACTTGCAGAAGGTGTACCTCCAGCTGGTTATGTCCAATGCGGTTGAAAGTGTCACACTTTTGTTTAATTGAACTGTTTTGATACCTTTAAGCTGACTCAAGATAAGAGTTTATTGTCTGAGATTTTACTGTCAAACAAACTTCACATCTAACTAAAACATTTTCTCTCAAAAGTAGTCTCTCAGGTATCTAAAATACATCAAAATAGTTCACTAAGTATATCAAATCAGTCCCAACGATGACAAAAAAAGATTAACGAAGATCTTTCTATCAAGAGATAGGATTTAGTGTTCGATATAGGGGATGAAATCGTAACATATATAGACCATGAAATCACAAATTCTGATCAACATCAAAATCATATGTTTACATGAGACAGAGACATGCAAGGGTAAAAAGGCCAAGAATACATAACATGCAGGATATATTTGGCTTGAAATAATCACTGTATGAAGCCATAGGTGTATATTGTAGAATAAAACTCATGGAAACTGAATATTTACTGTTTCATGCAAACAGAAAAATTAAAGATGTACCAAATCTAGAACAAATTCAACTTTCATCGTTTACTATTTTTTACGATTTTTTTTAATTTTTTATAGTCTCGAAAAAATCTAAAATTTTTTGCATAGCCTTATTTTGGTTTTGTTAGATTTTTAGTGGTGTTTTTATAATTTTTTAGAATAGTTTTGATTATTTAACGAAATTTTAGTAGTCTTTTTAGAGTAATGATTTTTTATTACTATAGGGATACCATAGGGATCGTATATACGTCTGAGGGGTATATATACGACCCTTACATCATGTGTAACAAAATTAAATATATTAAATTGAAAAATGTTAAATGCTCATATTTTAGTTAGAAAATGAAAAAACATATATAATAAAACCTTGAATTTCTTGGGAGGTCCAAGGACATACATGATTTAAAATAATGAACTACCTTATAGTTAGCGCATATCTTGCAACAATGTAACGGGACATGTTGCATGATCCAGAACATTAACAATTCAAAACAAATTAGGCAATTGTTGTAGTCTTTGAAAATGAGCAAAATAAGCGCAACAAATATATAGTTCAAACTAAAACAATGGGTATGCTTGTTTTGTGCTTGGTTTGGTATGCTTTGTAACACATGCTTGTACCATTATACAAGTAGAATTTATTCAAATATATATATATATATATATATATATATATATATATATATATATATATATATATATATATATATATATATATATATTTACAGATTCAATTTAAACATGTATATATCAAAACAACACATTTAAATCACTATTGCGAAAGCACGAAAGATCAAACACTAACCTCCCGTCATTGCAATGCCAAATTTGTTTTCACACCACATAGAAGATTCAGTTTGGCTTTCCAAACCCTCACTCACTCAAAACACAATGATGTAACTTTTTTGATGAGAGAAACAGTTTCAATGACCCAAATCAGAGAGTAGAAATTGTATTTATAGAGCTTTGTACATCACAAATTCAACAACTTCTAACTAAGAATTAAGGGCTTAGTTTTGTAATTAGGTTCTTATATTTTAATTGGGTCCATCAACTTTTAAATAATTTATAATTAGCTAATTAAAAATTCTAGGATCTAATTATAAAATATTTTAAAGTTTTACTATTTAAGAAACTAATGACATTTGTAAAAAAAAAAAGGCTTAAATATGTTTTTACCCCCTGCAAATTTGGGGTGTTTTGCTTTTACCCCTGCAATTTTTTTTTTAAAAAACCCCTTGCAAAATCAACTTTTTTGGTTTTAGTCCTACTGTTAGATGGACGTTAAAAAAACGTCTATGTGGCATTTTTAAATATGTTTTTACCCCCTGCAAATAGGGAGTGTTTTTCTTTTTTACCCTTGCAAAAAATCTAAATCCCCTCTTCTTCCTCAAAGACTCCACCCAACCTCATATCAATTTTTCCATCTCCAACACAAACCAACGCTTCCATATCAAACCGAAACCCATCTTCTCATCTTCGTCTCTTTCTTTCTCTCACAGAACTAGCAAACCATGAGCACAACATGTAATTAACTTTTATTGCGATTCTGATTTTAGTGTTTGTTTCAAGTTTTATGGATTGTTGTTTATGGATTGTTCTTCATCTCAAAATCAAAGTTTTATGGGTTTAATAAATGCGTGTGGTTTAATTAAACTGTGTGCTGGTTCTGTGAGAAAGAGAATATGAGTTCTAGTTTGAGATTTGGAATGAGAAGAAATAATTGTGGTGAAGAACGAGAGAGAGAGAGAAATGAAGTTTGAGGTTTGGACCATTTTGTTCTGTTGAATATTAGGGATTTGATTGTGGAAGTAAGATTTGAATGGAGAAGAATATAGTGATAAGAAGTGAGAGATAGAGATGAGATGAGGTGGGGGAGAGAGGATAATAGAGGAATTTGTGGAAGAGATGAATGAAGCGTGAGGTGGGGGAGAGAATAATGAAAAAATTTGCGGTAAAAAGAAAGAAAACACCCCCTTTGTTTGTGGGTAAAAACATATTTAAAATCGCCACATGAGGCGTTTTTAACGTCCATCTAATGTATGACTAAAAAACCAAAAAGTTGATTTTCTGAAGAGATTTTTTAAAAAATATATTTTGCGGTAAAAGCAAAACAATGCAAATAACAACATATTTAAGCCAAAAAAAAAACTAATGACAAAATAATAACAAGTACAAATTTTTTCTTTTAGTCTCATTGGAAAACTATGGTAACCTTTTCATTACTTTTTTCTAACTCCCTTGAGCCACTTTTGATCTTCAATAATCCAAGGGTTTTTTTATCCGAAAAAAAAAAACACATAATAATCCTTGGAAAGTGAAATTCAATTCATCTTTTGCTGCGTCGGTTTTGTACGATCATGAAGGTCGTCAAAAAGGGGCTTTGTTCAACTTTAAACCCAATCTCCATGTGCGACCAATTGTGAAGACTACGACGACTATCTCCACGAGGAAGACGACGACGAGAGTTAGCCAAATATTGAATCCTAGGTAGCGGAAGAAAGAAATTCTCTTGGGTGACTTGTTTCAAGGTTTGGAGTTACATTACAAGTAATGCACATAACGTGTTTGATGAATTTCCGAAATGAAATTCAACATGCATGGCTTACTAAACTCTACTTGGAAACGCTACTGGCTTCAAAATACGAGTACCCAGAAGTTCCAATTACTTTCATTATCCCTCTACTCCACATTACACCCAATATCTGCACATCCCCATTTGCAAGAGCTCTGCTACATTGTCACCAGCACTGTTGGTGGACTTGATGATCTTGAGTTAAGTTTAAATAAGTTTAAGGGTTCTTTAACTTCATCCCTTGTAGCTCAGGCTATTGATTCCAGTAAACATGAAGCACAAACTAGAAGACTTCTTAGGTTCTTCTTATGGTCCAGTAAGAATTTGAGTTCTGATTTAGAAGACAAGGAATATAACTTTGCTCTTAGAGTTTTCACGAAAAAGAATGACTACACCGCACTGGATATCTTACTTGGAGATCTTAAGAAAGAGGGTCGAGTCATGGATGCTCATACTTTTGGTCTTGTAGCTGATACTTTGGTTAAACTAGGGAAAGAAGATCAAGCATTGGGTATTTTCAAGAATCTAGACAAGTATAAGTGCCTTACTGATGAATTTACAGTTACTGCTATTATTAATGCACTTTGCTCCAAAGGGCATGCCAAGAGAGCTGAAGGGGTACTTTGGCATCACAAAAACAAGGTTAAAGGTGTCTTGCCTTGCATTTATAGAAGTCTTCTTTATGGATGGTCTGTGCAGAGGAATGTGAAGGAAGCTAGGAGAATTCTTCAAGAGATGAAAACAGATGGGGTTGTTCCGGATTTAGTTTGCTACAACACATTCCTTAGGTGTCTGTGTGAACGAAATCTTAGACATAATCCTTCAGGACTTGTGCCTGAAGCTTTAAATGTGATGATGGAAATGAGGTCTTATAAGGTTTCGCCGACATCGATCAGTTACAACATATTGCTTTCTTGTTTGGGGAAGACTAGGAGAGTTAAGGAGTCTTGTCAAATACTTGAAGCAATGAACAAATCTGGTTGTGCTCAGGATTGGGTCAGCTATTATCTGGTGGTAAGGGTGTTGTTTCTGAGTGGTAGGTTTGGTAAAGGGAAAGAGATAGTTGATCAAATGATTGGGAAAGGTTTGGTACCGAATCATAAGTTTTATTATAGTTTGATTGGTATTCTCTGTGGGGTTGAAAGGGTGAATCACGCTCTTGCTTTGTTTGAGAAAATGAAGAGAAGCTCATTGGGAGGTTATGGGCCAGTTTATGATGTGCTCATTCCAAAACTTTGTAGAGGAGGTGATTTTGAGAAAGGAAGAGAACTTTGGGATGAAGCCACGTGTATGGGTGTCGCGCTTCAGTGCTCAAAGGATGTTTTAGATCCTTCAATAACAGAAGTTTATAAACCTAAAAGACCAGAAAAAATCAACCATGTGGACAGCTCAGTAGCCAAAACCCCGCTGAAGGTTATAAAATTTGTAAAGAAAGTGAAGATGCGAAACAAATCTGCTGCAATGGTGAGAAACAAATCTGCTGCAATGAAGAAGAAAAAGAAAAGGAAATCTGCAGCAACTTAATTTGTAGTTTATGTAGTCCTTGTGAACAATTTATTATTGTTGCTTGCTTATAATGTATTAAGAAGGTTTGCACTCATTAACTAAATGCTCTCTCTTTATTGCTGGATTCAACATCTTGCATTAAAAAAATTATGATCTCTCAATTAAAACGCAATCTGCATCTTATTCTGTGTTAGTTGAGCATGAGTGGGGATGGGTAGCAGAGGAAGAACTCCAGACTGTGTTTGGTTCTCTCGTGAAAATTTGCAGCAATGTGTAAAGCACTCTAGTCATCACAATATAAAATCAGTGTTTTATCACAAATGAAATGAAGATCAGTATAGAACTAGTCCTCTTCGTTTCTGCTTACAGCACGATTATTATCTTCACCTTAGGCTCTATTTTCAAGGGTTTTGTTGATGTCAATACAAACTTTGATCCTCATATATGATCTCCATGGTTCAGCATCGTCAGTATTGTCATACATCAAGAACTGGCCAATAAACTTACACAGGTGCTTGCCTATGATTGTTGTTATGAATGAAATCAAGAGGAACCTTATGAGCCTGTATCCACATATCAACGTGGTTCAGAGGTATATGCCTTAGTGGCTCTACTGGATTAGTCCCAGTCCCTGAGCAAGACATGTTTGTTAAATAGCCAAGGCTAGCCATTCACTACTGTTCATTCCAATTTCCAAATTCCAGTTAGGATAAAATTGAAACAAAAATCCCCTGTGCTCCAGCTCTTTAATGGGACCCTTTTTCCCCGGGCGGCAGAAGCTTCATAATTTAATATCCTTCATATTCATAATATGGGTGGGTGTGGATCAATTTGCACCATCCTTTGACTCTTCTATTCCCCCCTTTTTCAATTTGAATATTGGTTAAATACTTGCACTTTCTCATTTGATGAGAATGAGACGACGTCCAATACACTAAAGTTACATCGAGACTATTTCATTAACAAAAGCTCAATGCAACAAAGAATAGAATTTTGCCTTAAACGCTAGTTTTAAGGTCTCAAATGTGACAACCCTGTACAAGAATACCAAGTTTACGATTTTCCTAGAGCCAAACCAAACGTGTTGGAGTCATTAAATTAACATCAAGACCTTGTACAAATGAAACATGTGCTGAACAACGGGATGCAGATAACACTAATGATTTCTTTAAAAGAATAAAAAAATAAATAATAAATAAAAACATGTGCAACAAGAAGAACCTAGTTAACTATCCGTTAATACAGTTAGAGCGTGCTCTATTAGCTTCCCTGCATAAATTCTGCAGTTCCCTGCTGAACTAGTCATTCATAAATATGGGGACATGAGGACCATTGGTTTTTCCCAGATTATGATAAAACCCTGAAGTTGGCACTTCATTCTTCAGCTCATGTTCAATCACTCTGTGGCAGGAATTCCGGCTCATGTTCAATCACTATGTGGCAGGAATTCTGGCTAAGAAAAACAATTAGTTTTTTTTTTTGTCAATTTACATCCTAACTAGCACCTGCAGAAGCCATGCAAATTGCAAAATAATAAATGTAAGTAGGGGATATTTCAAAATGAAATGAAAAAAGAAACAATAAAGACAGCATTAGTGGATACATCATACTAAAGCTCTTGATCAGTATTCACCATATTCACAAACCTCAGCCAATCATTTCGCAACTTTTGCAGCCAAAGCTTTGTGACGATCTATCAATATTTCATTCATTTGTGCAATCTGGTGCAAGAGTTGGGCAATTCTCTGCAAACAAACACTATCAAAGTTAGTGAATGAACAACACAGTAATCAGGATACTGCTAAAAAAAGTATGGCTTCATGTAAATGAATGAGTAGAAACCAGACAGAGATATAAACATGTGATTGTATTTGTATAGAGGTAAATGAGTGAACAGAAACCAGACAGAACAAACATGAAAAGGTGCAAACTCCACGACCAATCTTTAGAAGAGGAAATAAAATGAGCCAGTTTTGAAAATCTTATAATAGCTGGGTTTCTTAAACAATAGCTTCTTGCATAAGTTGAAATTAGTTCTACATATTTTTTTTTTCTTTTTGGCAAAAGCTCTCTCTTATTTAACTTTTCCATAAATATATGTGAATTTATATGGACTTTTTGATCAGTGATGAACAATAAACTTAAATTAGCTGAGAAGCAAAAGCTTCAGCGTACTCTCTCTGGACTTACATATAAGCAAAAAAGTCTACGTATTTGGTTCATATTTGGACCAAATACATAGGTTTTTTTGCTTATATTTAAGTCCGAAGTAGTATGTTGTATTAAATTTGATTGAATATAACGCAGGTCAACGAATTTCTTCTGCTAGAGTCACATTCAATGAAAGACCCAACCTGGAACTGCAGAAAGAAATGCATTGGGAAGCTGCAATTCTCCTATTATGGCGAAAATAATCTCTAAACAAACAGAAAATCAATCCAAACTAAACCTATTTCTTAGGGATAAACGTCATCCAACCAACACTGTTGGTCCAGTGGCATAAGCTATCCTAGGACATCTCGTGCTCTCAGGTTCGATTCGTTCGATTCTCAGTTGCCACGGTGACAAATTAGGTGTTGGCAAATGTGATATTTGCCTATGAGCACGATTCGTTCAAAGCATTGGATACACGGTGGATAGCCACTAATAATCTCAATTCTCAACAAAAAAAAACCTTATCCTATCCAAATCACTAGCAATTAGTATGAACTCTGAATGCTCATAACATAAGGACAAGGGTTTCCTGGTAATGCAGAAGTATGGCAGGCTAAGCTAGCTATCTATCCTATACAAGTGATCAAAAATAGAAATAATAATGAAACATTCAAACTGAATTCAACAATCAAATAAAATGCAAGAGAAGAAATGAAAGGAATTGAGCTAACCTCATCTTTCTCCTTTAAGATTTTCATGAAACGAGTTTCATTGAGCGTCCTCCTATTATTCTTCCACCTCATCAACACCACCATAATGAAGGTTACCACAGCGGCAGCGGGTATACCAAATGACCAAATTGAGCTTCTATGAGGAGAAGGGTTCCGGAAAGAGGAAACCGTTGAAATAACCTTGGAGCGTAAAATTTGAATTCCGATACGCAACCACCCTGTAAATTCACCACCTTTGCGGGTCTGTGAATCAGACGGTGGGGACAAAGAAGGAGAATAGTTTTCCGGCGTGTGACAATCAAAAGTCGAAAGGGATGGAGATGAAGAAGAAGGAGATTGTGATTGTGGGATATTGTGAATTGAGAAGACGTCAAGGTTTTCGTGGTTGATTGGGGGAAATACGGAAATAAGAGAATAGTCTTTGTCATTGGTAATAGTCACCATTGGTGATGGTGGCCATTCATTTAGAACACCAATTTGATCATCCATCATTTTCTATTCCTTTCCTTCAACTCAGATCAGATAAATTGAAATTGGAGGAAGGGAAAATGGAATTAAATTAGAGTTTCATTTCATCATCATCATCATCACATTCAGAGTCGAATGATCTTGCATTGAATAAGGGTTTCTTTTCAATCCAGCTAATCTTATTCAACTTCAACATTTATTTTTGGTGTTTTTTCAAGTTCAACAATAGCAAAACTAAATCAATATTAATTTTACTTTTAAAGTTGTCATCTAAATAATAAGTACTATTTTTTGAAAAAAAAAAAAAAGAAGGTACTATTGTTTTGCTGTCAAAGAAAAGTAATATTATTTTTTTAATATTAAATGAAATGACAAATTTTAGTTAAATTCTTATTTTTTTTTACCATTGTCATATAATTTTAATTTCTTTGGTGACTATCAAATTATTTACCAATAATGATGTATTTGTTTTTTTTACTTACATGACGTTAAACATAGTTAAAAAAAAAAAAAAAAACTTTCTCATTACTTGCTACAACAAAATAAAAACAAATTGCTTTAATTTTGTAAACTTAAGTCATCTTATGCCAATCATTATATTTTTGAATCAGGATTAGCCTATTTTTAAGTCACAAAGCTGTACCAAATTTAGAAAACTACAACAAGTATCTAATTATGTTCATCATCTTCCTTAACAATGCCAAAGTACAACGTTGTTTTGCAAACAAATTTCAGTTTCTTTCTACGCGGTTTGCACTTCTTCGTTTGATAAAAGAAAAACATCGTTAGTGTCATTGTAAGGTTCAACGCATAAATCGCTATGAATAATCGTTGAGTTTACCAATTAATTCCTTTGTATCTCATCATTTCATGCAACCAATATCCCTTTCTTCTTATCATTCCCACTTACTCTCTTCTGTTTCTTCAACTATAACACATTTCTTCTAATTTCATTCATTCATGTCTCCATCTTCATCTCCTCCACCATTGTTACATTATTGAATTAATTTGAATCTCATAGAATGAGAGAAGAGAATAAAGGAATATTGAATCCTTTATATATCTTCTCATTTTTTTCAATTCTTTTCCTTGTTAATCTTATCAATTGTGTTTCCATAACTGAATCTCCTTTCTCACCACCTGTTAATTATCTAATTGATTGTGGTTCATCCAACAAAACTCCTTTAAAAGATGGCAGAATCTTCAAATCTGATCGTGAAACCACTTCTTTAATATCCACCACTGAAGATATACAAATCTCAGTTGATTCCATCAACATAAATCTCCCTCCTTCTGTGTCTTCTTCATCATTACCTTTATATCAAACCGCTAGAGTTTTTCGAGAGGAATCGACATACACCTTTTATATCTCGCAAACCGGTCGACTTTGGCTTCGACTTTACTTCTTCCCTCTCCCTAACCCTTCATATAATCTAACAGCTGCTGTTTTCTCTGTTCAAACTGATCATTTTGTTCTCTTGCATGACTTCTCTTTGACAAATAGTAATTCACTTGTTTTCAAGGAGTATCTTGTCAATGTTTCAAATATTAGATTCTCCCTTAAATTCAAGCCTAAGAAAAATTCCTTTGCATTCATCAATGCTATTGAGGTTGTCTCAGCTCCCGCCGATCTTATCTCGAATTCAGCAACTACAGTTTCCCCTTCTTCACTTGGAGAATCCAAAGAATTGTTGAAATCTGCTTTGCAAGTATCCTACAGAGTAAATGTTGGTGGCCCCAGCATAACTCCTGAGAATGACACCTTGTCAAGAACATGGGAATCTGATGTCTCTTATAATGTTTTCCCACAAGGCTCTGAGGCTATTTTTGTGCCCAACAAAACCATAAAATATCCGAAAACCGGGGTTATAGTTACGCCTTTAATTGCTCCAATTTCGGTTTATGCAACTGCTGTACACATGAAGGATGCTAGAGTCCTGCCACCAAATTTCAATCTAAGTTGGGTGATGAATGTGGAAAGTAGCTACTCTTATTTAATAAGAATGCATTTCTGTGACATAGTGAGCAAAACTCTCAATCAATTGTACTTCAATGTATACATTAATGGAATTAAAAGTGTTTCACCATTGGATCTTTCATCTGAAAACAAAGCTCTAGCCACAGCTTATTACAAAGACTTTGTGCTTGATGAATCTGCTATCACAAATGGTTCCATCATGGTTCAAGTAGGACCTTCTAGTCTCCTACAAGGAACAGCAAATGCAATTCTAAATGGAATTGAGGTAATGAAAATTAGTAACTCAGCAGATAGTTTTGATGGTTTCTTCAATGTTGATGGAAAATACATAGGACCAAGTCAAAGATATAAAGTAATGAAAATTGTTGTTATTGTTGGTTTAACATTGGCTTTTATAGCAATGTTGTTTCTAGTAGTGATTTATATAAGGTGGAAAAAGAGACCTCTAGATTGGGAACAGAATAGAAGATTCTCCTCATGGTTCCTCCCTCTCCATTCAAGATGTAGAAAAATAAACACAAAATTATTTGATGATTCACCTAAGGCTAATAAGAGCAAGCATGGTGGTGGTCATTCTGCTCATCACTCTCCAAGAGGAGGGCATGGACGCTTCTTCTATTTCATCGAATTACAACGAGCCACACAAAATTTTGATGATAATAAAGTGATTGGTGTTGGAGGCTTTGGAAAAGTATACCATGGAACATTAGAAGATGGAACACAAGTTGCTATAAAACGAGGTAGCAGTAGTTCAGAACAAGGAATCAATGAGTTCATAACTGAACTAGACATGCTTTCGAAACTCCGACATCGTCACCTTGTCTCATTGATTGGTTTTTGTGATGAAAATTCAGAGATGATTCTTGTGTATGATTACATGGCTAATGGTCCATTTCGTTCACACCTTTATGGCACTAACCTTCCTCCATTGACATGGCAAAAGAGACTTGAGATATGCATTGGTGCTGCGCGTGGAATGCATTATCTACACACTGGTGCAACACAAAGCATCATACATCGTGATGTGAAGACAACAAATATTCTGTTAGATGAGAATTATGTAGCTAAGGTAGCTGACTTTGGATTGTCTAAAGCTTTACAAGATAAATCTCAAGTGAGCACAGCTGTTAAGGGTAGTTTTGGATATCTTGATCCTGAGTATTTTAGAAGCCAACAACTAACTCAAAAATCTGATATATACTCATTTGGGGTGGTTCTTTTTGAAGTGTTGTGTGCTAGACCAGTTGTTTCTCAAACACTGCCAAGGGAACAAGCTAACTTAGCTGATTGGGCAATGCAACAGCATAAAAAAGGAAAGCTTCACAAGCTAATTGATCCACATATTTCTCATACCATTGGTCCTGAATCGTTTAAGACTTTTGTGATGGTCGCTGAGAAATGTTTGGCTGATCAAGGTGTTGATAGGCCTGGTATGGGGGATGTGTTATGGCATTTGGAACATTCTTTGCAACTTCAATTAGCTGCTAATTCACATATTGGAATACCTATAGATAAAAGCACAAATTCAATTGCTTTTCAACATTCAAATGGAAATGACAAAACACAAGATAACTCGTGCGCTGTCACAAATGATGATGCCTCAGATGGTTATTCTGATTTGTTTTCTCAAATTGCCAACTTACAAGGAAGGTGAAGCTCATGAGAGTGGAACATGCAAGCCGTAATTGTGGTAATTTTTGTCTATGTATATAAAAACAACATATTTTCTATTTCTCTCCAATGTGTACTTTATTTTTTGACAAACTTCTCCCTATTTTCTTCTACCATAGATAAACCAATCAGTAGGGTATAAAAAATTATGCAACTTAGTGTATTTTGTCCTTTAGACTCCAATTGGATGACAGTGTAAAAGTAATTTACACCGACAATATAATATGCTGGAAAAATGGTTTTTTTTGGGAGAATGGTTTTCTGGAAACTCTGGTTCAAAAATAAAGTTAACTATAAGCTTCAAAAAATTACGGACAATTGTCTTGCCTTCAGGGGTTAAAATGCTCTCCGGATGAAACTGAACACCCTGTAGTGTAGTTGCAAAGGAATGAAAATATAATATGTAGAAATTGTAAATTCAAAGAGAAAAGCCTTACAGAATCCTTTATTGAAAGCAGAAAATGAAAATTTGAAAACAAATTAAACATGCCCTTTGAATTCTATGATTTCTTCTGTTTAAAGAGGAAGCTAAGCAACTTTGTTGCTGGTTTACAATCAAATTGAAACCTTAAACATGCAGAGTCCTAGTTAGCAGCCTGTTGAAACCAGGAAATAACAGCTTGCACCTTAACCAGTTAAGCTACAATTTCAATACTTCAATCTTCTAAATCAATCAAGTCCCAAACTTCCAATACTGCCAGTTGATTTATTCATCATAACAGGATATTTATTCTGTCTTTTTCCTCTTTCATGTATAATTAAAAAAATACCTTATCATTTAGACCAATGTATTTTACATTGATATTAATAGTCGAAAAGAATTTCGTAAAGAACATTGATTTCAATTAAAGGGGAGTCATGGTTCAATGGTTGGAGTGTCTTGCCAGTAGAAGGTTACACTTACACATGTGAGTTGTGGAATCAGACTCTTATAGATGCAAGTTAACACTAACTACAATATACCAGTTGAACTCTTTCTTGGACACAGTCATGAACACAACCTTTGTAGCACCAAGTTGTTCTTTAAGAAAATTGATTTCAATGCTCAATAACACACTATGGGCTGCAGGCAGGAAGAATAAGTTGTTACCTGAAGATGCCGAGCAGCCATTATGAGACCATCTTCAGTCCAAGCTTACCTCAAGTTCTTCATCAGGAAAGCTCTCCTTCTCAATTACAAGGCAGGGATATCTTCCAGCCAAGAAAGGACTGAAAATGATACGAAATTATTGAAGCCAAATTTATTATATTAGAGCTAGCTCAAAAGCATTTAAAAGCGAACGCAATTTAGCTGCTGATTACTTAAACAATAGCTAATTATTATACAGTGTACCGAAAGAAAATGCAACAGATAAATGATAATGCATCCCAAGAGTTTCATTTCATGTAAAAATTAATAAAACCTACTTTGGCAATCCAACAAGTAATCCATCTTCTCCTTTCTCATCATAATAAACCAGAGAACTTTTTCCATGCATAGCACCAGAAGGAGAAGGAACAATCTTCCAAGACATTTTCTCACACTAAAAACTAAGTACATGATACAGTCATCAAGCATAAATTATTATTTTTTTTCAAAATAAAAGAACTATTAAAACGAAAATAATCTACATTAAGAAAAAACTACAAAGAAACTAAAGAATGAACCTGGCAAAGATTATAAGTAAAGCTGTCATAGTTATCAATAACAACAATCGGATTATTGGA
Organism: Oxytropis ochrocephala; assembly: GCA_020916435.1. Lineage (NCBI taxonomy): Eukaryota > Viridiplantae > Streptophyta > Magnoliopsida > Fabales > Fabaceae > Oxytropis > Oxytropis ochrocephala. The sequence goes on along the minus strand of CM037088.1, from coordinate 13,623,925 downwards.
CTTTTTAGCTGAAATGGAGGGCTTCGAATTTGCCCTTTTACCCACAAAACACAAATCTGCCAAAAAAAAAATCAAATTTTGCATCAAATTTCACGAGAAAATAATAATATTGTGTGACAGAGAGTGGGAAAAGGAAGTACTCATGGGATGTTGCTGTTGTTGGTTTCTGAGAATATGAGAAAAGCAAGGAGATTGATGAGCTGTGTGAGAGAGAGAGAAGGGTTTGGTTGAAGAAGCGAGATGCGACAGAGGAATGTGGCAGCCATGATATGATTGAAGTGTTTGTTCTCTTTGCTTGAAGCTCCAAACTGTCGCTGTGGTAGTAGTAGGAATAGAAATATGAAAATGAAAGACTTAAATATGGTTTTAGGCTCCCGCAAATATAGAGTGTTTTGATTTAAGCTCCTGTAAAAAAAAATTAGTAAAAAATTCTTGTAAAATACATTTTTTTGATATAAACTCTTTTGTTAGCCCAACATTACAAAAACGTTGAGTTAGCTAGCAAAAGTCTGAATTGTCATTTATTTATTTTTCAAATTTATTTTTAATGGTCGCTTATAATACCAAGTCATTATTTTTAATTTTAATTAATTTTTATTCTCCACGTCTCTCTTCTCCAACCTTCAAGGCTTCAACCTCCATTACAATTTCACATCTGCTTCATTGCAATTCCAGAAGAAGTAGATTTGAATATGGGGATTGCAACGAACCCTAACCCCACCCCATCTGCTTCATTGCAATTCCAACATCAGCTTTTAAAATAAACAAAAATGAATTGTCTACATAGACTGTTTTTGTAACAGAGATCTAACAGAAAGACTTATATCAAAAAGAATGTATTTTGTAAGAGACCTTAAACATATTCAAGCCAAAATGAATTGAAGTCTTCAATTTACTTATAGTAAAGGCCCATTTAGTCCTTGACAATTTTTTGACAGGATAAGTTGATCTCTGACCTTTTTTTAACAGGATAAATTGATCTCTGACAATTTTATGGGACAAATAAGTCCCTAATATTTTTAAAATGGGGACAAAACAATTTTGTCCCCATTTTAAAAATATTAGGGACTTATTTGTCCAAACAATTGCTTGGGACTAATTTATCCTATTAAAAAATTGTTGAGGGACGAAAATGAGTCTTTACTCATTTATTTATCAATCTGTATTTTTTATGAAAATTTATGAATCTGTTTGTTTTATTTTTTTTTGATAAAAGTTCATAAATCTAATTTAACTAATTTATAAAGGCTGATTTAAATATTGACAATTTGAGACGAAGAAGAAACAATATGAGAGAGAAAAGAAGAAAATTCAGCACTACTGCAAGTTTGCAGTGCAAATTGCATTCTGATCGAAAGTCTCTAAAAGGTCACACAAAATAGGTTTAACAACTTGTATCCCGTAAAAAATGTGTGAGGCAAGTTAGGACATAAGTAATGTGTATGGGAAGCTCGAACGGGTAAAACTTGAGGTACCATGTCTCTCGATGAAATCTGGTATCTGAAGCCAAATGGATCTAATATACGAATAATATTAGTAGGAAAATGATGGATTGTACGAAATTTTTTGTCAGAAAGTGAAGAAACAGTATTACTTTTTGAAATACAAATAACCATTAAATAATGCGGGAGCTGTGGTGTTGTGTTATTCTTGCCTTCGAACACTTTTACTTCGTACTAGGTAGCACTACTGATATTAGTATTACCCATCCACCTATCGTTTATAACGTGTGCACCTAGCCCATTAAGTGGATTGAGTGTGGCAGTCGCATTCTCTGTGAATCAATTCACAGTTTCTTCTGGATCAGGAAACCCTCCCCACCGCCGAAGGGAGAAGAAGCCCAACTCCACCACCACCCCCAACCCTCATCATCGGTGAAGAAAGAATAAGAAGAAAGAATAAGCTATCCCAACTCCTTATTTTTCTTGTTTCTTTTTTGGTATTTTCTTCAATATTATCCTATTTTTTCAAAGGAAGATGTTTTTTTTCCCTAACTGTTGGTAAGTGAATTTTTTCAAAATTATAATCGTTGCAGGTGGGATGATATAGTGTGATGTTGACCTTTTGTCTGAGGAGGCACACATGGATTTGGTATTACTATAAATAATATGAAAATTTGCTAAGTTTGTAAATAAAAAGACAACTTACAAAAATTTATGAAATTCTATATAAATTTGTTTTGTATGCTCTGTATGTGCTTTGATTGATAGACTTAATGATTTGAAAGGTAGAGGTATTGCTGCTTAATTTAATGGCCAATATTACACTTAGCTATTGATCCTTATTTTTCTTGTTTCTTTTTTGGTATTTTCTTCAATATTATCCTATTTTTTCAAAGGAAGATGTTTTTTTTCCCTAACTGTTGGTAAGTGAATTTTTTCAAAATTATAATCGTTGCAGGTGGGATGATATAGTGTGATGTTGACCTTTTGTCTGAGGAGGCACACATGGATTTGGTATTACTATAAATAATATGAAAATTTGCTAAGTTTGTAAATAAAAAGACAACTTACAAAAATTTATGAAATTCTATATAAATTTGTTTTGTATGCTCTGTATGTGCTTTGATTGATAGACTTAATGATTTGAAAGGTAGAGGTATTGCTGCTTAATTTAATGGCCAATATTACACTTAGCTATTGATTGCCTTGTAAGATTGATGCTCAACCAGCCTTCATTCATTTATTTATTTAATTCAATCCGCTTAAATTAAACAGTTTGGATCTTAAAGGTAGGTCCAAAGGGATTATTAAATTGACATTCAGAAAAACTAGTCAAATAAAATTGAGAAAATGGTGGATAAAAGTATCTACTTTTTGTTCTTTGCTTTGGTTTCTTTCGTTGGTTAATTTTTTTTTTTGGGATTTCAACAAATAAGGACATTAAAAATGGAGGAATGAAGACGGAATGCAGAGAAATGTACATCCAATAGATGGTAGTTGATACATGTTTATTTGAATGCAAAAAAAAAGTTGGTTCTAATGTGACATTGGGATGATATTTTTACTAAACAAATAAACGAAATGGGTGAAAATAAATTTTGAAAACTAGAAAGTGTTGGGCTTAAGATGGGGAGTTGAGCTTGCAAAGTTAGTTAAAGATTGTTCTTATTGTAAAGGCTTAATTGCAGTTTTGGTCTCCCTATTATACTCAACTCACGATTTTGGTCCCTTAAGAATTTTTTCCACGATTTTGGTCCCCCTATTTTACCAATTTGTAAAATTGTGGTCCCCCCACCAATCTGGCCAAACATTTGGGTGACTTTAAGATTGACTAATCCTATGTGGCGGTACAGGTGTCATGCCATGTTGGAATAAAAATTAAAAAAACTTATTCTTATATAAAAACATATAAATTAATATTATTCTAATTATTAAATATACAAACAGAGCAATTAAAAACTGGAATTGGTAATTGGCTTCATGTTAATATTATTCGGTTAACAATCTCATTTCATGGCATCTATTCTTTGCAGCTCCTATTCTTTGCATCATGGTTATCACGAGCACCAAACCATTCGTCAGGTAATCCATTTCCTTTCTTTAAACACAAAACCCATAAACCATTTCTTCTACTCACAATCCATTTCCTTTCTTTTACTCACAAACCCAAAAGCTGCAATTTCCTTTCTTCTATTCACAATCCATTTCCTTTCTTCTACTCACAAACCCAGAAGCTGTAATTTCACTATGCATTTCCATAAAACCTAAAATCCCAAATTTCACTCAACTCACAACGAACAAAGAAGGATTCAAAGTGGAAGAACCGATTCTTTTTAGATCTGTATGTTTAAATTTCAAATTGGTTCTGGTTCTCGTTGTTGATGAAGAAGACGATAGTGAGAAGGAAGAAGACGATAGTGAGAAGGAAGCTTCCAGCTCTGAAACGAGATTGTTAACTGGGTTCGCTGTTTTTGTTTGAAATGAAATGAGATTGTTAACTGAATAATATTAACGTGAAGTCAATTACCAATTCCAGTTTTTAATTGCTCTGTTTGTATATTTAATAATTAGAATAATATTAATTTATATGTTTTTATATAAGAATAAGTTTTTTTAATTTTTTTATTCCAACATGGCATGACACCTGTACCGCCACATATGAGATTAGTCGATCTTGAAATCACTCAAATGTTTGACCAGATTGATGCACTACAATTTTACAAAAATTGGTAAAATAGAGACCAAAATCGTGAAAAAAAATTCTGGCTGACCAAAATCGTGAGTTGGGTATAATAGGGGGACCAAAACTGCAATTAAGCCTATTGTAAATGATCACTAGAGCAATTAGGTGTTCAACCGTCTAAAAATAAGAGTAATTACTTTAATAATGTGAGATCTAGCTCAACTGATAAATACCGAAATTGTTAGGCTGAATATTATGTTCGGGGTTCGAACCTGGGACATCACAGTTGTGTGTGTAAGTTTCTAGTGGCAATTTCCACTCTGTCTACAAAAAAAAAGAGTAATCACTTGTATTAAAAAAGAGTGATGTTATATTGCTCGAAAATCACCTACCGATCCAGTTCGGTTCTTAAAGTCTGAACCTGATGAGAACAATTTTGTGGGGATGTCTCTGAAGATACAACCCTCGGTGGTTAACAACCGAACCGGTTCGATGCGCAAGTTCCGAACCATCGCTATCTCCAAAAAATTGAAACACACGCATTTCATTAAGGGCATTTTTGTCTTTTCACGCGTTTTGGAGGTATCTACTGAGTAGAGGGAGGGTTATAAGAAGTATGGGTCGTCTATTTAGCGAGCTCAACCTAAAACACCAAGTCATCAGGCTCAAACAAAATTGACACCTCATAATGTTTGTAGTTAATACATACGCCCCCTTTATATTTTTCTTTTGGCAAAATTGCACCAGAAGTCATTTGAAGTTATTTAATTGTAACAAGTTGGTCTTTTAAGTTTTTTCGTAACACTTAGGTCATTTAAATTACAAAATTTGTACCTCGTTAGTCCTTTTTCAGTTTTTGCTACAAAAATGCCCAATTCGCAATAACAAAGCTGATGTGGCCGTGACGGAGGCTGTCTATCATCTATTCTGTAAGAATTCGCTCTTTTAAGACTATTGTCATGTAACAATTTGGAACTTTCAACTTAAAATTTTAAAAAAAAATGGTTCATCTTCTTTTTCGTTGAAGTTGAAAGAACCAAATTGTTACGTGGCGGTAATTTTAAATGACAAAATTGTTACAAGACAGATGACATGTAGGCTCTGTCACGGTAATATCGACTTTTTAATGCTTGAATTGTGGAGTTTTTAACGGAAAATGAAAAATGACTAACGATTGTACTGCATTATATGTAACTTAAAGGACCTAAGTATTACAAAAAAAACTTAAAAGCACTAACTCTTCTGATTAAATAACTTAAAGGACCTCTAGTGTAATTTTGTCTTTTCTTTTTCTCTTTCACAAAAAGGTTTCCTTATATTAATTTTTGGTGAATCAGCTCTTATAGTATAATTTCACATATTTTTTGCTTATACCTTATTTTCATTTCCTTTGGTTTTTTTATTTTCTTTTCTTCTTGTTACTTTATATTATTCATAAGAAGAATAAACCTTCAATTTAATCCACTAAATATCACTCTCTCTAATTTAATCTCTAAACTATAAAAATCTATTAAGAACTCTTCGGCATAGGTTTTCAAATCGGAGAGGATGTGATAATTTAAGTACTAAAAATATAATAATTTACTCAATTTCTCAATTCTCAATTCTCTAATTTCCCTTCTTCTCACAATTAAAATTTACACACCCAAGGAGAAAGAGGTAAGAAACTAATCTTTATCGCTATTGCTTTTTGGTAATTCTTAATTATTTCTTATCGAAGCCTCTATTTCTGTTTGCTTTACAGAAAAGGAAAGAAACCCGTCACCTCCAAACCTTCCTAGCCTATTAGTATTTTGTATTCATTTACCTAATTGCATTTAAATTTCAGTTAGAATGTCAATAAATATGTTGACATCTTAACAAGGGGACTAAACTGAAATACAAACATTGTTTAATTAAACAATATTACATCCATAAAGGAATAAATAGATCATCAAATTAGAATCACCCAGTTTTTCCTCATTCATTCGTCACCAATGACATCAACTTAATTAGATTAAGAGATCATCAATCCCTACCTCACACTCGTGGCATTAATTAATATCATAATTTTAAAGTTGCGACCCAAAGAACCCATCCAACTTGTGTGGCATTTCAATTTAACATAAATCATTAGTTATGCAAAATTTGCATATGATTTGATGTTTTTTTTAGACAGGGGATTGATCGTATGAATTTGTGGATATCATCTCCACAAGGTGTCTCATTGTTTTCAATAATTGTTGACGGAGTTTATATTCGGTATTTAATTAGTATAACTCGGTGTAAATATTACACTAACCACCAATTAGAAATTGACACATCACAAAAATTATTGACTTCATATTTTTTTTGGCACAAAGATTAATTCATTTCATTTAAAAATGAATAACATAATAGGAGTACATGGAGGGATTGGCTTTATTCTTAATTATCTTGAAAGTCAAACAAATCACAAATCCTTATTGACTAGTACTAGCCCCTTGAGCCGTGTATTGCACGAAGTAATATAACATTGTTGTTGAGTAAAATTTGTATCTTAAATTGCAATATGAAAAAACCTTTTTTAAATTGAAGGTAAGTATGAATTTAAAAATGTGTCTAATAAAAAAAGGTAATGACGAACTTAAAAACTAAAATTGTGTGTGTGTGGATACAATCCAGACAATTTTTTCCATACACATAATCCATAGTAACGATATTGGTTTATAAATTTATAGTCTAATATATGTGACTAAAAGTTAAATTATAACTATAGATTAAATAAGACGATTATAAAATTGAAATATACTAAGAAGAAAGGAATTAAATAAATGAATTGGTAGTAATCGAACTAAATGAGTTTAATAAATATTTCGGGTTCAGAAAGATAAGGAGAAGAAGTAAAAAAATAAATTATTTTTAAAGATTTAGAAAAATATTGTCCTAAAAAATACTATAAAAAGAAATTGATTTTTTAAGGTGATGGAATCACCAAAAGGGTGAGTTGCACGGGTCTGTGTCACGAAATAATTTTTTTCACCAAACCAGTTATATATTGAGGAACAAACTTTGAGTATTTAAACATTTAAAAATTTTCTCGAATCTTTAAAAATCTCTTAAAACACATTCTTAGCATCACATTTTGAGTATTTGAACAGTTAAAAAATTTCTGAATGCTAAAGTACCCCAAAACACATTGCTTAGCATCACACTTTACGCATTTGTCACGAAATTATTATTTGTTTCAACAAATCAGTTGTTGAGGAATGAACTTTTAGTATTTAAACGGTTAAAAAAATTTGAACACTAAAGTACCCGAAAACACAGTGCTTAGCATCACATTTTACGCATTTTGTCACGAAATTCTAATTTTTCCACCAAACGGCTATTGAGACACAAACTTTGCAAATTTTAATAGTTGATTTTTTTTTGCAAACAACACTAAAACATCTGAAAACCCACTACTTAGCATTGTATTTTACTTATTTTGCCATGAAATTAATTTATTTTTCCATTAAACCGGTTAGAGAGGAACAAATTTTACGTATTTGAACAGTTAAATTTTTTTCGACCGATAATGTACCCCAATACACACTACTTAGCATTACACTTTACGTATTTTATTACAAAATTACTATTTTCTTTCGACAAATTGGTTATATGGATCTCACCATATTTACATGATGAGACCCACATGATATAGAATGTAGCAATTGAAATTTAACAAATACTATGTATTAATAAATGATTAGAAGCATGCTCGCACCTTAAATGTCCCTTCGCATGGTGGGGGTCGGTGACAGCAACAACTAGCACCGAGAGTTAGTTTTCTGAAGTGTAACGTGGATGCTGCATTCTCTTTAACATCTCCAATAAGGTCGTTGTTGGTATGTGCCTTCGAGATGAAGGTGGTAACTTTATAACAACTAAGGCTATGTGCTTTTCTCGTATTTTGGATGCTCTTTTAGGTGAAACTCTGCGCTCCGTACATTGCCATTAGTTGGGTTCGTGAGTTGGGTTTCAAAGACGTTATCTTTGAAATAAACGCTAAATTTGTTGTTGACACTTTTAACTCCAACTGTGTTATCATCTCAAAGTTTGGTTCCTTGATTAGAGATTGTAAGGCTTTATTTTCGTTTTTTAATTGTAACTCTCATGTGGAGTTTCTTTAGGATGAAATCTTAATAAGGTTCTTTCACACTTTAGCTTAATTTAATGTGGTCTTTTTTTTGACAGCTAATTCTCAAGATTTCTCAATTATTCCATCATGTATTAAATCACTAGTATATTAGTGTGTTACTATTGCTCGTTAACACCCATTACTCAACACACACTATTATTATTTGATTGAGTTGCAAATAAATCATACTAAATAATGTTGATCTCATGTAAATTTAGTGATATTGATAATTTGAAGCCAAAAGTTCTCTCTCTCTCTCTCTCTCTCTCTCTCTCTCTCTCTCTCTCTCTCTCTCTCTATATATATATATATATATATATATATATATATATATATATATATATATATATATATATATATATATATATATATCTTACAAGCCACGTAATACTCACTTTACCAAGCCAAAAGTTCAAAAAATAAAGTCGTGGCCCTGCCTAAACCGGCATGCACATAATTTATAATTACATTCTTCATTCTATATTACGTCAACCAGAATTAAATCCTATATTTCTTTTCTTCATCCTCAAGCCGCTGCATTCCTTTTTATTTTCCACTCATGCTATAAATTCCTCTACAAATTAACAAAAGTCACTTTAATTTATGGGACCAACCCAACCTGAACACTTCATAGTTCATTTTGTCATAATTTCCAATTTATATATTTATAGCAATTGGAAAAGTGTTCTATAGCTCTCATTTATAAGCTAAAAATAATGTACAATCCAAGCAAAGCAATCAAAAAAAAAAAGAGAAAAAGACTTCTCATCATCAAGACAAAACTTGAAGATCTGTCGTACCAACCAAATTACTTATTGGCTTATTTGTCAATATATATATATATCAAATCTTGAAACCAAGGAAAAGGTGTCATCATCTATAATCTATAATGCTTTTTAATTTTTTCTCTTAATTAAACCAGCTAGCTAGCTAATCTGGTAGTTGTTGTTCGTAGAACACAAAGATAATAATAGTTCCAAACTCCAAAACCTTTGTTAAAAACAAAGTCCAAACAACCTTATACTACAACTTGAAGGTCGTTAGTTTCTTATTGTTGGCCTATCTATTCATTAAAAACACCAAACTCCTAAACTCTCTTACCTACCATTTCCAAAAGAAAGAACAAACCCATTTGAACAAAAACCAAGACATAAAAGGAAACACAAACACCTCTCTAGACTCTATATTTGTTAGAACAAAGCAGCAACCTCATATTCTTTCATCTCCATCTTTCTCTACAATGGATGTTTCATGCAAGATTTTGAGAAGGTCCATTCATAGTTTTCTCCAAAACTATCATTATTTCACCTCATTAACAGCTTTTCTTGTTTTTCCATTCTCAGCTTCAATTCTTCTCTCGCAAGCTTTAGTTCCTGCTCCTTCATCTCTCTTGCCACAAATCTATAATCGTTTGAGGATTCTTTTTGATGCTGCAGGTTTTCCTTCCTCTTCAAAATTGTTCACTATTCTTAACCTCAAAGTCTCTCAAACAATCACTTGTTCAATTTTCACCCTTCCTTTCACTCTCACATTTCTTCTCTTTGCAAAAGCTACTATAATCCATGCTATTAAACTCAACAACCATAAACAAACTCAGCCACCATCATTCAAAAAGGCAATAGCCCTTTACAAACCACTCTTCAATACTTATATTTGTAACTGTTTCTTGATCCTATCAGCAAATGCAACTGCTTTTTGTCTCATGTTTTTGGCTTTCAGTTTCATTGAAGGACTTGGTTACTCTTCTTCTAGTTTCCTTTTCTTCATGTCAGCTTCTGGGGCAATTCTGTTTTCAGTGATTCTTGCAAATGCGCTTGTTATATGCAATATGGCATTGACTCTTTCTGGTATGGAAGGACATGGTGGATATTTGGCGATTCTAAGAGCTTGTATTCTTTTAAGGGGAAAGATATCATTGGCTTTGTTTCTGGCATTGCCTGTTAATGTAGCTTTGGCTGCTATTGAGGCTTTGTTTCAATTCAGGGTTGTGAAGGCTTACCATATTGCTGGAAAAGCAGGACCTTTTGTGGTTTTAGAAGGGGTTTTCGTTGCATACTTGTACTCGATATTCATCGTTCTCGACACAATTGTGAGCTGCTTGTTTTATAAAAATTTTAAGACCAGATCATATTTTCCAGATGAGGAGAAGAATTATGGTTACATGGAGACCAAGAATTTGGAAGAAGAATTACCATAACTAAACATGAAGTTGCATATTATTATTAGTTTCATAGTTGTTTTAAAAGGGTATATAGAAGGTATTTACAAAATTTTATTAATGTGAAAAAACAAGAAGCTAGAGATATATACTGCAGTGTTCTGCATAAATGTATTTCTGTAGTATTCCTTAACTCTGTCTTTTGATTTCATAAGCTTTACCATGTAGATAGATTGGCATTATTTTACGGTGTTGATAATACAACTGTTTCAATTCCAATTTTTCCATCTTTTTCTTCCATTTCCCTCTCTTTTTGTTCCCTAAAGTCAGGGAATCTGTTACCAAAATTATGCATATAAAACAAAACTCAACCATTGTGAAGTGAACTTCCAAGTTACAAAAGTGAACATTGTGTAAGGCACGAAACCTAAACTTTCTCCTTTCGAATTTGGCTCTGTTTGGCAATGTTCATCTGCTAGCTTACAGCGGATCCGCTAATTGTAAATGTTTGACACAACTAGCTTTTTAATGCTTTTCACTAAATTATAATTTTTGAAACGCTTCTCTTGAAGTAGCGTTTGAGCTTATAAACATAAATAAGCTTTCATTTTTTCTCCCAATTTTTCCCTCATTACTTTAATTAAATTCCTCACTTTTCCTTCATTAAATGAATTTCTCTCTCATTTGTAAGCATTAGCTACAAATGTCTATTTAGGTCATTTTATATTTATAAGTTAGTTCGACCGCTAATTTTATCAAACACTTTAAATTCAATCCGCTAGCTTATCCACTATCCGCTACCTCATCCGCTATAAACTAGTTTATCCGATATCCACTACTTTTTGCCAAACAGAGCCTTTGTATTCTGAAATGCATAACTATGGACCCGTTTGAATGAACTTATTTTTGAGCTTATGAAAAACAACTTATGGAGATAAGTAAGTTTTTATGTTAATTCATAAGTTTTCATTAACAAAAGCTATATCTCCATAAGTTGTTTGTCTATAAACTACATTGACAAGCTTTTGAATAAAACATAAAAGCTTATTTATTTGCAAAAGTTTTTCAAAAGCTCAAACTATCCAAACAGGCCCATATGTATTCTAGAAATTGAATTCTTTGCTTCAAGAAAAAAAGAAATTAAATTCTTGAATTTATTTTCATTTTTTTAAACATTATTTAGAGTTAGCAGCATTATGTATTTCCACACCAACACAAAACTTCTATAAACATAATTCAGTAACCGGACTTTGATAAACAAGTTTTTAATGAGGCTTGCAGAGCCTGTTCTATAATTCATTCAAACAATCATGTTACAATTGAAAAATGTCTACATCAAAAGATTAAATAGCTTTGCTATCTGTAACAGGAATTGGATTTTAGGGAGTGAATCCGGTAAAACCCAGCTGATAGCAATGGAATAGTGAGGATTTGAACACTATTCGGATTAACTAACAGAGTATGCACGAGGGAAGTGAGGTGAGAGAGAGGAAATCAATTTGATTGTGATATCAATAATGATGATCACATAGCTTTTCCATTCATGATATAAGTGTGTGAATTACATTACAATGAGGCATGTGCATCGCACGCTTACAATGAAAAGGAATGTAACAAAGAACTTTTTCAATGAAACAATAAAATGTTTGGTAAATATACTAACTACTTTGCTATATCGAGATAAAATTAAAACTAAGGTACCGATAAAACCATTACAATACCCTCCTTTAAAACAATCCTTGACCTCGAAGGATTAAAGTGTGGAAACTTCGTTGGAGATCACCGTAAAACTCCCGGTAGCATCCTCCTTAGGCTCACCAAGCCACCGGACAAGGACTTTAGTAGCGGCAACGATGCCTCGCTTTACCATTTTACGGTCTAACACGACCAAAGGGACCTTTCCAAAGCAGATGCGTAAACGGTAAAGGATTAAACACAAAGATAGATGGATCCACGCATCGCTTGAGTTGTGAAACATGAAAGACATCATGTATCTCTGCAGTAGGAGGCAATTGCAGCTTGTAAGCAACTTCACCAACTTTATCAATGATTTTAAATGGACCATAGAACTTGGGATTCAGCTTGTGAATAGATTGTTGGCGAGCAGTGGCTTGTCTATATGGCTGTAGCTTCAAAAAAACAGAATCCCCAATAGCAAAGTGTCTTTCAGATCTGGTTTTATTAGCCTGCGGTGACATACGATTCTGGGCGCGAAGGAGGTGGAATTGCAACAACTTTATCACAGATTCACGTGCCATAAGTGTTCTGTCAACCTCAGGATTAGCAGATTCACCAGGGAGGTATGGAAGATGAATGGGAGGGCTTTGTCCATAGACAACCTCATATGGAGTAGTTTGAATTGATGAATGAAAGTGTGTGTTGTAACACCATTCGGCTAGAGGCAGCCACTTAGACCAACTGGTTGGTTTATCAGTGCACATACAGCGAAGGTATGTCTCAAGTGACTTGTTAACTACCTCAGTTTGGCCATCACTCTGTGGGTGGTAAGCTGTGGATTTGTTCAAGAGTACTCCTTGCAGCTTAAAGAGCTCATTCCAAAGAGAACTAAGGAAAATTGGATCCCTATCACTTACCACTTTGCTTGGCATACCATGCAACCTAAAGATGTGGTCAAGGAATAGGTGGGCAACATCAAGAGCTGTATAGGGATGAGAGACGGATAAGAAATGAGCATACTTGCTCAAACGATCAACCACCACCAATATAACTTGCTTGCCATGAGAAGAAGGGAGACCCTCAATGAAATCAAGGCTTATCTCATCCCAAATACGATGTGGAATTGGAAGAGGCTGCGCAAAGAAACCGTGGATCGGACCGATTACGGTTTATTTTTCCGACATATATCACAACAACGAATATAGTTACGAATTTCCTTGTTCATACCCTTCCAATAGAAGAGAGATTTCACTCTTGCAAAATTTGTAACATCACGGCTGAGTGGCCTCCAACGAAGGAGTCATGTAACCATTTCGAATAATGATCTTCAAATCGTAATCATTGCTACCGTAAGCTTTCCACGCCTTCTAAGTTCATCACGATGCCATGAAAACTTGGGATGAGACTTAGGATCACGCCGCAAGTCATTGATAATAGCTGCGCAATGAAGTATCGACCGCCATGAAGCTTTGATAAGTGACAAAAGGTCCTCATGAGCATTGTTAAGGAGCATTGGCGAGAATCTTCGGCTCCTTCTTTGTCTAGAAAGAGCATCGCAGAACATTGGAGGATCTGTTTTGTATTGTAATTCAAAATCAAAGCCCATTAGCTTAGCCATCCAAACTTGTTGGAATGGAGTATTGAGTTTCTGATCTAAGAGGTACTTGATACTCTTTTGATCGGACTTAATTATAAATGGCTTGTGAGATAAGTAGGCGCCCCATTTTGAACCGCATAAACAATTGCCAAGAGCTCTCTTTCGTGAGAGGATATGGCTTTGTTGCCTCAACCCGAGTGACTTGCTTATATAAGCTATAGGGTGGTGATCTGCGCATAAGCACAAAGACCAATACACGTGCTCAAGCATCGGTTTCAACTACAAAAGTCTTGGAAAAATCAGGCAAAGCAAGAACCGGAGAAGATATAAGGGCTTCTTTCAGCTTGTTGAATGAAACAGTGGCATCCTCACTCCAAACAAAACTGTCCTTCTTTAATAGATCTGTAAGAGGGCGAGCAATCTTGCCATAATCACGAACAAACCTTCCAGTAGTAGCTTTGATAAACCAAGAAAACCCTCACCGCTTGAGGTTAGAAGGTCACAGCGATCTCTAATCGCTTGTATTTTTGAAGGTCGATGAAAGACTTGTCCATGAGAAATGAAATGGCCAAGGTATTCCACCCTGAAGTAGCAAAGTGACACTTCTTCTTCTTAAGAAACAACCGGTTGGCTCGAGTAGTCTCAAAAACCTGTCTCAAATGATCAACATGAGCATCAAGAGAAGGACTATAAACCAGTATATCATCAAAAAATACAATGACAAACTTTCTAAGGAATGGAGTAAAGATAAAGTTCATCAAAGCTTGGAAGGATGCAGGAGCATTTGTGAGCCCAAATGGCATCACAAGATACTCAAAGTGGCCTCCATGTGTCTTGAAAGCAGTCTTGAATTCATCACCTTCCTCAATTCTCAACTGATTAAAGCCAGACCTGAGATCTAACTTAGTAAATAGAGTAGCTGAGCCCAACTCGTCCATCAAATCCTCAATGAGAGGAATAGGATATCTATCTTTGATAGTATGAGTGTTAAGCCTTCTATAATCCACGCACAAACGCCATGATCCATCCTTTTTCCTCACCAAGACAACAGGAGAGGCAAAAGGGCTGTTACTGTGTCTAATAATGCCCTGATCAAGCATCTCAGTCACCAATTTGTCAACAGCATCCTTTTGGACAATAGAGTATCTGTAAGGGCGTAGATTGAATGGAACAATATCCTCCTTGAGAGGAATTTTGTGGTCAAAGCCTGGCCTCCGAGGAGGTAAATCAGTTGGTTCCTGGAAAATATCCTCATAATCAACAATCGATCCTGTAAACTCTCTGAGAGGTAAGTCGAATTATCGGCCTCCATGTACAATAAATGAAGCTTTGGGCCCAGCCCAGTAGTAGTGTCTCTCAGTATCCAAGTACAAGAAATGCAGATCTCAGCTTCAGAATTTAATGACTGAGAGAACTTCTTGTTGTTAATGAACTTGGTGGAGGGAGTCTTGGCACTTCTCAAAGAACATCTCTTGCCCTGCACAGTGAACTCCATTTGGAGTGTATCAAAATCCCACATAATTTTTCCAAGAGATTTCAACCATTGGACACCTAATATCAAATCACAACAAACAATAGGCAACACATAAACATCACAAGTAAAAGTGCATTGTTGTAGCTGCCAAGTGAAGCCACGAACAATGTACATTGCTGTGATTTTATTTCCACCACCTGCAGTAACATTCATTGGTTTGATTTTCTCAAGTCTACACCCTAGTCTCTTAGCAGCATCCAAGTCAAGAAAATTGTGTGTGCTGCCACTGTCAATGAGTATTTGCAGCAACCGTTTGAGATACATGCCCGTAACACGCATGGTTTGGTGATTAGGAGTGCCTGATAGAGCATTCAAGGAAAGGGTTGGGCTATCGGTTTGAACTGTGTCAGCACTAGCTTCACTAGAGTGTTCCAGTTCTTCACCCTCATCACTATCACCATCAGCTTCTAACATTAGAAATTGGGCTCTACGATGCTTAAGGTGGTGGCCTGGTGTAAAGGGTTCGTCACAATACATACACAGTCCCTTAGCCTTTCTCTCCTCCATTTGAGCAAGAGTCCAAGTCCCTGCAGGTTTGTACTGTGTGTTTTTGGTGTTTTGGTTAGCTGTTTGTGGCTGGTGTGTGGGGGTTTTCTGAGCAGGAGTAGAGAGTACAGGGGTGGTAGCTGGTTTGGTAAAATTGGCTTGTGTTTTGGGAGAATTGTTGTAAGAAAATGAGCTAGATGCGTATTTCTGGGTAGGGCGATGTATAGGTGTGCGTGAGGATTCATACAAACGAGCTAAGCTAGCTGCATGAGCAATATCAGTGGGATTGAACATCCTCACTTGCATCTGAGTATTATGTTCTAAACCAGAGAGAAATATGCTTAAAGCGTGTTCCGGTAAGAGAGATACCTGAGTTTGAGCAAGCTCAAAAGCGTCGATGTAATCCTGGATCTTACCCGTATGCTTCACTTGAATGAGAGATGAGAGTGGATCTTCATAAACCTCACCAAAACGAGCTACAATGTCTGCAACGTACTGAGACCAAGGAGGATAGATATCGAACTTACGCCTGATGTAGTTCAAGTGCCACTGAAGAGCGAGACCCTCCATGTGAATTGAAGCCAATCGCACCATGTTCTCCGGTGGAGTTTCGTCTAGCCGGAAGAATTGATCGCAGCGATACAACCATTCTTTCACGCCTTTGCCATCGAATTTGGGGAAATCGATCTTCGAAAGCCGAGTTGCGTACAACCCATTACCACCGTTGCCAGCATTTCCAGGACCACGATTACGCGGAGGAGGAGTAGGAGGATTGTTCACCGATGCTTCAGGGTGAACTTGTTCGCGAAGGAAAACACGTATTTCTTCCATTCCTGCTACCATTTGATCCATGCGAGAGCTCAATTCCGCGTGTTTGTCGTCATGTTTCTTGTCAAGTTCTGCAATAGTAGTGACCGAACGAGTAGCGGCAGCCATTGGAAAGCAGAATTAAGCACCAGAAACGAACAAATCTGATACCACTTGTAACAGGAATTGGATTTTAGGGAGTGAATCCGGTAAAACCCAGCTGATAGCAATGGAATAGTGAGGATTTGAACACTATTCGGATTAACTAACAGAGTATGCACGAGGGAAGTGAGGTGAGAGAGAGGAAATCAATTTGATTGTGATATCAATAATGATGATCACATAGCTTTTCCATTCATGATATAAGTGTGTGAATTCTGTTACAATGAGGCATGTGCATCGCACGCTTACAATGAAAAGGAATGTAACAGTAACTTTTTTCAATGAAACAGTAAAATGCTGGTAAATATACTAACTGCTGCTATATCAGATAAAATTAAAACTAAGGTACTGATAAAACCATTACACTATCTCTGGAAGAACATTTTACAGTTGATAAGTACTGTAATTCACATGAAAAAATGAAACTAGCATTTCTAATTAAACCTGCTCTTCACTTATATTACAGTTACAATACAATGACCTGATTTCTACTTTCTCTTAACCTGATAGCTATACAACATTTTCTCAATGCTATCTACCAAAATCTCTTATCTAAAACAAAACTAATATCTATGTTACATGAGAAAGAATTGAATCCTAAAAAAGAGGGTTAGTGCTTTGTACAATGGTTTCATGGTACTACAGTTGGACTTTAGGGCTTTGCAAATCCAGATAGCGCTCTGCTGCTGGAGGAATGGTGCAAGCCGAGGCCAATTCTACCGCTATGGAACACGTGCTTTACTACAAAAATCATGAGATGGACTGAATCCATCGTCTTCATGGCATTCGCCGGAGGATACAAATGGCACCCCGAGCAATCTTCGTAAGCATCCATTCTGTGTCTATATTTAGATTTTCCAAAATTTCTTGACAAATAAAGATCAATTGGCCATATAAATCTTAGTCAATAGAATGCCATCAAAGAAAGGTCCACATGTGGCAGAAATTTGATATTCCACCTTCAACGGATCAGCTTGAAAGGCTAAATTTCACAGCATCATTATGGAAGGGGAAGCGAAGCTTCAGAACTTTTCTCAGAAGCATTCCCCTTACGGAGATGGATTCGTGCTCTTGGTTAAGAGCGTGCTGTCGGTGAAAAGGAGCTGAAAACCCAGTCATCAACTATCTGTTGCACTCTTCTTTGTCAAATTAACGCCCTTAGCCTTCTCCATTTCAGCTTCTTTCAAAGCTTTCTTCTTCTCTAGCTCTGCTTGTTTGATATTCTCTTCATGAGCTTTCCGAAACAATCTTATAAAATTTAATAGTGTTGCAGTAACTGCAATGCAATCACCAAACCAGAAACAATAATAAGTTAGCTTAGGCATTGTAGAAAAGACAAGAGAACACATCACTACATTTTCCAAACATAACATAATCATGCATGGATGGTGAAACTTCATTCAGCTCAGTCCTCTCACTCAGATATTCCCCTCAGTTCATTTTAGTACACCATTCTTTAAAGCGGTACTACTTAAGGGTCTGTTTGGGAGTTTGGAGGGGAGAGCTTTGGGGGAGTAGAGTAGAGAGAAAGCTATAAAAATCTTTCACCTTAATTGAGAGAGTAGTTTTGTAGACAATGATAAGTGAATGCTTATGATTAATATTTTTTTAATTTTAAGACTACTATAAAAGGATGTAAATGATTTGAAGAATTTTCCTAAGCACTCACAAACCCTCAGAAACCCTTTGAAACCACCTCCAATACATTTTTGAGTTCCTCCAAATTTGGGGAATTTGGTTTTATGAAAAATAAACTCCTCATTGAAGTTGATGGTACATCCCTTCTTCCATTTGTCTTTCATCCATCTTATTTTTTTCAATTCCTCCCCTCCCCTCCCCTCCCCTCCAAACTCCCAAACAAGGCCTAAAGGATCTTCCAAAATTCCTAAGTTGTTAGAAGAGTTTCATAATTCAGCTGCAGGTGGGCATTCTGGTTTTTTCAGAACTTATAATTATAAGAGTAATTCAGCTATTATGAAATTGGAAAGTATGAGGAAAGATATCCAGCAGTATGTAGCTACTTGCGAGGTTTGTTAACTCAACAAGTATCAAACTTTGTCCCCTGCAGGATTTTTATAACCTTTACCCATACCAACTCAAGTGTGGACCGAAATTTCCATGGATTTTATAGAAGGGTTACCAAAGTCCCAAGGCAAGAATGTTATTTTAGTGGTGGTGGATCGCTTAACGTATGCTCATTTTATTCCATTGATTCACCCTTCCACAGCCAAGGATGTGGCTGAAAGTTTCATTAAGGAAGTGGTTAAACTACATGGTTTTCCTTCAACCACTGTATCTGACAGAGACAAAAATTCTAATTGTTTAACTTGGCAGGTACCAAGTTCAGCTTATCACCCCCAAACTGATGGTCAAACTGAAGTGGTTAATAGATGTTTGGAGACTTATTTGAGATGCCTCACTGGAACTAAAACCCAAGCAATGGAATTTTGGTTCAACACTAACTATAACAGTTCCCTGAAATTAACCCCCTTCAAGGCCCTCTATGGTAGAGAGATCCTCATCATCTACTTAGGGTGACAACTATTCCTTTAGCTGTTGAAGAGGTGAATTTGTTGACTCAAAAGGGAGCAATTCCTTCATGACATAAAGAACAATTTCGCGAAGGCTCAAGTTCAGATGAAAACTTATCCTGATCAATCTAGACATCCTGCCCTATTGGATGTTAGTGATTGGGTCTATTTGAAGTTAGAACCATCCAGATTGAAGTCTCTTGTAATGAAACGGAATGAGAAGTTAAACCTCAGATTTTATGGTCTCTACCAAATTAAAAAGAAGATTAGCCCTGTGGCTTTTGAATTAGATTTACCTCCAAAAAGTAAGATCCATCCTGTTTTCCATGTATCTCTCTTGAACAAAGCTTTGGCAGCAATAGCAAAACCACAACTACTCCCACCTATGTTACCTCAAGAGCTGGAGCACCAAGTTTTCCCTGCTAAAAGTCAAAGCTGTCCGCATCAATCCTAATGGTTTGGCTGAGGTACTAATTCAATGGAAGGATCTGCCTGAGTTTGAGGCTACGGGAATCAATGAAGGTCATCAAAGAGCAATTTCCTTCATTTCAATTTGAGGACAAGGTGACTCTTTTAGAGGGGGGGGGGGGGTATTTTACACCTCTCATTAAGCATGTTTATAAGAGGAGGGGCCGAGATTAAGGCTGTCTAAGAGCTGTATTAACAGTATTTGGTGTGTTATTATGTAATAAAACAGTGGTGTGGCAGTTATTATTAAATAGGCAGTTAGTATGTCAGTTATGTGTTAGAATAAATAGGAAACTGTTCTGTGATGGCAGTTATCCAGAAAATTGTGTAAATTGGTTGTAAGAGAGAGACTATATACTCTAGAAACTCTCCAGGGCAATGTGGATTGTATTTTCTGCAGTATCTGTGTGACTTTGTATGTAATACAACAGGTCACGAAAATGTACTTTCCATGCAAAAATCAGTTAAATAAAGTTAATGACCTATGATCTGATAAAACAAGTAACTGGTAAACAAGACCAACGGCGATACGTCATACCACAACATGAATAAGTATTTATGATCAACTTACCTTGCTCACATGGGCATCGAGCAGGATCCTCACCAAAATAGAGTGCAAGTGCATCTGCATTTCGACCCTGTCCATGGTCAAATTACTCAATCTTTTTATCTCTTTATATTGGTGCATAATTTACCAAAAGAAGATGGTTACGCATATTACCACCACAGAATATAGGTCAGTTAGAGATGCCACCTCTGACTGAGCTTCAGTTATGAATTCTTTCAATGTCTGAACAGAACATGAGAAAAATGTAAACCAGATAATAAACCATATAATTAGAATAAGTTTAGTCCATGTAATATAATGGAAAAACTAATATGATGGAAAAACTTATTTACTGATAAAAAGAAAATCAAAGATCTCAATCTCCATGTGACACAATCAATGTTTTATGCAAGAAAAAAGAATCATAAATATCATATTTAGCTTGTCATCACTCATCATTATTGATCAATAACAAGGGCATAATAGACACATTTCGATAGGCATACTTCCAATAAAATTTAGGTGAAGCTGATAAGTAATTATACAGACTTGAGAAATGTATAGACTATAGACAGAGAACAACCTGGACCCAGAATGAAAATGTTACAAAATGAATAAATAAGCATTTGGAATTGTTGAGAAATATAATTTGCGATTTTGGGTTTTGAGCTTCTTCTGTGATTTTGTGGTAATTCAAAAAAGAAGTATGATTCCTAAATTACCCCTATTAAGTATTAACTCTTCTTGAATATTGTGAAAAAGGAAGAAAAAGTTGAAAGCCAAAGTTATTTACATTGAAAAAAGAGAAAAGTGAGCAGTTAATAGCAGTGTTATTAAAGTCGGTCCGGCCGGATTCCGGTGGGTACCCCGGGCTGGACAGCATGCTTAAACGGAATCGCAGTTGAGCCTGTTGAACCGGCCGGCCCAACGCCAAAGCCGGTGAACCGGCCGGTCTAGTGAACCGGGCCGGCATGAACACGTTTTAAAAAACAATTTTTTTTTACTATAGTCTTCATTGGATGATTTTTATAAGTTGATTTATTTGGTTATATTAAATGCAATGTGTTAGATCAATGGTGGGATACCTATGGACATGGTGTACCAAATTTGAGAAGGTTGGCTATCCGTGTCTTAAGCCAAACTTGTAGTGCCTCGGGATGTGAACGGAACTGGAGTGTTTTTGAACACATTCATTCTAAAAAAAGAAATAGGTTGGAGCATCAAAAGCTCAACGATCTTGTCTTTGTTCGTTACAACTTGAGGATGGAGCAAAGGTACATTTTTCATTGCCTATTCTACTTTGTAACTATACATATGTGCTTAGATATTCTAATGTTGATATATGACCAAAATAAACTTAGGAATCGGTTGAAGCATCAAAATTATGATCCTGTCAATATAGAAACAATTCATGATCATTCCGATTGGGTAATGGAAGATGCACCAAAGAACTAAAAATTAACACAAGTGACCCAGTGCCTTAACCGGCTCGATGACCGGTCCGGCTTTAATAACATTGGTTAATAGGGGTAAATTTGGTACACTAAATAAAAAGTATTTTGACTTGCTTATATTTGGTAACATGACTTTATAGATGTTTTTGCTTAAATTCGAAAACGGAGGGAGTAGCACATAACTAAATATACTCAGACCCAATTCAATAAATAATCCTAGTAAGCTAGTAAACACAATATTTAAGACCAACATAGTTCCAATCTTTGGCCATTTCCATGGCAAGAAGGGAAAAGAATTTTATTAGCTTCTAAAAACTGTTTGTGATACCACTCCCATTTTGAGAAGGCCATTAACAGTGTTGGGCCAGCTGGGCTTTCTCGCTCAGCAATATGAAGAAAGACCACGAAGGAAAAGAAAAGAGCCCATCTGCGTCTACATTTGAGAATACAAGCTTGCTTCACAGCATGTTATTTTGTTTCCCAATTAGTTAATTTTTTCTTCAATGCAATTTTACCTTTCAGTTATAAGTAGGAAACCAACTTTTCTATATATGCAAATTGTTGGAGTGGTAATAAACAAGCAGAAAAATTGTCCCAAACTTGTGTCAATTTGCTTTCCAATCTCTTAATTATCTGGAGCATTCTCCTGCTCTAAAGGAGACCCGAATTACTTGTATCAGTTTGCTCAAGTCCACAATAATTTCTCCTACAAGCCATATTAAATGTATTTTACTTCTTCACACCAAATAGCCAAGGAGTGCATTGGGTGGGTAGTGTAACCATAATAATAATACTACCACTTAGTAATAGGAGAAGGACTCTAAAACTGACAACAAAAAAACATTTTGGGTAATTATTAAATGTAAATTATGTAAATCAGAATACTGAGATGAAAATCCTAATTCAAAAATGTTGAATACGATGAAGAAAACGAAATATTAAAATATCAGCCAGAGTCAGCAAATCCACAAATCTAACATGAACTACCCAGGCACAACCATAAACTTCAATTATGAGAATTGTCAGAACTACACAATTAACTATATCCATGATGCAGGAAAACTAGTACTCTGAATTCACTTGAGAAATTGAAGTTTCTTTGACATTTTACTATTATGATAATATTCTGGATATAATGAAGAATCAAGAGCCAGAAATAATTTAAAAAAAAAAGCTAAACACCTTACAGAAAACTTCGGACACAGGCCCATCATTTTCAGATCCAGCAAGCTCCTGTTTAACCTTTTCTAATCCCTTGGTGATTGCCTGCATTTCCTCTGCCAATGATTTCAATTGTATCTGGAAGAAGTCATATTGTTGATCAATACACATCGAAATATCATTACGTAATGCTCAGAGTTAGATAGTCGGCATCTTCTTTTGGCTAAAATGCAAATAACCACTTTAACTTTGACCCATAATTAAATCAGGGGTGCATTCAACATCAAGTAATAACCCCTTGCATCCGTTAAGAACTGAAGGAAAGCAAGAAGTGCGGTTTGAATGATAGGGATTTTGCCAGAACTTGGTTCAATATGTGTGCTCCTAGATGAAATTTCTCTTGATCTTGTGATTCTTGGCAATTGCATATTCATTAAGGTTTCTGAATTTCCCAATGGGCCAAAATTGAAGGGTGTAATTTGCATTTTGGTCTGTCACATGCTGCTTGCCACCCTAATTTAAATAAGTCCAATTGCATTTTCCCCATAATTTACAAAATTAACTAAATCCCAGATTTACAAGGTTTTTGCAAAGTCCTGTGTATTTTTGGGCAGGTAAAGGGCTCAAAAAGACGTTAAGACTATTCAAAAAGGATAAGCTTTAGTCTTCAAGGCTGAGCTCTAATGATGATTGAAAAAGGTAAATTGATCTTTTGAGCCACTTCCCTGCTCATCAGCTTATAAAGCAGGAGGGAATGTGCTCACTTTTACAAAATAAGTGGGAAAGCGAAACTGGACCAATAAACTAGGGTAGGTAGCAAAGTACAGTTGACCTTCATCTTTTGTATTTTGTTTTGGGGGGAGGGGTATAAAGAACCAAAAGTAATCATCACCTTAGTGGAACCTTCCAGGCTACCAAGGTCTAGGTGAAAGTTAAGGAGATCGGGCGATCTTTCAGCTAGGACCTAGGAGAGGAAAAAGGGGTTAGCAACCAAATGATATCTTAAGTTATTGCAAATTACAATTGATACTTATACCTTGCAAAGATAATGCATTAGTGTCATCTTATTGTTAGTAGCCCGAGTGTCTGTGAGCTTTAAAAGACTATCCAATTTAAATCCAACTGCAGATCCTGCAAAATGGAAACATTTGATAATAAAATAAACAGGACATTCTACATTAATAAGATCAAACAGAATCACATAAAAGTTTGACTGGTGATAAATAGGATCAGCCAGTGATTATCTAAATGTTAAAAATAGAGCTAGCACCATCTTTGTCTGCTGTGTCCAGAAGCGAATAGTGATAGGAAATTTCCACAACTTAAAAAGACTTACCCCTTGCTGTTCCCTGATTCAATGTATTACCCAAAAAAAGAATCTTCTTCAAGATCTCCTTCAGTTTGACAGATCTTCGGACCTATAACCGAGAAAAAATGCACAAGGTCAAAGAAATACCAACAGTATAATGTTTGTTAGTTGCACTCGCATAAGCAAAGTACCTCTTCACAGGCAGAGTTTACAGTGTTTAAGCTCTTCTTAAATTCTGTAACCTGCATAAAGAGGAAAGTAAGATAACTGAAAGAAACAACCAAATCCACAAAACACAGAAAAATATTACAGACACCACCAAACCTGAGACCGAAACTGAATTTTGAAAGAGAAAACTCTTAATTTTGACTCCACCCTTGGCACCGTCATCAGCTCTAAAAAAAACTGAAACATAACCAAATAAAAATTAGAATCTGATTCCATATGCATATATTATATATTATATAGGAACTGAAACCAACAAGAGCAACAAATTGGTTTTTAACCAAATATCTAAAGGGAAAGGTGGGGATTTGTAAATGCTAAATTACTTTTCCTTTCACAATCAATCAGTTTTGTGGGGTTGAGTTATGCCCAAAATCTAATAACACAAGGGGTGAGGAGTGGCATCCCATATAATGTGCTACTCAACACTTTCTATCAATAACAATCACATATAAAGCTATGAGTCTATGACAAAAATAAACCATTGCACACCTGTTCACACTTCCCCAAATTCTCCTTGTCACCGGTGTATCCCTAAACAATCATAAACAGAAGGAATCAAAATTAGCAAAGCAAACAAATCAGAGTAGAAGGACACGTTTAAGTGTAAAAGCAGATGCTTGAAACTAGAACCAGTAATTGTCTAAACGAGATAAAAGAAGTATAGATCAATTTGTTAAACTTTACCTTCAAAAGTTCCATCTCCTCTTTGGTAGGACAAAACTTAATGAGATTTTCCACTTGATCAACATCTAATACTGACTCATCCAAAGCAAGTACTGCGGCCTGAGGATATCCATTTCAACATATTAGAAAAGATAATATTTTCCTGACAATTACGTGTGGAGATTTCAGAAGTTATAAATTTGTAGAAGAGATGATGTGGCAAAAGTTGTTACTGGGGATCACTCCTATCAGTGGCCTTTAGTATTAACAATCCATTGATAAAAAATACTTTACTAAAACCCTCAATGCAACCAAAAATAATAATTTTCATTGCAATGATTCTTGCAAAAGAATATTTCTTTTCATTGTAAAGTGCTTTAATTTAAATCACCCATCTAGCATAATTATAAAAATTGCTCACATCAAAGTATCAGCTTACCATCATATCAGGGAGTGGCATCTTAACCTTAGTGAGCATGATTTCAGTATTATTAGCCCTCCTTAGGTCAACCTACCACCAATAATACATTTACATAAGCTACTGATCGGTTATTAAGGAAGCACCAAATAAAGATAAAGTCAATGAATATCTAAAAAATCGGTTTTAAGCACTGACAGGTAAAAAACCACATCAATATACACCTTACAATTCATAAAAAATTAAGCATCACAATTTAATTTATTAATTTATGGAAAATAAAAGTAGTGAATTGAAGCAATAATAACAGAACAATAAATTTTGTGGACATTATCAGTACTGCGAACAACGCTAATACGTTATGTATCAAGGTGGGCTGGATACTTTTATTTACATAATAAAACTAAAGAAACGTATACATTTGTCTCCTTTATAACATAAATAAACAGCAATTATCAATAAGATAAGTGTGGTGTTTAACTTTAGACAGCCTTTGTGAAGTAAAGCGTGGTGAATTACAATTCTAAAAGAAAAGACTAAGCAAATCACATCAAATAACCTCTCATGCAAGGCTTACTTCAAAAATCAAACACCAAAAAATATATATAGAAGATACCAAGTGAACTTTGTCAGGTTTAGCTCCGACGGACTTGCGCCTCCCTCCAGGTTTGCCACTTGAATCAGTAGGTTTTGGAACATTTGCAGAGAAAAGCGACTCTAGCTCCGAAACATCAAACTCTGGTGCACTAAAATAGAACATAAAACCAGTCATTACAAAACATGGGAATACAGATAATAAGAAAGACAATGTACGATTATACAAAATTTAAAATGATTCAAAAAAAAAACACATGCAAAAGTAAATAAGGATTACATTTGAGGTTCTCCGTTTCTTTGTAATTCTTCCCATAAACTTCCTTGCAATGCCCTTGAAACCTTACTCCAATGCAACGGCTTTAAGGAGGACCGTCGAGGTGCCACTGGGCGTACATATCCACGCCCTCTCCCTCTTGGATCAGCTCCAACATTTGCACCTAGTGGAGGTGGAGGAGGTGCACCACCAGGAGGTCTAGGAGGAGGAGGAGCACCAGGGAAAGATGGTGGAGGTGGTCCTCTACCACCAGGAGGGGGTGGAGGAGGTGGGCCTCGACCACCGGGAGGAGGTGGGGGAGGTGGTGCCCCATGAAATGGAGGTGGTGGTGGAGGTGCTCCGCGAATGGGTGGAGGTGGTGGGGCTCTAGACATTGGAGGAGGTGGAGGTGGAGGCGGGGATCCAGTTGATGGACGAAGAGGTGGAGGTGGGGGAGGTGGAGCTCTACTAAAAGGAGGTGGAGGTGGTGGAGGCGGAGTTGTACTAAAAGGAGGTGGAGCTCTACTAAAGGGAGGCGGAGGTGGTGGAGGCGGAGTATTACTAAAAGGAGGTGGAGGTGGAGCTCTACTAAAGGGAGGTGGAGGTGGAGGTGGTGGAGACGGAGTTGTATTAAAAGGAGGTGGAGGCGGTGGCGGTGGAGCTGTACTAAAGGGAGGTGGAGGTGGTGCTGGTGGAGCTCTACTAAAGGGAGGTGGAGGTGGTGTTGGTGGAGCATTAGTAAAAGGAGGAGGTGGTGGTGGAGGCGGAGCTTTACTAAAAGGAGGTGGAGGTGGCGGTGGTGGAGGTGGAGGTGTTGCTGGTGGAGCATTAGTAAACGGAGGTGGAGGAGGAGGAGGAGGAGGAGCCTTACTAAAAGAAGGTGGAGTAGGTGAATCTATGTGTGAATTAGATAAGGGTGGTGGTGGTGGTGGTGGGACTTTATAAGATGCAGTTGGAGGTGGTGAGAGTGCAGACATGTCTCTTGAAAACGTAGGAAACGAGGGGGGAGGAGGAGGAGGAGAAGGAATTGAAGAAAGTCCATGTTTTGTAAGAGGTGTTGATGGTTGTAGAAGAGGAGGGGCGGATGAAACTTCGTACCTTGGAGGGGGGATAGGTGGTGGTGGTGGTGGAGGAGGAGGCCTTGAAGTGGCCACTGCAGTAGGAGGTACTTCAGAAATTTCCGATGTAATTTCAATGCTCGCAAAAGGAAGAGGGGGTGGGGGAAGTGGTAAAGAACTACTAGTCTCTCCAACTATTGATGCAACCAAAGACTGCCAAGAAGGTGGTGGAGGAGGCGGCGGTGGCGGTGGTGTGGACCCCTTTCCACCCAAAGATGGTGTTACTAATGGTGATGGAGGAGGGCCTTGAGGTGATACATCATATTCTGACGATAAGGGTCCAAAGTCATGTGAATAATAGTTTATCGCATGAGGAGGTGGAGGAGGAGGAGGTGGTGGTGGTGGTGGTGGTGGTGGTGGTGGCGGCGGTCGCACTTGCTCTGAGCTCTGTTGTGCTTGAGTAGCTGACTCAAGAGATGTCTCTTTAATTGATGATGGCGATGGTGGACAATTTGCATCAGATTCTGATACTATCTGGCCAGAAGATTTTGAAATGGCCACCTTACGACCTTTTACGGAAATGACTGCTGCAGAGACAACAGGAGCAGATACAGATCTTGCTTTGGCATCTCCTATCTTCTCCTTTGGATCCTTTGGAGAGGTAACATTTGACAGTGCAGCTGGTGCACTATTAATCCTTGTTGGTGGATAATATACATGCATTGAATCTGTGTAAGAACCCTTGTTAGAAGGAACCCACCTAGTTACTGCATTTGGCTTAGCTTGTTTAACCTTTGGTTTTCCAACAACTTTATCTCCGGCCAGCTTTGAGTTCGATGGAAGTTGTTTTTTAGCAGTAGATGAAAGTACTTTACCAGATTTTTGTTTGGAAATATCCAGCATCGTCTGTCCTTCCTTGTAATCTAACTCCTCTTTTGTTGCTTCATTATCTTCATCACATTTGTTCTGCAAAATTGCCAATCCCCGGTGCACATCCTCATTGACTTCCTTTGTTTCCAGAGGTTTCATCATATCAACATCTTCATTGACTTCCTTTGTTTCCAGAGGTTTCATCAAATCAAAAGTGACTGCAGTGGAAGTTGAATTAATTTCTCCATTATCCACAACAATGTCCTTCACTGCCTGAGGATCTGAATCCATGCTCTCAAACTTATAGTTGACGTCATCAACAGCGATGTCTTTCACAATATTAATACCAGAATCCATGTTGCCAACCTGGTTGCGAATCCCCTCATCTGGCCCGCAATCCTGAAAAGCATGAGGATCCAACTCTTCCTTCAAGACCCCTTTATGATTTTCATCATCCACTGCATTATCATGAAAAGCATGAGAGTCCTCCTCTGCCTTGCTTTCCTGTGCATCAATTGCATTGCTGAAAATCTCTTCCACTTCATAGAATTCCTCAGGTGAAGCACCTTCCATCTCAGCACTTTCTGTCTCATTTGCATCTTCACTCACCATTACTGTGTTTAGATCAGGTATAACAGCATCAGCGTCCAAAAAAAGCACCTGATACAGATATGAGTGTATGTTCAACTCCTACTGCTTAAGAAAATGGCTTTTGCAGAATAATTTCGATAACTTACCTCTGCTTTGAAGTCCTTAGGAAACTGATCCTTTGCATCCCACAAAATATCGATTTCATCACGGCTCAGCATCAATATATTTGACCGCACAAATGCAGTATGAAACATAATTCTAAACATCGTCTCCTCGTGAGTAAAATCTTCATTTAAATGTATGCACTCAAGAACCACATCCCCTTGAACACGACAATGGAGATCAATTTTCACGAGCATACACTCTGCCTGTGATTAAAATTTATTAAAAAGAAAATCTATCTAGTGAATTAACAATTCAATGCCAATAGGGTAAATATATAGTAGCACCTGTTGATAGTGGCGAACATGCTTTTTGGATTTTGAGGTTGAAAAGAGAAGTTTTGAACTTCTATTGGCAGGTTTTGAAGGGTCTGGACCATAAACACGCACAACAGGCCTGCAACCTTTTCCATCATCAAATAATGGAAGGACTCTAAGAATCAGACAATCCAGATATAAGGGAGTTTCTGATGGTGGCCATTCAGAACCCAGATGTCTCCTGGAAATATACTGAAGATATCTGAGCTGCGAAGGCTGCGGGTTCAAAGGAGATAAAAGGTGAAGTAGTTCTTTGGGAGCTTGCTTGTAAACCATTTCAAGAGTTTTCTGCTCTCCACTGTACTGTTTCCGATATAACAGAAGACCTGCTAGCATGAATGCCAGCACAGGCCAACCTCCCCTTTCGCAGTGCATCAAAAGCACATTCTGTTGCCCCTCCACAGACAACCAGCTTTCACCTGATCGAAGAAAGTGATGGATCATCTCTAAAGGCAGAAGGGGACAACTCTCATATTGCCGAGGGTACTCCATAACTGTCATGTCATACTGAGAAAAAATGTCTGAGATTTGGCTTCGTTTCTCCCCTTCTCTGAAGTTGAACACCATGAAAGAAGCATCCGGAAAGTAATCCTGTACCTGAGTCACAACTCCCCCAATATAAACTTTGTATTCATCTTCTTCCAAGACATCCGTGGAGAAACAACAATCAAAAACTGCAAATAAAACATGCAGTGAATAGTCAAAACTTAAAGAGAACTAAAAAACTTATTCACAACTTGCTTCCATTTTAATAAGGAGCTTAATAAGATAAAGCCTAGACAAGCAAAAATTATTAGAAGAAGCAATTTCATTAAAGGACAATAGCCTCAGTTAAAAAATAACTTCCAGAGTACAGTTTTGTGACCATTGTGGCTCAGATACAGTACAGTTTTGTTCTGGCACGTGACTATAGAAACAACAGAGAACTAAACAACAAGTACAAGTTCAAGGAAGGTCCACATTGTTCTGGCACATTACCATAGCAACTGTTCAAAATTATACCAATTACATTTTACTAAATAGCTTCTAAACATCAAATGAAAAGTAAAAAACCACAAATTCAGATGCCCCTCAACTAAAGGGGATGGAAGATGCTTCCCAAGCATTGATATGGTAAAACAGGAGCAGAGAACTAAAAACTTATTCACAACATGCTTCCACTTTAATAAGGAGCTTAATAAGATAATCCTAGACAAGCAAAAATTAATAGAAGAAGCCATTTCATTGTGCCAATAACCATATTAAAGGAACTTCAAGAGTTCACCCATTAGCAATCCTAGTTGCTGAATGACCATTGTGACTCAGATACAGTACAATTTGGTTTTCATTCCTACAGAAGAAACAAGAGAGAAAACAAAACAAGTACAAGTTCAAGGAAGGTCCACATTGTGCTGCTGGCACAATACCATAGCTTCTATACATCAGATTCCCCTCAACTAAACTTATATAGAGTTTAAAAAAGTAATGGGGATGGAAGATACTTCCCAAGCATTCATGAGCTGAATTATGCAAAGAGAAGAGGGAAATAAATAAAATTTTGGGAAAAAGTAACAGAGACAGAAATAGAAAGGAAGCATACCATAAACTCTCTCGGAGATCTCCAGAAGCCGATCCGGCGGCTTCCGGTAGAAGAATCTTCTGAACAGCGCCATTAGATGGCGCTGTTTCTACCCCGATCGGATCCAAACCGGTAATTGGGGTTGGTCCACCGTCAAGATCAAAACTTTTTGCCCCAAACAAAAGGAGGCGCAGATCTTGCGAATACCCAGTTCGATCAAACCTCTATAGAACCCAGAAATGCTTAATTCATGGGGAGAAAGCAGCAAAAGCAAAAGTGGGGTTTGATCCAACGGAATTTGGATGATAAAAATGGTAGTCAAATAATTGAAATCCAAAAAGGGAAAGGCGTAAATAAAAATAGTGGGGGGAAAATGAGAAAGAGGGATAGAATTGTAGAAGGAAAATTGAATTTGAATTTGAAGTGAAGTAGAAGTACGTGTATGAAATGAAATGATAAAAAGGTGGAGTTGTGAATTTCTTTTTGTTGAAGAAAGAGGGGTGAATTTTAGGATAAAATAAAATGTGGAAGGATGATTAGAATGAAAAAGGAAGAGAGATAGAGAGATGGTGGACTGAAAAGGAGAAGTTAGACCCTGACTCTCTCTCTCTCTCTTCTTCTCTTTCTCTTTCTCTTTCTGTGTTTGTCTGCAAGAACTACATACAGAGGACAGACAACATATTTTGGACGAGCTGGAGAGTTGATGCCACCCTCTCTACGTGGGTCGCGACGTGGCTGCTGATCTTGTTCACATTTTCCTTTGACATGTTTATTTTTTGTTTTTTATTATAGGCAAAATTAAGTTCTTATTTAATCGTAATAAGTTAGTTAAGTTTTTTCGGAGCTAATAGAGCTGATGTGACTATGACGGAGGTTACCTATCATTTATCTTATAAGACTTTAGTCGTTTGACGCTGTTGTCATGTAACAATTTGAAACTTTCAACTTCAATTTTTTTTAAAAACATGGTTAATCTTCTTTTTTATTTAAGTTGAAAGGACCAAATTATTACATGACGGTAGTCTCAAATGACAAATTTGTTACAAGACAGATGGGCTCTGTCACAGCTACGTCAGCTCTGTTAGTACGAATTGGACTTTTTTGTAACGGAAAATGAAAAAATGATTAAGGTTGTACGCATTATGTAACTTAAAGGACCCAAGTGGCATAGAAAAAACTTAAAGGATCATCTTTGTTACAATTAAATAACTTAAATGACATCTGGTGTAATTTTGCAATTATTATATTAAACAAGAAAATATTGCTTGAATTGAAAGGAAAAAACATATTATACTCGAGAGTGCTCAGATAAGATGGTTTGAGTCTCTTCTAACTTAATCAGTATATTGGCTTTGAACCCAACTTTAGAAATACAGTTGCGTTAAAACTTTCTCACTGTAGTCCTACTTGACTCGAGTGATTAATCTATGTAGTTGTGCGATTAGAAGTGAGTTATACTAAATGTGAATATTTGAATGTCGAACCTCCTTATTATGTTCCAACTTCCAACTACCACTTGAGTTACACCTATATGGGTACAAAATTTGTATTTAAGTTTGGTTTTTCATTTGATTCTTTTGGGGTAAAATTAAGTTTGACCGTAAACTTCAATTAGCATGGTAACAAGTGAACGATGGTTGAGCTATCCTTTTAGGCTTTAATGTTGATTTGCGGCTAAGGTTTGGGATCATAGATCTTTAGTCTAAAATGTGACCACTTCTTTAGAATTCTTTGATAAGATCATATGAGTCAAAGAGACTCTGAGCAATCCTAGTTAACCATCAGAAGTGAAATTAGACATTTAGCATAGTGACAGCTTTTTTTTTGTGTTGATTCTAACAGTCATAGCAGAAGTGCACATAGAACCAAAGTGATTATAATTAGGGTTACACCTTTTTCACAAAACATCTTATTAATACAAACCCCATGGGTACATATTTGAAATTCTCTTATTATGCATAATCTTTGGTTAAATATATTTGAAATTCAACTTCAATTACTTGTTAGCTACACATTTGAAATTCTCTTATTTTCCCCATAGTCTGAAAAAGAGGCATAATCTTTGGTTAAATATATTTGACAATAGCAGTGACGTCTCTAGATCACCCCCGCTACAAGAAAAGCGTGAATTACCTAGGGCAAATTTTGTCGCTAATTATAATTAAGGTTACACCTTTTCACAAAACATCTCATTAATCCAAACCTCATGGGTACACATTTGAAATTCTCTTATTAGGCATAATCTTTGGTTAAATATCTTTAAAATTCAACTTCAATTACTTGTTAGCTACACGTTTGAAATTTTATTATTTTCCCCACAGTCTGAAAAAGAGGCATAATCTTTGGTTAAATATATTTGACAATGGCAGTGCCTCTATATCACCCACGCTACAAGAAAAGCATGAATTACCAAGGGCAAATTTCGTCGCTAATTCCAGTTTTTCATCACTAATTCAACGTTTCTGATGGACAAAGAATCGTCGCTAAATGTGGGGTTGGAAATAGGTACCGACCGAATTATCTCATCCTAGATGGATTATTCGACGCTAATGCATTTATTACTTACGATAATTTAAATCGGTAATGATGTTAGTGTGATTCTAGAAATAAATGTGTGTGACATGCCAATTTCTTCCAATACAACTCAATCCAATCCCATACCATTTTCTGGTTTTTAGATACCAACGTATTTTCCGGTCGATACTTACCAACGAAATTAAAAGTTCCTCAGAAACTAACGTAGAATTGATGACCTCTTACGTTTGCAATGTTATAAAATTTGGTAGAACTATATCGTCGAAAATTCATAGTTGTAGCAACGGATAAATGTTCGTCAGTAATTTTGGTAGAAACACAACAGTTTTCTTGTAGTGCCCACCTAGGCCAAGTCGAGTTCAAGAATTGTTGTATGACTTTGCCCCCTCACTATAGTAAACTACCAAGACCTTACCCGTTGTTGTTGTTGTTGGTAAACTATGACAAAAATGTTTAGTTTTTTTTAGGAACATCATTAAGATAGATAAAAAGAACAAATTTGACATAAAAAAAACCACTTTTTTAAAAGAAATAATGTATTTGTCATTTAAGACTATTGTCATGTAACAATTTAGTCCTTTTAACTTAAATGAAAAACAGATGAACCATTTTTTTAAAAAAAATTAAGTTGAAAATTCCAAATTGTTACATGACAGTAATCTTAAATGACCAAATTCTTACAAAATAGATGATAGATAGCCTACATCACGGCCACGTCAGCTCTGTTAGCGCGAATTGGGGTTTTTTGTAATAAAAAATGAAAAAAGACTAACGGTGCACACATTATGTAACTTAAAGGACCTAAGTGGTACGAAAAAAACTTAAAGGACCAACTTGTTATAATTAAATAATTTAAATGACTCCCAGTGTAATTTTACCAAAATCATTATACTCTTAATTTTATTGTGTTATTTAACTTATTTAGACTCTATTTGGCAAGTCTTATCTACTAGTAGATAGCGAATTTGACTAATGGATGACGAGTACACGCGTTTGGTAAGTACTAGCGTTTAGTGTTTTTACGATAGTGTTTAATGTTTTTTCAAACGCTACGTTAACTAGCATTTTTTCCAACGGTAGCGGATAGTGTATATGTCTCACTTTTTTCCCCTCATTTTTACTCTTATTAATTTTCTTAAATTGACTCTCTATCCTCATTAAACATTTTGCCATGATTGAATAATTTAATCATGAATTAAATACGTCATTTTATGTTATTTTATATTTATCAATTAGTTTAACCACTAATTTTATCAAACACATAATTTACTGTCCACCGCGGTCTATTATCCTACTATTTACCAACCAAAACCTAGTTTGGGTCTCACAGCAGCACAAACACGATATATAGCACTTGTCTTGTTTATATCATTATCCACATCCCCTACTATAACTACAGCATCGTATATTTAAGGCATCTTTTGCCATTTTAGCGGCAATTTTTTTTTCCCCACCATATATCAATAGACCCCTCATTTTGTACCCCACTGTTTACCAATATACTCTCACTCTATATTTTTAGACCAACATACCCTCGCTCTATATTTTATACCCCACCATATACCAATATACCCCTCATTTTGTACCCCACTGTTTACCAATATACCTCGACTCGGCAAATTTTTTTTTACCCACCATATACCAATATATCCCTCATTTTGTACCCCATTGTTTACCAATATACCCCCACTCTATATTTTTAAACCAACATACCTCCGCTCTATATTTTATGCCCCACCATTTACCAATATACCCCTCATTTTTTTACCCCGTTGTTTACCAATATACCCCCACTCTATATTTTTGGACCGACATACCCCCACTCTATATTTTGTGCCCCACCATTTACCAATATACCCCTCATTTTGTACCCCACTATTTACCAATATACCCCCACTATATATTTTTGACCAAACATACTCTCGATTTTTTTCCAACACTTTTTTTTTATTATTATCAAAATGTACCCCTCATTTTTTATTCCACTGTTTACCAATATACCCCCACTCTATCCGAGAACTATTAATACACAATCGTTGACTTCCCCACTTTTGGTGGGAAAATTTAATTCCCACCATTTACCAATATACCCTCATTTTGTACCCCATTTTTTACCAATATACCCCCTCTCTATATTTTTGACACAGACATACCCGACAAATTTTTATTTGTCCAACACTTTTTTTAATTATCAAAATGTATCCTCATTTTGTACTCCATCGCTTACCAAATATACCCCCACTCTATATTTTTGGGTCGACGGTGTTGCTCATCCTACCAAGCTATTGTTGTTGCATCTTCGCCTTATATATATGTATTGCGTATTTTTATACCCCCTTATAAAATGTTGATGTTTTTACGAAACTACATCTATAGGTCATGTCACCATCTCGCATCGCATCTGCGAATCGCCCCCTAGTATAACAGCAACAAATATTACTTTTTGGCGGCACTTAATCTCTTGTGTTTGGATCAATGGAGAGAATCCTATCAAAAAATGTAGAATCTACTACTATATTTCTCATTAATAGGGTTGAGTGGTGGGGTAGTAATTGAATGCATCCCTGCGGGAAAAGAAATTAGCATCAATCTCTGCGTGATCTATATATGTAGAATCTATATATATGCATCCAAACGCCTTCAATGATAGCTTACCTGCAGCTTCATTTTTGCACATCGTCTTCGTCACATATAATAATATAATAAAATCATTAAAGTTGTTCTTGTCCCGAAATGAAGGGTCAACTACTAGTACTTTTTACGCAACTACTAACTTGGTTAGCAGCTAGATCCATGTGACTATCTTCTAGTACACTATATATTGCACTTCAATAATAAAATTTATTTAGATGATATATTGACTTTTTTTTTTTTTATACAAATCATTTTGTATATTAATTTTTGTAGTTATATTTCTTGCTAATTTTCTTCTTCGTTGTTTGTTCTCTTTCATAGGAGTTTTTTTTGCAAGCAAGTTATATAATTTATATTTATATATTATATATGGAGTAAAAGGGTTACTCCAACCACAAAACACACAACCCCACCAACCATCATATAATAGCGCACAAGATGTTTCGGAGATCAAAAAACAAGAGGGAATAAGAGAGTCCAAAAATTATATGTCAAGAAGGAATCAGAACCACACGTAGAGCATATAAGAAAGAATATAGACAAATTGCTCCTAAATCCTAGACATACATTCCAAAGGGTCCACACACTATTCATAGAGCAAACTATGTAGACTTGACCTTACTCAATACTCACTTTCAAGAGAAGTGTTTAAGATCTCTAAGAGATCTACAGATTTACCGGAGAAGATGATCTCATTACAAGTTTCCCAGATTGCCCAAAATACATCATGTCATCATGATCAAGCCCTTTCTATTCCTAGTAGAGAGATCTCCATTAAACAGAATTGAGAATAGAGTAGGAAGATCAGGAGGGAGCATATAACCACTACACCTAGCCACTTAAACACCATGCATATACCATAGACGAAAGGAAGATTCACACCTGTAAATGGCTCTCTAACTCTTGATGAGAATTACAAAGAACACAAATGGTTGCTTTCACTACAAAAAAAACGTGATTTAGCGACGCACAATTCCCTCGCTAAAGCACAAAAATCCCTCGCTAATGTACTTTAGCGAGGGAATTAGCGAGGATCCAAATCCCTCGCTAAAATGCTCCTCGCTAATTTAGCGAGGGAATTTAGCGAGGGAAATTAGCGAGGGAAATTTAGCGAAGGAATTAGCGAGGGAATTTTAGTGAGGGAATTAGCGACGAAAAAATCCCTCGCTAACTAATTTTATTTTTTTTTTAAAAATGCATCAGAACAGTATCATATCAAGAGGCTAAGATACAATTTTGAGCTCCTCAATCCATCAGAACAGTATCATATCAAGAAAATGTGAATAAACTTAGTCATATCAACAACAAACTTGAATTATTAGGATTGGAAAACAAAATTATAGCAAAAACCACAGTCATCCATAAACATGTCCAATAGCAAAATTATAGCAAAAACCACGGTCATACACAAATGTCAATATCTATCCTAAACACTAAAATCAAATAAATTTCTAAACATTCTAAAAATCAATCCTAAACACTAAAATCAAAATTAAAGAAAAACTAACCGTTTTGAGTCACGAATCCAACGATCTCTTGGCGTTACGGTGACGATGTGTACTCCGGTGCATTGGTGAGCAAAAAATCGTTCCTATGGGTGAGGAAAGAAAGAAAAACCATTAGAGGGAGTTAGAGAGGGAAGTTCGGAGAAGAGAGAAAGAGAGGGAGAAGAGTGAGAAAAAACAAACCTTAAGTGATGGTGGAAGAGGTGGTGGCGGCGTGGACGGTGGTGGTGGCGAAAATGGAGAGATATGGGTGGTGGTGGTGTTGGGGTCGGAATAGGAGAGAAGAGAGAAATGAGTGAGAGAAGAGAAATGAGTGGGAAGAGGAAAGAAAAGGCTTCGGTTACTTTAATAAGTTTAGCGAGGGAATTTTGTTGTTAGCGAGGGAAATGCATTAGCGAGGGAATTTTGATATTAGCGAGGGAATTTGAATTAGCGAGGGATTTTCAGTGTTAGCGACAGAATTGTAAAAGCAGCACATGGGGTTACAGTTGTGAAATAATTAGCGAGGGAATTTTTCACTTTTAGCGACGGAATTATTTGAAAAAACAGCGCCTCTTTAGCGACGGGCAATTCCCTCGCTAATTCCCTCGCTAATAAGTTTTTAGCGAGGTTCCCAATTTCCCTCGCTAATTTCCCTCGCTAATACTGTTTTTTTTGTAGTATTTGAGATTGGATATAACCCCCCTCCGGAATAGGTTCACCCGATAAGGGAGCCTATTCAGGAGAAGACACCATGCGAGGGCGACCACCTTAATTAGTCGGAGCAACACTCTTCCACTGGTTATCTAATACGTGCATCTCAAGGGGAAAACCCAAAATGGTTGGGAGGGAGAGCTCAAACAATAGAGCATATGCTGATTTAACCGAATAAACGCCCTCATCTCCTTCCCAAACCCACTTATCTTCAGCACGACAAAGAGGCATCATCTCATCCAAAAGTTCCACCTCTCAAATGAAAAAAATCCCTCCTCCATGAGAAAACCCAATGCCAATACAAGGCCCTCGACACCCCGGATCAGAGACTTTTCCTTCCTTGAGATTTGAGATAGAAAAGAGCTTTGGGAAATCAGCCTTAAGGGGGCGGTTTTCGACCCATACATCATGCATGCCAAAAACGAACTGAGTCTCTGTTTTCGATATTATTAATGACAACATCAGAGAACCAGTTTTGCTGGATATCCAGGTCCACACAAAGAGAGGACTAGTATGGGCGCCTCAACTCGTGGAGATTTAGATTCCCCACAACAACTTCCTTGTACTTTGCTTTAAGAACTTGCATCCATAGGGAGGCCTCTTCCAAAATCAGTCTCCAACGCCACTTACCCAAAAGACTAAGATTGAAGAGGTGGAGGTCCTTCACACCCAGACCCCAATTCGACTTAGATGTACAAACAATAGACCACTTTACCCATGATATCTTTTCCCCCGGCCTAGCCCCACCCCAAAGGAACTCCCTTTGAATACAAATAATCACTTTCCACACCTTCACTAACATCTCAAGGAAAGATAGGGATACTGTTGAGCATCGAGTTTATAAGGACGATACGTCCCCCAAAACTCACATACTTATTAACCCCAACCCTTAAAACGCCTATGTATTGTATCAATAACAGGCTGCCAAGTACTAAGGCGCCTCGGGTTCGCCCCCACTGGTAGGCTGAAGTGCTTAAAAAGGACGGTACCAATTCTACATTAATGGAGGAAACCTGCAACCATTGAGATAAAAGAATCCTGAACATTCACACCCATGAGACACCTCTTCCATTGTGTCCCGAGACCAACTTGAACGACCTCAACACTGCTTCAAAGTCCACAAATTTTCAACTGAGGGTTCCTCAATTAACACAGTATCGTCTGCATATTGTTCGTGTGAAATATCTAGTGCAGAGTTACCCACCTTAAAACTTCTGAAGGAGTTTTGTGATAATGTCATCCTCATAAGTCCACCAAGGCCCTCGGCTACCAGGAGGTACAGGAAAGGGGATCTCCTTGCTTGAGACCTCTACTAATATTAACTTCCTCCGGCCTCCATGAGAACACGCAAGCTCTACCCATCATATAATCCAGAAAGCCTCGAATCTAGCCAATCCGAGTTGCAATTTCTTCAATCAAAATATAACATCTTAGCCAAAAGATTTCTCTATATTTTAAAACTAGTATTATCTCGCTTTAAATTTTTTGTTATAAGATGCAGACTTATAAAAGCTCACATAAAAATGTTAGTGTTACACTTTATATATGACATGCTTACTGGTCCCCTTCCTCTTTCATCATTCCACACGGTGTTGTGCCCATATATTTGAATCTGATCACAAAAAGAAACACAATCATGCCAACATATACTGTCTTTATCCTCTTGTTTTTCAATATAAAAAAAATAAAATAACGAATCTCATAGAAAACTGCATATGTATATTGTGATATGCCTGATACCTTGTCCAATTCATGATGTTTTATTATAAGCAGACCACTTTGATTGACTGAAAATGATATTTTTGTAGAAAACTAAAAAATTAAAGATAGAAAATGATGTGCATGTGCATGTGCATGTGCATGTGCATGATGAATGATAAAAAATGATGTCAAGTGTGAGACTGTTGATTGACAATGAATGAGTTCATCCATGTATATATCCGTATTACAGCTTAATTTCCTTCCATAATTCCATGGCATTGCATGAATGCATGCACATGAGAAAAGGTCACTTTTTTAACACCAAGACAAAAAGCCTAATACAAGGGCTTGCAGATTTGTGGTTTGTGTTACTACACACTATTAGATAATAGTTTGTTATTAGTTAGAAGTGAGTTTATTAGTAGTTAGTGTATGCCTATAAGAGCATCTACAATGGAGACTTATTATTTCTTAAGAGTTTGAATTTAATAGGTAATCTCGTTGTGGAGATTGAAAAGTGGGTACCTATTGAGATGAAAGTCTTAGATAGAAAACTCGAGTAATTCTTAAGTGTTCACAAATATTTAGTCACAATATTTGGTCACACACAAAATAGAAATAATTGCACTTATAAAATAATAAATGTGTGTTTTACAAAGTGTATTAATTGTTATTTTGTGTGTGTGACCAAAGAATTACTCAGGAAACTCTCTCTCTTCTATGACGCAGAGACCCACACATTTACTTTTTATTAAAAAAGTAATAAAATTGTAGTTGTCTTGAAAACTAATTTAGGGATGTGTACATGTGTGACCTATTTAGTAATTTTGTTGGAGTTGTCGGAGAAATGAAGTTCTTATAAAAGTATTACTATTAAAAAATTATAAAAGAATGATGTATACATGTGGAACCTATTTAAGTACTCAATTTGGGTTTCTCCACCGTGGATGCTCTAAATAGCCTTGATATGTAATCATTTTATAGTGTACAACAATATTCTTTCTCATTTTATATCACTTTTATTTTCTTGAATATGATCTAAACTTTCCTCTCTTACCTTCCATGGATGTCATGTTCTACGACGCACATTGGTTATTTTATTTAATTTTACTCAAATTTATCCATTACAACCATTCTAATTGACCTACAATTAACTGACAAGGAAGTTTATTTGATTGTGATTTGTGAGGAAGAATAAAAAAAACAATACACAGGCTTCCTATTGACAAATTTACAAATAAATAAAATCATATTTATCCTTAAATTTAATTTTAGATTAAGTTAAAGAACCATATTAGCCATAATAACTAGAGCTGACAAAATGGGTCGAGCCCGCCGAGCCGGGCTAGCCTGAAAAATGGGAGGGCTTGGGCTGAAGAAATTGAGCCCGCTTTTGCACCCGGGCTTCTTAGCCTGGTCCACAAAAGCCCGAACCCGTGTCGGGCTAGCCCGGACGAGCCATGGGTTAGACATGGCAACCGGGCGGGGCGGGGCCGGTTTTTACACCCCCCGTCCCCGACCCCGACACAATACCCGATCCCCGACCCCAAAACCCGCCGGGCATGAATTCCATATCCCGTCCCGCCCCGATGGGGATCGGGTTTCCCTGCCCCCGCCCCCGCTCCTATGTTGACCAAAAAAATCATTCTTGGAAAAAACCGAATCCAAATTCGATTTCCTTGGGGAAAAGTACTTGTTTCAAACCTGTGTTTAATTCTACATTCTGCATTGTAATTTATTAAAATTGTTGAAAGAACTACATAATCATTAAAATGTTCAAAGTAAGCTCCAGACTTTTTT
The DNA here is from genome assembly GCA_020916435.1 of Oxytropis ochrocephala. Classification (NCBI taxonomy): domain Eukaryota; kingdom Viridiplantae; phylum Streptophyta; class Magnoliopsida; order Fabales; family Fabaceae; genus Oxytropis; species Oxytropis ochrocephala. The sequence continues at coordinate 13,582,185 of CM037088.1, read as the reverse complement.
GGTTACAAAATAAGTTCAAGACTAATCTATCACCACACAACCAAACCAAGTTCTGAATTATCAAAACAACCAACAATTCAAAATACAACCCAACAAGTAAAAACAAGTTACAAATTAGCATATTCAAAAAGAAAATTGTCTCATAGCAAGACATCTATTGATAGACATGGCAGTAAATAGTTGATCATCTTCATTCTTCAAAATAAGTTGTAATAGAGCTTTCATCTTCTGTTATTTGTTATAATTGGATAATCCATTAAAAAAATTCACATGACAATTGAAGGGCAATGATCAAGGTGAGCATGAAAGAATCCAAATACACATATTTAAAAAGTGATGAAGAAGATTGATAAACTTTTTTCCTCAAAATAAAAGCTTGTCATGTTTGAATTCACGGTGAAACCAGTGGTATCTATAATCTATAACTCTTAAACATGCAAGCTTCAAACTTGCCAAGAGCTTACACTACACCTTATGTGGTTCCAAACCAGCATTTCGTCCCAAGCAAAATTGCAAAGCGTTGGATCTCATCAAAATTGCAAAGCGTTGGATCTCATCAAAACTCAAGAGATTAAAAATTCATTCATATAAGAACACACAAAAGGAAACAGCAATCCTCATTATGTTGAAATCAAATTACATATAAAACGATTAGATTTACAAGTGTAGCAAAAACGCAAACGAAGCGTGAATTGAAGAGAGAGAGAAATGAAGAAGGATGGGGAAACCTGGAAGATCCACTTGTTCATGATAATTACAGTGACATTGAAAGCCCACCATTGAAGAATTGCCAAAAGAGATCAGAGAGAGGCGGAGGAAACATAACAACAACAACAAGAGATAGACAAAAATGAAGAATATGAAAACAGACCTAGAAGAAAAACCGAGAGAGAAGAGGTTGACAAGGTGGCGAAATGGAGCACAGCGCACGCAACAACTAGCAAGGGAGGAGGAGCTGTGGCGCGCCGCAACTAGCAAGGAGAGAGAGCGGAGGCGGAGAGTCTGGAGAGCGTGTCTCTCTTTCTTTCTTCTAGGGTTTCTAATACTGTACATATATATATATATGTTTGGATATTTAAGTAATTTAACAATGTTAGCAAAAAAATAGTTGCACACCTAGCGGGCGGGTTCGGGCTGGGTATCACAGTCCCCATCCTCGTCCCCGTCCCCGACTTACCAAATCGGGGAAAACTCATCCCCGTCCCCGAACCCGTTCACACCGGGTTTTCCCCGCAAAAATCGGGACGGGTTCGGGCGGTTACCCACGGGTTCGGGTTTGATTGCCATGTCTACCATGGGTAGCCCGCAAGCCCGTTAATTAAAAAAATGCATATTGTTACCCATTTATAAATCCAGTTTCTGTAAGATTAATCAATGTGACTCTGCATGTCTAAAGGTAGAGTGACTCGATGCTCCATATACTCCTTTATTTATTTGATTATTAGCTTTAGTTTTTCTGGCAATACTTGTTTTCATAGTACTCCATTTATCGATGTTACATTGTTACATAAATTAGAGCATCACACCATTGAAGAATGCTCTAACTGATAAGAGGCATCACAATTTCATTATCAGCTATTGAAGCCCGTAGGAATTAAAAAAATGAGATGTAGTATTATCAAATAATGCTGCAACAAATGATAAACTAAGAGCATCAAAAAGCATCACACCATTATATCACACAGCACTTTATCCGATGACATTAAAGAGCACCACACCATGCTAATTTTTTAGTTCTACAATACAATGGGGTTAAAATAAAAAGTATATTTTTATTTCATTTTTAAAAAAATTTAATTACAATTGGCGTATAATGCTGGCTAGCCCGAAAAGCCCATGACCCGCATAGGGCCGGGCTTGGCCTCAACAGGTGAGCCCAAATTTCAACCCAGGCTTATTGGCCCAGTCCATAAAGGCCCGAGCTCGATGCGGGCCGGGTAGCCCGTTTTGCCATAGCTAACAAAAGTAATTACTACTAGTTGATAGCCGAATAGTAATTGACAAATAGAAAGGGAACAATTGAAGGTATCAATCAGTGGATATGGGCATATGGCCGATGGCTAATTGACTAAAAATGAGAGTTTTGGAAAATGTACAAGGGCTCATAAAGAACACTCAAACTTAAGGGTAGTTCCTGAAATACATTGTCCTTTAATAAAAGTAGGTCTTCTCCTGCACTGGTTGTATAAATCTCTAGCATAAACCGACATCCTGCAGAAAAAGTAAACATATAGATGAAGAATAGACAATCTGCTTTTACGAATTTAACAAGACAAACAATTGAATGATAGTATTAGTTAATCTGTTTTTATGTTTTTATGAAGAATAGAGAATCTAGTTTTATTGCTGTTTTGCATTAAAAATTGGAACATAAAACCAGTTAAACAACAAGGGAGAAAGCACAAATCTTAAAATGCGTCAAACTAATATATTAACTACTATGGAGGCTGCCAATGACAACAAGAATGATAAAAACTAACAAAAATATAAAAACAAAATACGAATTGCAATCAAAGTATACAATTTCATTACACCAGACACCAAAATGCAAACAAAACAGTAGAGACTAATAGAGTTACAATTTCTAAATCAGACCCTTGTAATAAAGACACATGAAGATGAAATTTTAAAAAATCTAACTTTCTCCCATATAAACAATAAGTAAATTCAAGATAGTCAAGTAAACATAGGTTATGTACACTGGGGCTTCTGTGATTTTTCTTTCAAATTGAAAATCAAGGCAAAAATGGGTTTAAAAAGAAACATTAAGTTTCTGAAATTTTCTTCAAAGTTCTCACATGAATGAAAAGTGGGCATAAAACAAAGAAATCAACATGGCAAGCAAACCCCAGATCAGAAGAAACAGAAGTTCTCAAAATTTGTAAGCTCAAAACCGATACTACAGAGAAAACAATGACTAAATTCACAATATAAATAAAATTAAAGAGAAAATGAAGAGACAGAGAGAGGGAAGGAGAAGCTTATAAGAACAAAAAATGTTAGCTAGCATTCTAAAGACAACTAATAACGGGTGCTGGAGCCTACACTAAGTGCAAACAAATGCCTCAACTTTCTAACCTTTACTCAAATCTTATTATAAGCACAATCAAACGTTGAATGGCCTTGTATTTTAACTACCAATTTAATAGCCAAGCACCGAGCGAGCGGTCTCTCCATCATAATCATAATATAGTACAGCCAAGCAGCACTCGCACCCTTTTACCGGTTCAAACATTCATCCCAGCATTTACTTAACGTAGGGAAATCGTGTTCTTTATTTTGAAAACTACCACGGTTGCTTCTGTTCTCCATCCAAACCATTTTGAATTGGAAAAGGTCCTGCAGTCCAAAATTCTCCATTCTTATTGGCAAGTAACTTGTTTATGTGGTCATAATCCTCAACTTCAAAATCTAAGTCTTCAAATATATCCTCAAAACCATCATCATAACCATCTTCAAAATTATCAATCTCAATATTGTCATCATAATCATTATCGCTGTCCTCATTATTTTGATCAATATCCCTCAAGCTGCCAATATCTTTATCAATCCAAGCCTTTCTTCTCTCCCGTCTCATTCTCTTGGATTCCCTTGCCAAGTCCATCCATTTATCTTGTAAGACTAAAACCTCGTTCTTCTCCAATAAACCACCCTTCTCATCAAACGCTTCCACCAGGAAAACTGAGTCTCGTTGCCCTTTCAAACTCAAATAAAATAATTCAGGGTGCCTCACTATCATTCCTCTCAATTTGTTTGGGAGGCCAAACTCCTTTCTGAAGTGGCTCAAGTGGTCTATTAAAGTCCTCTTTTCAATCGTCATTCCAAGAACCTCTCTCACAACAGCACAACATCTCTTTTCTGCCTCAATCGATTCCTTGGCCAAACCCTCAGCAGGGTTGCTATAGGGGCACACTTCTGGCACTTCTTCAAACTTAAGCAAGAAATCCTGGTGAGATCTTTTTAAGTTAAGCCCCTTTCGAAGTCTCAGTTGCTTGAACTTCAAAGGTCGGTCAACTATTAAATCGGGAGAGTGGAATGCAGGAGGAGGTAATGGCTTTGCTAAGTTGATGTCCCATGATACAAGCTCAATTGCACGGCCATAGGAAGTGTCAACAATTTTGAACTTGTCTGGATGGTCAACACACAACCGGGATCTAAAATTAGGAGGGAGACCAAGATCAGGAGCAAGGTGAACCAATTTTGTCAGAAGCAACCGGTGGTGAGAAGATAGCATAAGAAGCTTTTGGAGTTTGTTTGCCAATACCGTAGAAATGGAAGATTTAAGATTCAGTTCCTCAGCAGCAAGGGCAGCTGCAGCTGGAGTTAAACGAACACAAAGTTGAGGATTTAACTTTGTTGCATTGAGAGGTGTAGGTGGCCACTGGATATTGAAGGGTTCAAAAATGGATGGATACCGATGGATCATACCAAGTAAGGAACGAGGCTTATGAAGGGAAAGATAAGCCCGACATTTGGACAGAACGTGAATTGGAAGATAATGTTTTGGTTTAGAAAGAAGCAAAGTTTTCAACTTTTGAACAAACCGAATTCTGTTCTTAATGACAACATGCCTATCAAGAGTACGGTCACGTACAGTTTTAAGAGAAGAACATGAAATTGAAACAGAGACATATTTTTGGTTACAGGTTTTTGGTTTTCTGTTGATAGAAAATGATGAAGGTGTCGTTCCAGCAAGAAAGGTGGAACTTAGGGATGTGACTGGTCCGTGATTGCTGAATGATAAAGGATTGCACAATGCCATTTTTATGGCTTCAACCAATAACACAATGAACCTGAAAATGAAACAATACATAGAGGGAAAATTTGGAATCAGATGAAAAGAAAGTTCTGACAAACAATTTACATGACATAGAAACTATACAGTTGTCTCTTCTCAAGTTTTTAGAACATCTTATGATTGTTATTCCTTGAAATACTACTCATGTCTCACTTTAACACTATTTGACTACAAATGCTCCAGACTTTTCTTTCAATTAAACAATTAAATGATTCATGGTTTTCATCTAATTAAGGAATGCATACTTATTAACTTATACAATTTGACTCAGAAAAAAACAAAATTATGCAATTTGACCAGATCTCTTTAAGTATTTTTTTTGTGGACTGTACAATGCCACTTAAGTGCTAAATATGGTTGTTATTGTCTGAATTTGTTTTACTGTAATCGAGTTTCAGTATTCGACCATGACAAAACACAAGACCAGGAAGCTCAGCAGAAACTATCCTCCAAGGAATGAGGTTTCCACTTATTCTTTTAAATTACTGCCAAGATAATTGTGCCCACAAATTTGCTAGTTCATTGGGTAATTTTGCTACTAGAGATTGAATTTGCTACTAAAGATATCTGATATTCAAAGTGTTTAAGTGTCAATTGGATAATTCTACAGCCATAATTAATTAGAGCACATTGGAAATAATACATCAGATACATAAAATCAACGTGAATATACCTTCAATGGCATGTTTGGGAGTATAAAATTCAAGCCTAACAGATTTCCAAAAGCAGTTCCACCCTTTTCAGCTCTCTGTTTCCCTTCTCGGTTTTCTTTGAGCTTCATGAAAAAACATCAAGAGAAAAAAGAGTCACCCTTAGTCGATAGGGGCGCGATGGCGTACAATTCCGGAATAGCGCAGAGGAACCAAGGCATGCGAAGTGCTGGTGGGATCTGGTTTCTCTCCTGTCACCATTACCTCCGGTCACTGCTGTCAATAATATCTACACCATTGGATACATCTAATGGTATATATTATTTCTCTTCCAATAAATTCTCTAACCCCCAATTCTTAAAATGAAATCACAAAACAGGGGAAGAACTGCAACAACAGTTACGCAGTGGAGGGGTTTCAATTCCAGATGTTCCAAACTCTATCAATTGAATGGAAATTAAAAAACTAGACTAAATAAAGATATGTTGAATTGAATTACTTATAAACTTACTGGAGATGTTGAAGACAAAATAAGGAGATGTTGAAGACAAAATAAAGATAGGTTGAATCCGATTGTTGTCGTGTTCAACTTTGCACCAAGCCCAATTGTTTTCTTCGTTTTTTTCTTCTTCCAGCAGCAAACCCGATTTAGATTGATTTCTGTAGCATCGTTCCTCACTATTGCTTCACAATACGAGCTGTTCCTGAATCCATCCTATCTTGAATTAATGTAATGGGTTTATTAATTATTTATTAAGCTTTTGGATTATCCTGCAACAACTTTGAGTGTTGCAGCTTCTATTCTGAGTGTTTTTACTTAATTTTGTTTCTTTTGTTTCTCATTTTCTTTGTCAGGTTTGTTTAGTTTAGGAAATTTGATATTAGTTGGAAACATGCCTAATGCCTGCTTTCTCTCACTTCACTTATCACAGATTATGGGAAAGGATTTAATTGTTGATATAATAAGCTTGAATTTGTGTATGTCAGTATTTGTATTCACATGCAATTTGCTTTTTAGGTTATGTGATAAAATGTTAATATTGAAATATCTTCAGGTTATACAATGAATTAGTTGCTACAATTTAATTAAAACGAGCCCCGTCCATTTGGCAGCATTAATTTCATAATTTCCTTTTTAATTGTGTTTGTGTTTGTGTTTGTGTTTGTGGGACTATTAGTGATCAGCACACTTGTAAAGTTTCTTCATCATTCGCCATTCTCTAAGTATTTCATCATTCTATTCATTTCTGCTTTATCACGGGACATAAAAAGGATGATGATCTTATTGATAATGTTGGTAACTTTCCACTGCAAATTTGTATTTTTCCAATATATGTGATGTCAAATTGGCAATTTCCAAGTGGATTGGTGACTCCGATACATTGATTAAACAAATGGCTGAAAAGATGTTGGCAAAATTTAATAAATATTGGAATGTTATTCATGATATAATGGGAGTTGCTAGTGTCTTGGATCCTAGATTCAAAATGGATTTGGTGGAGTATTATTATGAACAAATGTATGGATATGATTCTTGTGCTACTGAAATCCAAATGTATGGTTATGGAGTGCTGAGAAGACGAGTATGTATTAAATTATTCATTCTAATATCCCCATAATTGCCAAACATTTTTATATAATTTAATTTGTAACACTTGTTTTTACTTGTTGGGTTGTATTTTGAATTGTTGGTTATTTTGATAATTCAGAACTTGGTTTGGTTGTGTGGTGATAGATTAAGCTTAATGAACTCAAATCAAGCTGCTATTTTGTGTAGAATACTGAATTTTCTATGATCTGATTAAACTAGTTTTCATGACATGTTAAGTTTCATGTTTTGAATTGTGATTCCTTAAGGGAAATTTAATTCATGTTTTGGATTGTGATTCCTTAAAGAAAATTAACACAGTGTGAATTATTGGGTCTGCAACAAAGCAACATGTCATCAAGTACTAATTATTATTATTATTATTATTATTATTATTATTATTATTATTATTATTATTATTATTATTATTATACAAAATGATATTTAAAGATGAATGAGATAGGTTGGGATCGAATAAGAAGTTGGCATCAAGTAGTTAATGTAATTAAACACGAGTTTGAATGATTTTTTTTTTTTTGGTCAACATAGGAGCGGGGGCGGGGGGGGCGGGCGGGAACCCGATCCCCATCGGGGCGGGGATGGGGATACTGATTTCATGCCCGGCGGGTTTTGGGGTCGGGGTCGGGGATCGGGTATTGTGTCGGGCTCGGGGACGGGGGGTGTAAAAACCGGCCCCGCCCCGCCTCGTTGCCATGTCTAAACACAACCGAACCCTAAACCACCCCTCCAAACCGAACTCTCACTCTCCCTCTCAATCTCACCTCCTCCATTGACACTCTCACTCAGTTTTCTGACCTTCTCTCACTCCCTATTCTTTCCTACATTTCGCTTTATCTGCTGCAGAAACTCATTTTTTCTCGGTTTTTCGCACGATTCGATTGCGGATAACCGAGCCAATTTGGGGACGAAAACTATTTAACCGGTTTGGTTGAGGGCTCCGAATGGGTTCGGCTACACAGAGAGGCGAACCACCTAAATTTTCAAAGAAATGCACATAAGATACGATCGAGGCAAATGTACTCTGGCTAGGTTCGATTAAGGCTAACTGCATTTCAAGTAAATTTCAAAAATTGAAAAATGAAAACAATTTTATCTACTAAATAGATAAATTCATAGTTCATTATTTAACTACTGATTTATATACTAAATAGATAAATTCATATACGAGTTTAACTAAGAGTGGAATAAGTATTTCACTAAGTGTGTGGGGTATAAAAAATTAAAAATCGCCATCTCTTTTTTCTTTTTCTTTTTTTTTGGTCAAGACATCTCTTTTTTCTTAACTTGGGCTATCTTCTTAAATCATCGGTTATTATGGGCTGAATCTAATGGACTTTAGCTGGCCCAAACATTCGTAAAATATGGAGCTACTATTAGCATCTAATTTTTGCAAACACCACTAATGAGTCTTCTAATATTCAGTTTTTTCAAAGTAACCCTTAGCTTCCAAAAGTTAAGTATCCATTTTTTTTGGTCAACGAATGATAAATAAATATCACACACTATCACAAAGTCACCACTCGAAGTTAGTGTTCTCATGTTGCTGAAATTGTCAATGCAAACACGAGACAATTATATACTATTTTAAATTTATCAATTATCTGCTAACTCATCTCTTATCTACTATCTGTTCATCTGCTATCCGCTACTTTTTACTAGTAGAACCTAAAAATCTCGAAGAAACACAAACATGCTACTACATGGCTTCTTTGAACACCAATTTAAAGGAAAAAGATTCAAATGCTTTTTAGTTTTAGGTGCATTTGTTACATTTAAGCTTATTTTGGCAAAAAATAGATGAGAGAGAAAACATTTAAAGAGAGAGGGGGACATAAAAAGCTAAAGGCATGAGTGTCTTTCCTGCCCTAAAGCCACCCAATCCCTATCCCAATTTAACCAAAATTATTAGTATTAAGCAAATCCAAACGTCTATATCCCCCACTTGTTATACCAACCATTATTGACCTACCACAACAACCGCCTTTTCTTCTTCATTTGATTTTTTTTTGACAAGCACTTATTCATTTGATTACTCTTTTCTTTGTAATTACTAAATTACTAACTAATAATCTTTTTCCCGAAAGTTAGATGCTTTCTCCAAAATTACAAAATTGATCCCAAGAATTCACTTCACTTGTTTTGCTCGATACATCACATTTACTAGTTTTTTGGTCAGCATCACATTTACTAGTTTGTATCTTTTGGTGTGTACATTTTTTTGGTTACAAAACATAATAATATTATATAACACAGAAACCATTCTTTTGGTGTACATTAACCCATTTGTCTCATTTTTTTCCTTAGAAATTAATTCATAGTTTATTCACTTGTTTCTTAAAAAATTAATTTTAATAGTTTAATCTTGTTTAAGTACATTCTTCTAATCTTCTGCGTTTCTTGTCATCTGTCTCAAGGTGAAATTAAGGCTTATTTGTTTAGACAACAATCCGCTCCAATTTATAGCGGATAAGTTGATTTTATGTGTTTGGCGTCACTAAATTTATAGTGTTTTGTCACTACTTATACATAGCGTTTTTGAACTACTACTTGAAGTAGCGTTTGAGAACTTATAAATTTATAAATGTTTCATTTTTTCTTCCACTTTTACCCTCATTGTTTTTATTAAATCCCTCATTTATCCTACATTAAATAATTATTCTCTCTCATCTTTTAGAATTAATTACAAATGTCCATTTAAATCTTTTTATATTTATAAGCTAGTTCAACCGCTAATTTTATCAAACACTTTATATTCAATCCACTAACTTATCCGCTATCCGCTCTTTTTTTTGCCGAACAGAGGCTAAAAATACATATAATGCAGCAGAAGTCCCACTATGGCACTAACAGCTTTTGTCATCATTATAAAGCCAACTTTGTCAAAATGCCTCAAGTATTTAACAAATACATTAAAAAAAAGTTGTGGACTTTTTGGTGCTCTGTTTTGCACCGTTGTAAAAGATATAACTTTTTTACCTGTTTTAACCTTGCAAATTATCACTTTCCAATGTACCTCTCCACCTTTTCTAAGTGTAAGTTTACAAAATGCTTAATGTACCTACATTTATTTACATTGATTTTCCTTTCATATTTTCAACTATAGATATTTTTTATTAGGTGCCACATTTGTATTGCATATATATATATGTATGATTGTTTCTGTGTTTTCCTCATGGTTTGAAGGAGATATTGAATAGATCACGGGTAGCACGAGACAGCAATAATGGCACATTATAGCCAATCCCTTTTTCCTGAAGGGAGGATACTTAAAGAACCTTACTATTATCAGTGATAAAAGGTAGACACACCACATGTAAAACATATAATAAAAGGTAGCCCATATATAACTTTATAACAAAGGTAAAAATAGTTACTATGTCATTCTCTCATTACAAAATAGCTAGGTTACTAATAATGAAATTTATCAAGTTATTCTACTTGCTATTCCTATTACTCTAGGATTCCACTTCCAGAGTGGCTTTAAGCTACATTGTAATGATAGTGGTGAAAATAATTGTTGGAGGTTTTGAGCCACCTTCCATTTTCTAATGAGAAAAAGAAAAAGATAGTGGGGGCAACACTAGAAGCTTTTGCCTCTCTCTTTTTCTTAGGTTACTGAAAAAAAAAAAACATCATACTGAAAAATAAGGTGGACGGACATATTAATAAGGTAGGCATGGGTTTAGGCATTAAATCATGCCCAATCATTGTACTACTAAATTCCCAGACGCATTAGCAAAAAGAATCATTATTACTATTAAGCAAGTTTTCTTCTAGTTTAATTTAATTTAATTAATTGATCCCAAGTGTTGGTCTTCTTTGTCTTGCCTTGTGCACATATAAAACTAAATGTTGAAACTTAGCAAATTGGCATGTTAAACACATAAGAAGCCTTGACCGTTTAACAGTTTTTAAGTTGATAATAAAATTCAAAGGGAAATAATTTTGGGTAAGTAATTTAAAAGTGTGCTTCTAGGGTCGTGGATCAACTAACCACTAAAATTGACTCTAAGATATAATATAAAACTTCATCACTGATTCATATTTAATACTAGTTGATTCAATCTTAACTACTCATAATATTTTGACTTAATTACAGTTTTGGTCTCCTTATTTTTACCAACTCACGATTTTGATCCCGAAGAATTTTTTTCACGAATTTAGTCCCTCTATTTTCAGTAACTCATGATTTTAGTCCCCCAAAAATTTTTCTCACGAAATTATTGGGGGACTAAAATTGTGAATTTTTTTTTGGGAGATCAAAATTGTGAGTTGGAGAAAATAAGATGACCAAAACTATAATTAAGCCTAATATTTTACACCATATCCTACAATTAATTTTAGTGATACACCAACCCTAGCCCTTTGGTAAGTAATTTAAAATGGTCCCAAACTGAGAATTCATCCCTACCCTAATGAGGAGGCATTGTACCCACTCATAAATAATATCAAACATTCCAAAGCGTTATCTCTAAGGAACTGACAACTGTGGTCAATATCAACACAGGACAGCAAAGAGATAGACCGTTCTAATTTCATTTCCAAATTGTCAAACTCAAACCATGAGAAAAATTATGTAGCTTATAAATAATAGGTGCCGGCCTTTCAAAATCTATACCTTAAGAAAGTAAGGATGAAAATGTCAATAATTGTTGAGGAATTTTATTATTGCATATTAATTAAAAAATCTCCGTTTGAGAAGTTCTAGCAACACTCTCTTTTAAACACTCTCTCAAACACTCACTCTATGAGTGGTTAAAATTCATGTGGTCCCACCAAATTAATTAATGGCCCCAATTCCAATATCATGAACCCATACAACGAATTTTAACCAATCATAGAGTGAGTATCTAAAAGGGAGTGTTGTTAGCATTTTTCTCTCCGTTTTATTGCCGCGTGCCACATACGTAATTGAAGTTGTGCATGAAAGAAGTATGAACTGGAGAAAAGAGACCCATAAATAAAAGAAAGTTGAGTTTGAAAGCAAATGGAGATTAATATTAGGGCGACCCATAAATAATTAAGATAAAGACAACGACCCAATACCATTGTCGAGCAGTGTGGACGGGAAGTAGTTGCGCGCAGTGAACAGCAAGTTCACACATAGCCGGATTCGGATTCGGATTCGGATTCAGGGGTGTTTCAATTGTTTTTAGGAGCACTCAAACATCCTATCTTAGGCTCTGTTTGTCAAAAAAGAGCAGATAGCGGATAAATTAGCTTATAACAGATGAACTTATAGTGGATAGCTGATAGTGGATTGAATTTAAAGTGTTTGGTAAAATTAACGGTTGAACTAGCTTATAAATATAAAATGACTTAATTGGACATTTGTAATTAATGCTAAAAAATGAAAGACAATACTTATTTAATGTAGGATAAATAAGAGATTTAATTAAAACAGTGAGAGTAAAAGTGGAAGAAAAAATGAAACGCTATAAACTAGTGACAATTTTTTTGACTTATTTAGTGTAGGATAAATGAGGGATTTAATTATAGTTTTGACTTCAGATTTATCCTCAAGAGATAAATCCGTAGTCAATTTTTGACTCCAGATTTATCCTCAAGAGATAAATCCATAAAGGTGAAGTTCATTCCCAGATTTATCACTTGGTGATAAATCTGTAGTCAATTTTTTAACTCTGGATTTATTCTCCAGAGATAAATCCGTAGTCAATTTTTTTAACTACGAATTTATCCTTAGTCAATTTTTTAACTCCAGATTTATCTTATTTTTGACTGATTTATCTTAGAGCGATGTTTCTAGAAAAAACAAAAAATAGCAACTTTTCATTTTAGTAAATTATGGAAGATATAATCTCACTCACAGATAGATTGTCTTGTCACACACCACACGCGCTGAGCTCTCTCTTTTCAGAATCCAATCAATCCCATGCAATATTTCCTTGCTTTCTAGATAGTGTAGTACTAATACAGTAATACACCATTGCCCATTGATTATTATTATTATTCACTTCAATTCAATTCAATTCAACAAAGCCCAACCAACGTATATTACTACATTGCAAACAAAACCAGTTAGTATTTTGCGTCACTTAATAACAGTAGTTGTTGTCATTTAAAAGCCAGAGGCAGCAACAGAAGAAGCAGTTTTTATGTTTCCACTAATTTCGGTGCTCTGTTTTTAAGATCCCAATATCCATCATCTTTCCGCAATTACCGCAATAACAAAAAGTGAACCAAACAAAGTTATGTCTCTGTCTTCGTTACTTCAGTTCTTAAACAGTTGATTAATGCTGCTCTGTTCCTCGTCCTCTGCAGTTCAAAGAAACCAGACGGAGTTGATGAGGTGGCAGTCATGGGGTGCGTATTTGTGAAACAGGGGGTGTCCGTCACGCCTGCCGTAGACAACTCAATTGACTCAGAGAAGAACAGAAAGACAAAGAAGAATACTACTGACTCAGTGAGAGCGAGTCAAAGCGAGTTGGGTGAGTCAGGGAGGGGGAGTTCCAATAACAGTTTCAGGTTAGGGAACCTTAACAAATATATAGAGTGTGAACAAGCCGCAGCTGGATGGCCTACTTGGCTCAGCGCTGTGGCTTCCGAAGCCATTCAAGGTTGGGTGCCTCTCCGTTCTGATGGCTATGAGAAGCTTGAAAAGATTGGACAGGGTACGTATAGTAGTGTTTTCAGAGCCAAGGAGTTAGAAACAGGGAAGATAGTGGCATTGAAGAAAGTGAGATTTGATAATTTTGAAGCAGAGAGTGTGAGGTTTATGGCACGGGAAATAATGATACTTAGAAGGCTTGATCATCCTAACATCATTAAATTGGAGGGGTTGATTACTTCTAGATTGTCTTGTAGTATCTACCTCGTATTTGAGTATATGGAGCATGATGTTACAGGACTCTTGTCTAGACCAGATATCAACTTCACAGAATCTCAGGTCAGCTACTTGCTTAATTTGCTCACAAAACCTTGTTTGATTTGTGTTTATCGCCGTCAGAAATTCGGTTTTGCCTAGTGCGTAACATGAGCAGAGATTAGTCTTTCGTTGAAAAAATACTTACTATATTTGATTGTGATTAATTTTGTTATGCATTGCAGATCAAATGCTATATGAAACAATTGCTATCTGGTCTTGAGCACTGTCATTCACGGGGTGTAATGCACCGTGACATCAAAGGATCAAATCTTCTCGTGAACAATGAAGGGATATTGAAGGTGGCGGATTTTGGATTGGCAAACTTCTCCTCCAATTCTCAGCCCCTCACTAGTCGTGTCGTAACCTTATGGTACCGTCCGCCGGAGCTTCTGCTCGGTTCAACGGATTATAATCCATCTGTGGATCTCTGGAGTGTTGGTTGTGTATTTGGAGAGTTTCTAGTTGGGAAGCCTATACTTAAGGGGAGAACAGAGGTATGCACTTTTTGTGAAGCAGATTCCCCTCTCATTATGTTTGCTAGTGTAAATTTAGAATAGAATTGGATTAGATCTTATTAGCCAAATGATATCACACTTTTCTATTAAAAGCTAGGGATAAGCTTTAAGCTTTGTTATACGTATATCCAGGTTGAACAATTGCACAAAATCTTCAAGCTTTGTGGATCTCCACCTGAAGAATATTGGAAAAAGAGCAGACTTCCTCATGCAACTTTGTTCAAGCCACAGCAACCATATCATAGTTGTCTCCAAGACACATTTAAAGATTTTCCGGAAACCAGTGTAAATCTGCTGCAAACACTTCTTTCAGTTGAACCAAATAAACGTGGCACTGCCTCCTCTGCTCTCTCATTAGAGGTACCTTAGCAGTCTTGCTTTTGTATTTATTTGTTCAGAATTTATGACTTTGTGAAGCATGGAATCTTCTAGTATTCTGATATAACAATGTTACCACTTTCAGTATTTCAAAACAATACCTTATGCATGTGACCCATCAAGCTTACCAGTGTATCCACCTAGCAAGGAGATTGATGCAAAACAAGAGGAGGAGACTAAAAGGTGAACATCATCTTCACTGTCAATTTTATGCTGTTTTATTTGCCTAGAAAGTTTTAGAATTTAGGTTGTCACAGACCAACCAGTGTCTGTAGCAACAGATTATCTATCTCTTTTCATGACATCATATATGGTGATGAACTTTCAGGAAAAAGATCAGTGGACGAGTCTGCGGCCCGGAAACAAGAAGGTCATCAAGAAAGCCTGTAGGGCTGAGGAAATTAGCTCCGGCAGAGGTCAGTCTTGTTTTGTTTCTTTTTTCATATGCACGCGCACATTGGTTTACAGCAATGATCTAACTTCCGAAATTGAATTCTTACCTTATCATCTTATTCTTTTCATATAGGATTCGACAAGTCAAATTCAAAGTTCCCTAAAGATGGATGACAAAACTCTCCACATCCTTAAAGAAGAGAACACTAACTTAGGTGAGGATGAACCAACGCCAACTAGTGATAAACCAGAAGATGGTTCTCATAAGAAGAATGAATCTCAAGTTGATTTTCCCTTCCCTGGACAATTACAAGTTTCGAGATCAAGTGGATTTGCATGGGCGAAAAGGCGTAAAGACGATGCTTCAGTTAGATCCCACAGTAGATCTATTTCTAAAGGAAATATATTCAATGAATTGGAAACTTGTACACAAAATTTAAGGAATAATTCTCACAGCAGAAACTATGAAAATAAGGAAATTCTTGGGGGACGCACCAGCTCCAGGGGCCAAGACCTACTTGATATTTCTAGGCTTGTAATGCAAAATCAATGGAGTAAGTTTGATCGTCCAGATTCTTTTGATACTTCTGATGAATACCATTCACAAGAACTTTCTATGGTGCTTTATCATAGAGAAGGTTCACTGTCCAGGAGAAGCAACATGGTAAGTTTGCCAAATTCATTGATATTGTATAAAGTATTAACTATTAAGCATGATTCTTATTTGTTTCCCTCCTTACAGAGTTATCAGGATCAAGGAGAGAAGGTTGAATTTTCAGGACCTATACTATCTCAAATGCATACAGTTGATGAGCTCTTAGAAAGACACGAGCGCCACATTATGCGTACATTCCGAAGATCATGGTTTCAGAGAGGTATGTAACTAACAGTAAATATCGAGAAGATTGTTGCTATAAGAACAGGCAAACTATTTTGTTATTTTATGTTTTATCTTTTCTCCATCTGAATTCTTGAAATAATGAAAGGAATAATATTAAGGCACTACTATGCTACTTGCAGGTAAGAAGCCTGGGAAGTAAATGCAAGTGTAATATTTATTGAAGGACATAGATGCAAGTGTAATATTTAGTGAATGCACTGAATCCTAATTCATCCTTGAATATGGGATAAAAAGTGTCCTTGTCACACAGCCACCCTCCATTCTCCAAACTCAGTGCTGTGAGTATGAGCAACAAATTAACAGCAGGGAGTAGAGTACAGTATATTCAGCAGCATGAGTTTTTTACCTAGAGGAGAGTAGTCCTATCAACTTTCAGTTTATAGAAATCAAAAGGGTATGGAGAACAGAAAGTTTTAAAATAACTTTTACCAGGATCTCCATTTTTGGTCATTTGACTCATTTCTAATAGAGGAAACCTCTTGCCTTTGCTAATTGTTATCCATTAATGACTCTCATCCAGTAATGTAAATAGGCAAAGTTGCTTCCGTGATCCTTTAAGTTAATTTAAAATTTTGAATCGGTCTTTTATCTTTTCTTTTACGAATTAGTCCTGCATGTTTCAAATTAGTTACTCCTATAATTTTTAGACTTCCCACTATGCTCTGTTAATAAAATGCATATGTGGTTGTTGCATACATGAACTGAACGTCAACTGTCTTTATCTTTTTCCCTTGTTTCGTCGCCAAATGAGTGTGCCCTGTGTTCAATCTTTGGCCATTCTATTGACACATGCAGAGTTGTACTGCAAAATCAATAACTCTGCCAGGCTTCTCAAACGCACCCTCATCTCCATCTCTCCGCATTCCGCCCCACCACAATGGTGCATCCGTTTCACATCGGGGCTTCTATCCTTTTCTAAAGTTTCAACTCTGTACAAAATTCTTTTATGGGTTTCAATTTTTCAAGTTTAAAATATTATTGGAATTTGGATATTGAGCCATCTGAGAGAGAAATTATATATGAACATATTTATGCAGATTCCATCCTTTTTTGTTCATGACATACTGAATTCCTAGACATTGTGTTTATCAGATGAAAATGAAGAAGATTGGAACTATAGGGAAGAAAATGAATACCTAGGTTCTATTGCCACATAGACCACTTAACAGGCACACAGACACTTCTATAATGGAATTGGATGGAAAATCATTGTTTGGACTTTGGCCAACATGGTTAACGTTTGTAAACATAAAAGAATAGCTTGACACCAAAAGAAGATAAAGGACTAAATAAGACTTTAATGTAAGATAAAGTACAAGGTAGATTGTAGTAAATACGTAGAAAGATCACTAGAAATAACCGTTTAATATATTAAAATAGCAATATGTCTAACAATTATTATTAGTTGATAAATGTCAAGTATTCCAAGTCAATGCAACTAGAAATATCTTCACAGAAGAGTGCAGTATTAATATTTATCACAAACTCAGTTCAATGAACTCACGAATCATACATTATAAATCTCTGAGATAAGCCGTAAGCGGATGCTTGTGAAGCATGTCCATTCATGTCATTGTCATCAAACATCAGTGGATATATATCCCATGTGTATTGTAGTTTGAGAATACAGCAGACTCCACAAGCTGCGAATTTGCTACAACCTGGTATTGCAAATATGAAACTGGTGCACCTTCTCCAAGAAAGAGACAATCTAGTGGGTGCTTATGTCTGAAATCGACAAACCCCAGCTTTCCTTATCTGTCTAACACCTACCTTTTCTCTGTCAAATTAAGCTTAAAATTCTAGATGTAAATCCTTATATAAGACCAATGATAGAAAGTGAAGCAGTCATAATAAGGATTAGTCTAAAAAATAAGAAAAGAGAATGGTTCTTTTTCTAATGCATGTAATTCGAAAATTTGTTTGTTGTAGCTAAGATTCATCCTCCTATGGCAACTTGCACGCATCTGCATCGTCTTTCGACTTGAATTTGCCAAGCACTTCATCAATAGTTTTGCATCGACACCGGTTTCCTGGCCGGATAACATCTCCATAAACAGCCATCTCAATTATATCCAGCTCCTTATCTGTTTATTGATCGAAATTATAAGATTGAGATTAGAAACATGACAGAGATCATGACTTGACTTGGGAGAAATTTGAGCACAACACATTTTCCTTGCAAGACTTAACATGCATAAAACAATGTAAAGAAAGAGAAGTAGATACCAGTAAAATTAATATCACAAGAGTAGCCTCTCAACTTATCAGACTCAATCTGAGTTTTGTCTGATTTGAATCTGTTCACTCTTGATTGAAGTATTTGGCAATTATCTGCTGTGGATTCACCACCTACAACAACACAATCTCACATAGATTAGATATGAAAATAGTACCCAGAAGAAATGAAATAGGTTAGAAAAAGAGGGAGAAAAAAGGAACCTTTGGAAAATGGGATGATGTGATCGTACTCGTAGCAAAGGCAGCCGAGGCAATTGAAGAAACGCTTGCAGACAATGTTACCGGCGGCATCTTTGCGCCACCTTTCTGGGTGACGCCCGGGAACAATATCAGCTTTCGACCAACAGATGTTCTTTGTCTTTAAGTCAAAAAATCTTGGTCTTTTCTCGCCGGAACCATGCGCCGAGGAACTCATTCCTTGACAACTAAGAGTAAATTGTTGATGGATGGATGGATGGATGGATGGGCTACCCGTGTGGCCGTGTCTGTCTGTGTTTTATTTAACAAATTAAACCCAAAGTATAATAGATTTATGTGATAATAAAAAGGTATTCCGTTTAGTTAAATTAAAACAACTAATTTTATTTTTTTATTAGATAATTTTTTTTTTCGAAATATAATAGATAAATCTGTTAAAAAATTATATTTAGTTTTTTTTAATAAAATAAAATAGATATGGATATTGGTGATCCTTTAATTCTGTTTAGTGTATACATATTATATTCTGTTACATGATGTTGTCAGTACAATTTAGCCAGATAATCTAAATTAAAAATTGATTTTCAAACAACCTACTCCCTATTGATTTTAAAAAAAAAAATTATAATATTAAAAAATTGCATAACATTCTTTTGACTTTATTAGATTTTTAGTGGTGTTTTTATAATTTTTAGATTAGTTTTGATTGTTTAACAGATTTTTAGTGGTGTTTTATAACTTTTTTTTTTCAAAATTTAAATAAAATAATTTTTATTTGTTAATACAAAACATATTTATCATTTTCATAGATAAATACAATTTTTAAAAATACAATAAAGATTTATCTATTTGTTAGATAAATCCGTAGTTAAATATTTAACTACGGATTTATCTATTAAATAGATAAATTCGTTGTGTAAATTATACACAAATGACTTATCTATTTTTTATATAAATCCTTTTTGCAAAATTTCAGGACTAATACGAACCTTTCATAAGGTGTTTGGGAGTTTCGGTAAAAAAAAAGGTGTCTGGGGTTATATAATATAGTGGTGGGGTAAAAAAAAGCATCCAACATTTTTTTATAACAAGTGTTAGGTGGATCTATCCACACCTCATTTAGGCTTTCACACCTCTTAATTGAAATAAATAACTTTAAAAGATAAAAATATTTTTAATTTCCATACACAATGATTCACATAGGTTCAGAATTAGGTTGAATGTGTGTGAGTTGAGTTCATACAAACATATGTGAACTGAGTTTACATAAACGTGTGTAAACTGAGTTCACATACCTTAATAACTAGTTATTAATGCGTGTGAATTGAGATTCTACAAATGTATGTGAATTGAGTTCACGTACATTCAAAATTCTTATTGTGCATATGTGAACTTAGTCTACACAAACGTGTGTAAACTGAGTTCACGTATGTTCAACACTAGTTCAGAATGTGTGTGGACTGTGTTAACACAAACACATGTGAACTGAATTCACATACGTTCAAAACTTATTACTGAACATATGTGAACTAAGCTCTCACAAACATGTGTAACCTGATTTCGCATACGTTCACAAATTAATTCTGAATGTGTGTGAACACAGTTCACACAAACGTATGAGAACTAAAACTTACTACTGAGCGTACGTGAACTCGATTTACACACGTTTATATGTGAACTGAGTTCACATACGTTCAAAAATTATTTGTAAATGTATGTGAATTGAGTTTATATTAATTAGAAAAGGGCAGTTCAATCATTTCATGTTATAATGGGGTGTGGATAGTCCCGACGGGGGTGGAGATAGACCCCTCCAAAGTGTTAATTGTGCAAATAGTTATGCTTTTCGTCCTGAATATGCATATTTTTATTTCGCGTTATTGAATTTTTTTTCCATTTTTTATCCCTCTAATTTTTTAAATGTTTTTCATTCAAATAAATATAGTGATAAAAAAGCCTATAAATATTTTTTTTTTCTTTATTCCATGTAACAAATATATATCTGCGGAATTAAATCTCGTTTGGTTTATATTAGATATATATTTGAGGGACTAAAATCAAAATGATCTTTAATTTTAGAAACTAGAACCAAACATGAATAGTATTACTAGTACTAAAAACAAAACAAAAATCAACTATATCTTTTATCAAAACACCCACTACCAAAAATATCAAACTATCATTCCCTTAAACTAATATCTTTCTTCCTCTAACGCTATCTCATTTTTCAATTTTTCACAATATATATACTTTAATTTCATTTTAATATATCAATTTTCTCTATCAATAAGTTTTATTTAATTTCTATGGGAAAAATTACAATTTGGAAAATTTGAAACTTAATAAAAGTTGGTTTTCTAATCTCTACGAGAAATATTACATATTGCTGGTAAATGTTCACGACGTAATGTTCGGACTAACTCAATTACAATTTGAAACATTTGTTTATCTACTTTAAATTAGTTTTGATTTTCACGGGGTAATGTTCAGACTAATTAAATTATGTCTAAATCCATTAATAAAAATAACACAAAAACACATGTGCCTATGCACAGATATATTGCTAGTTCAAAACAAAAGTTCTACAAAAACATATATTTGCGGGATGAAAAACAAAATTATCTATGTTTACAAGGTTGTAACATATATTTGAGCCAAAATAATTGTAATGAGGAGATGTCTTGCGAATAAAAGGAAGGAAAAACGTTCTAGATATCATATTAAATGAATTACATTTGATCTGTATTAGCGTTCAAATAGTCGTGAGGCCTACCCGGACTCTAGTGAACCCTCAAAGCCCAACTCACCTAAAGCTTCATGTAACCAAAAAAGGAATTACATTTACTTAACTTCAAAGAGACTTGTATAAACTTGAACCTGTTACCTATACAAAACAAGTCCGTTCATAATTCATAAAGCCAACCCTTTGGGGTCATTGTGTTGTAATATTAGTTTTAGTTCATAGTAATAAAATGGTTTAATTATTCTCCTAATCATTGAATTGTATTAGAATTTCTAAAATATCCCTAAATTAAAGCAAAATTTGAAGCTGTCAATACTTTGTAAGTCTCTACATGTTAAAACGAACTTGCATTTCCTCACTCCTATTATGAGAGCTATGTCTTCTCTCCTACCGCGAGAGTGTAGACATAAAGCCAACCCTTTAAGGAATATCCCTTGTGGAAGAAGAGGATGATGCCTTTGTTTTCGATGTAAGCAAAGATCAATAAAGCATTAAGGACCTTAATCTCTGCCTAAAAGGTAGGTTCCTCGCGGAAAACAACATCCGTTCAAATATTATTATTCCATAAATAAAATTTGTACTCACGTGCGTTAATGTAGCTTAATTATTCCATAAATACAATTTGTACTCGTGTATTAATGTAGCTTAATATAGGTAGTGGCATTACCAATCTGAGTGTGGCCGAGTATGATGGTTTGATTCGGGAAAACAATGGGAATTTTCTTCATGGCTTCCATGGTTCTCTTGGTGACTCATGCAAAAATTATTGGCATCTTTCAAGGTATTTCTATTTGATGGGGGTATGAGTGAGACTAGGTTGGTATGTTACTCCGACTCAAGTCTTGCTTTGAAGCTACTCAAATATGCGGCTAATCAAGATAATGACAAATATGGTAACGAGATTGGTCATGTTTTTTTTTTAGATAAACCGAGATTGATCTTATTAAAATGTTGTCAATCTTGAAAAAATGTTGAGGAGAATTACTAACTAAAATATTATCAATAATCAAAATCATATTATTACATTTTAATTCCTATATATTTGAATTTGAATGACTACATAGTGGGCTGTCTTGACTAAAATGTTGGAAGTTATGTATTGTTCACATAAAATAGAAAAATATATTTGCATTTAAATGTCTGCCTGTGTAAACTTACTTATACTAAGTGTGCTGCTATTGGGGCAAACAAAATTTTGGGACCTAAAAAGTAGGAGTATTTGTTGGGGGTGAGGCGCACAGGCCTGCACCCCCATATGGCCCTGCCAAAAAACAAATAACAACTTCGCATATGGGACTCCTCCTCTATAAATAAAGTCACGGGACAACCGATGAAAACAAAAGAATCCATAAAAACCATGAGCGAGACTAGTCTTACAAGAATCTATGAGCCAGATCTTAAACAAAACAATTAAATAAAAACTTAGAAAAACAATTTTGCTGAAATGGTTGAAGCTAATTCTTGGGGCCAATATCTTTCAAGGCATTGATCTGCTCCTCACCCATAGCAGACATAACAGACACAACAAGATCCTTACCATCAGCGAATCCATCCTTTATCTGTGCATTGAAAAGTCAAATGATAGGCACACAATAACATTAGATTTGTACAAACAAAAAAGGAGAAAAAAAACACAAAAGTACAAACATGAGTTTTGTACTACAAACCTGAGTGAGCAGATTGTCATCACTGGGAAGCTTGAGGTCATCCTTAGTGTTGCCATTATCAGTAAGCAAGCTCACCTACAACAACATCATTTAATATCATTCAGATTTTTTCAGAATATAGCAGCAGTGTCAGGTGAATAAATCTATGAAGCACAGACACTTCCGTAAGACGTGTTCTGACACGATACGTTTCACCTGACACCGACATATTTTTCAAATTAAAACAAGCGTCCGTGTGACAGTGTTGTGTCTGGTGTGCTTCATAGGAATAAATCAAAGGAATTTTTGTTGAGTCAACTTACAAATCCATCTTCGGAAATATCAATGAGCTGATAGTCGGTACGATTCACATGGGGAACCTAGCAAGATAGAAAAATATTGTAGGTGATAAATAAATATATGAAAAATCAAAGAAAATAATAAAAAACCTAGAGACAGAATTGAATGAATGAAAAAATATTTAATAAAAATTGAATAAAAGGGAATGGATATGCATACATCACAATTGTGAGAAGAGGGGACAATATCTTCAAGCTTCTTTCCAGTGAAGATATCAATCCCAACAAAGTGGCACTTTGCATGACCGTGCTTCCCAGTTTTTGAAGTGGAAACTTCAACAACCTGTTCATTCGTGGATAGTAAAAAAAAAGAGCACAAATCAACTTTCATGCATAAAAACGTAATTTTTGAGAAAAAAAACACATAACAATCAACAGAGGTTTTGACATGGAAACAATTAATTATGTAGGGAAATATAAACAAGGAAGCAGAAAACTGGATCTAAATCACGAAATTGAATAAATTGTTAATTTAGCAGTAACCTAATAAAAAGTTAAAATTGGGGGAAAAGGGATTAGAGGTTTGGTACCTTGCAAGGGCGGTTTTTGATGACGATGTAGCCGTTTTTGCGGATGGTACCGGCTTGTTGAGGGTAAGTTTTGGATGCTCCTGCATCACCCTTGGACTCAAAATGGTGCTCCTCGTCCGACATGGCTCTTATTGAAGGAGGATTGGTGGTGGTGGTGGTGGCGCCGCGCCGGCGGAGGAGAAGGAGTTGCAGTAGCGGGTGAGAGGTGGGAAGAATAGGGTATATCACACAAATGAACTCGAGTAAAAGTGAATGAAACTAGGGTTTATTATTTTATTTTATTTTTTCGTACCGTTGGATCTTCCCAGCGTATATAGGCTATTACTTTTCCCACACCCCCTCCTACTCAAAACACACCCCATAAGGGTGTGAAAAGACCAAAAGACCAGCCAAAATCTCTTTTTTTTCACGAAATTTCACCTGTTCGAACACGAGCCTTCGAACAGGTTCGAATGACATCGTTAGAGTGTGTTAAATTTTGACTTCACACTCTCTTTGGGCGTTTTTCACCTGTTCGAACGAGGTCATTCGAACCTGTTCGCATCACCTTGCTCGAACCTGTTCGAACGACATCGTTCGAGTGTGTTAAATATTGACTTCACACCCTTTTGTGCGTAATTTCACCTGTTCGAACGAGGTCATTCGAACGTGTTCGAACAAGGTCGTTCGAACTGTCTTTAAACACGTGAACTCAGCGTTTCACGCGAGGTTATTTTTGGAATAAAATTTGTTAAGGGGTGTGAAAGAGTAGGAGGGGGTGTGGGAAAAGTAAACGCCAGTATATATTACTTTTGGGCTTTGGCCCAACATTGAAAGCAATTTCATGTTTCAATTCTTCTATTATTTTGACAAAAAAAAAGTAATCTTTTTAAAAAATTTCATTGTGCATTAAATAACGACAATCTTTTTTGAAGGGTTTCAAAGGGGTTAGGGTTGATCAAATAAAAAAAGGAGTTACGGGTTTTATTGTTGAAATAGGCTTCATTGCTCGATTTCCAGATCTGTCATAGGTGTAGAACAACCAAGAGGTGAAGTGAGGGTTTAGGGGGAGAATATGTAGTGTGGAGTCTAGATTCCAGCTGTGTATGGTGGTTAAACCAAGTCTAGTTGGTGGGGGAGGAAGTGAAGTCCAAATTAGAGTGGTGTGGTCCATGGGCACAACAATAGGAGATGTTCAAGTGTTTCAGACTCTGTATTGTAGATAGGGCATAAAGGTGTTTGACAAATCTTTTTTCTGTATAGTGCAACTCTAGTGAGGAGTAAATTATGACAAGCTCTCCAAATGAAATGTTTGATTTTGGAAGGTACCGAGGCAGACCATATAAAGCCCATAGTTCATCAAGATAAGATGAGGAAGAGGAGGGGTTAGCGTTAACAGCAGTTCCTGTGGAAATGAGGTGCTTATACCCTAATTTAACTGTCTAATTATCATCCTTGGAGAGAGGCCACTAGAGAACATTAGCCGCTGAGGTCATAGATATAGGTGTTCTAATGGTCTCAATAGCACTAGAAGGTGTAAGATTCTGTCTGAGGAGAGAGGAGTCCCAAGTATTGTTTGGACCCATTATATCAGCTATAGTGGATGCTGTAACTCCAGGGAGATTAATAGCTTTCATACTAGATCCCAACACTACAAGAAATTTGTGATTTACCGGCGGTCGGAATCCGCCGGTAATAACAAAAAGTCGCAGGAAAAATGTCATTACTGGCGGATTTTTCCGCCAGAAAACGTCGTCACGTAATGTTTCACGTGGCTTTCCGCGGTAATTTCCGCGGAAAAGCCGTCAAGAAAGACATAAATTCCGCCGAATTTTTAAAAAAAAAAAAATCCGCGGTAATTTGAAAAAGCCGCGTAATGACACAAATTCCACCGGAAATTTAAAAAAACCGCCGTAATGTAAAAAAACGCCAGTAATGTAAAAAAACCGTAAATGTAAAAAAAACCGCAATGTAATGTAAAAAAGCACGTAATTTGTTTTATTTTTTTAAAAAAATTGTTTTTAATTTTTAATTTTTTTACTTACTGCTGGTAATTTATTTTATTTATTTAAAAAAATCGTTTTAGAATTTTTAAATTTTTTAATATTTTTAAAATTGAAAAATCATTTTAAATTATTTTATTAATTTTTATTTCAACGAAAAAACTATTTTCGAATTAGTTTTTAATTTTTTAAATTATTTGAATTATTTATTTATTAAGAAGTAAGTAAAAAATGTAGTAGAATATGAATGAATAAAAATGAAGAAGAGTATGAGAAGTAAGAATATAGGAGAGAATGAGAATGAAGATGAAGAAGTGTAGAAGAAATATGAATGAATGAGAAGGAAGAAGAAAGAGGAAATGTAGAAGAAAGATATTTAGGAGAGAATGAGAATGAAGATTAAGAAGTGTAGAAGAAGTAAGAATATAGGAGAGAATGAGAATGAAGAAGAGTATGAGAAAGAAGAAGAGTATGAGAAGTAAGAATATAGGAGAGAATGAAAATGAATATTAAGAAGTGTAGAAGAAATATGAATGAAAGAGAAGGAAGAAGAAAGAGGAAATGTAGAAGAGAATGAGAAGGAAAGAAATGAGAAGAGTGTAGGAGAAAATTTTATTTATAGACATTTTTGAACAGTTCCGGCGGATTTTTGAACATTACCGGCGGATTTTTAAAAAAAATTTTTTTTTTTTTTTTTTCAAAATCCGCCGGTAATGTTCAAAAATCCGCCGGAAATATTACCGGCGGAAAAAAATCCGCCGGAAACACTCCTTTTTTTGCCGGAAATTTACCGGCGGAAAAAATCCGTCGGAATGCACCAAATCCGCCGGAAATTTACCGGCGGAAAAAATCCGCCGGTATTACGTGAATTTCTTGTAGTGCAACAATAGATCATCAGAGATGCTTACATGTTGCCCCGACCCTATAGCCCATCTCCCAGAATTAGATAAGAGTCCTCTCCCACGTATAAGACTCTTCACACCCAAGAGGAACCCCTAGTAGCTGAGGCATGCCAAAAATCAGAATTTGGGAAATATACGCCTTTAAGAGTGGAACCCCAATAGGAGGAGGGGTCCTGAATGAGCCTCCACACTTGCTTAGACAAAGAGCAGTGTTTAATTTCTAGAAATTTTTGAAACCTAGACCACCTTGTGCTTTAGGGGCACAAAGGGCAGCGTAATTCTTCAGGTGAATACTATTAGTCCTACTCGTATTCATCCACCAAAAATTAGCAAAAAAAAGAAATTAGCCCATAGTATTAGGCACATGCGAGAATGGGTGAGGTGGTCATACATACAGATATGTCGTCGGATATGTTGGAAATCTCTTGCTTGGCTTTCTTGGAGATCCAAAAGCCACCCAGTTTAGCTAAGAGTCCTCTCCCACGTATAAGACTCTTCACACCCAAGAGGAACCCCTAGTAGCTGAGGCATGCCAAAAATCAGAATTTGGGAAATATATGCCTTTAAGAGTGGAACCCCAATAGGAGGAGGGGTCCTGAATGAGCCTCCACACTTGCTTAGACAAAGAGCAGTGTTTAATTTCTAGAAATTTTTGAAACCTAGACCACCTTGTGCTTTAGGGGCACAAAGGGCAGCGTAATTCTTCAGGTGAATACTATTAGTCCTACTCGTATTCATCCACCAAAAATTAGCAAAAAAAAGAAATTAGCCCATAGTATTAGGCCTGTGCAGAATGGGTGAGGTGGTCATACATACAGATATGTCGTCGGATATGTTGGAAATCTCTTGCTTGGCTTTCTTGGAGATCCAAAAGCCACCCAGTTTAGTCATATATCTTTATCCATTAATTTTTTCTTCCTAGCTACTTTATCAGTTTCTCTTGCAAACGGAAAGAAAGGAAAATGAAAATCATATTTAACTTCTTAGAAGGTGTGTCACTTTCTTGGATTGGATTGGATGGTAAAGGAGACAACTCAACTAAAGTCTAAAGACGTATGCTGCATTTTATTTTATTTTGGGGGTGAACGTATACGTACGTACGTACGCTGCTTATATAACAACAGTAAAATGGTGAAGATTTTCAAATCAAAACTCCAATGAAATGAAATGAAACTAAAAGAACACATAGAAACCCCTCTAACTGAAAACAGCGTCGGCAGGCACTCTATATAAAGATTCATAATAATAATAATAATAATAATAATTTAAAATAAAAATAAAAAATGGCATTATAGTTTGTTAGCTGCATTACTTGCCTTATAATCTAAATTAAAAATGGCATTGTCGTTCATGTTTCACATTCAGTCGCTCCTTAATCAGATCTGATCAATCTGACGTTCACTATATATGCTATGACACATTCACACAAACCACACCACACCGCCTTATATCTATTAAATCAGTGTAAAAACTACTAACCAACAACAAAATAGCGTTGGATATAAACATTAAATCAATGAGACAATGGTCTATTTGATTAGCAAACGAGTAAGTATTGGACAGAACGATACAGTATTGGGCAGTACCAGATAAGATTTTGTCTAGTACATTACTGTTTGGTGAACACTAAATAGCATAAGCAAAAAAACCTAAAATTTACTATGATTCTCTTTACAAGGTTTATATAACGTGTAGTATAATATATTAGAAAATTATAAAGAAAAATATAAGAAAAAAGATAGAAAAGAGAGAGAGAGATATATGAGAAGATATATAAAAGAAAGATGTCAGGAGCCGTAGAAGAAGAGAGAAATGAGAGAGAAGAATGAGATAGGAGAGAGATGGAGGGGGAGAGAGTGAATGGATAGAGGATAGACAGAGATAAAGAATAGAGGAGAAAGAGAAGATAGAGAGGAGAGATCGGAAAGAGAAAACAATTATTGACTAGGAAATAAAAATAGTATTTTGGTATTTTATTGGTGGACAGAAAAATTGTATTTGTGAGGGATAAAAATTTGAGATTTTGTCCGATCCCTTACCAAGGACGGATCCAGGATTAAAAAATGGGGTGTTCCTTCAATGATCCAGGATTATGAAATGAAGAAAAAGAGGATAAATGATGTTCTCCTAGATTCGGACCCAACCCCTTTTGTGCAACATTTGAGGTGTATCAGCAATTTGGATCCTCTCCTTCTACACTCTCTCAATCATTCTCTGCACTCTCTATCTCTCTCATAAATTATTATCTTCTTTCTTATTATTTTAAGTATTTCAATAGAGAGATAAATAGTGTAGAGAATGATTGAGAGAGGGTAGTAGGAGAGGATCCAAATCCGTGTATCAGTATTACCACTAAAGCAGGATGTTTGGGTGTCATATCCCCTACTTTTTAGCAAATCAACCGCACCCCAATGATGTAACTATAGAATAAGCAAAAATGAAAAATCTAGTAATAAATCAATCAAACTTCTTTCAAAAAAAATTAAAGGAAGATAAAATGGAATGAAGGTGTTACGATTGATTTCTCTTGGTGAGAAAAGAACTGAACATGAGTTGTAATCTGGTTTTGTATAAGGCGATAAAGAATGAGTGTATATGTGAAGAAAGTTGGGCTACTTATTATCTTATGGTGGGGATTATTATTTTTTGGTTAATGTGTTATTTGTGCGCAATATTCGTCGGTTTTATCAATGCTTAATCTCGAGAACTTGGTTGGCCAAATTTTTCCATTGGTCTGTGTGGTTCTCTCATTCCAATAGTGTCTTTGTCACACTTAAAATTTGAACTCGGAATTTTGGGATGAGAGATTCTTAAAATTTGGATTAGGTCTAACTCAACCCTACAAAATTGACTTGTAGAGTCAAGAATGTCTCTCACTTATAAACTCTTTTTCAAGCCATATGACCTAAATGAGATTAGGTGTAACTTTGTGGATTAAGTTGTAACATTGTAGCATAATGTCGGGGCGGATTTACATGCCCTGTGCACACCCTTGAATTTAAAAACTTGTACCAATACCGGACCAGGATCCTCTCCAGTCAAGGGTCCCTCCAGTCACTCCAGTCAGTGTAATTCTCTCCATTGGAACTCTATAATACTCAATCTCAACCCTTAAATTATTTTGTTTAAAAAAATTTAAAAAAAGAAGAGAGAGATAGAGATAGGTGATTGGAGAGGATCATTTTTGACATTTTTTAACTTGCTTAGAGAAAATAAAAATTAAGATTAATATAAGAGGTGCATTTTCCATGGAAACAGAGGAGTGCTTGAGAGGGCGAATGCATGCATTCGGTTGTGTACAGCTTACACCAACTATATTTTCCCTTTCAGTTGAAAACTCCGAGGTAGAAGAACCGAACAAGAATAATTCTTGGATACACCACCATGACAAATTCACAGCATCGACTTATCCGCAATGCAAAACTCATTAATACAATATAAAACTTCTAAAACAAACCCCCTTCAACACCTTTCATACTTTTTGTCACCCTATTCTTGCTCCCCATTTTCCTTATTAAAACTGACGGTCAAACACTTGACAATTCCCCTGTTGACTCTGCCACGTCACCTTGAGTTATATGAAGCTACTACTCTTATCATTAGATAGAGTCTGAGTTATTTCTAATTCTTCTTCTTTAGATAGAAAATTGCTTTAGGTAGAAAAGAAAGCAAGAGTTAGTTTTGTTTTCTAACTGATTCAGTTACTGGTTTGTTGTATATAATCCTTGTTAGACTTCTCAATTGAATAATGAAGATTCTAGCTTTTAGTTTTTACTCTGTTTTCTCTCGTTTCTTGAATCACCTTCAAGCTACGTTTTCATCTCCAATGGAGTATCAATTTAAGTTTTCACATGGTACCAGAGCTCTTTCATAGAGTCTCTGCCACCAATCGCTGTGCACTCCATTCTTCTCTTCACATTCTTCTTTTCCCCCAATTTCGTGTTTAGGTCAAAATCACATTTTGCCCTATTTTTCAATTTCGCTTCATTTCGATTGTTGAAACTCACGATTCAACTCATCTTCGTTCATTCTTTGATCCGTCGTTCTTTTATTGCATCCTTTCTTCCCTAATTTTTGTTGCTTGATCTTCTTGATTGGTGTTTTCATGGTCAAGAAGATCAAATCCCGCCATCATCGCTAGATGGTGATCGCTCAAAAGAATCTAAGGAAAAAGCCTACCAAACCGATATGCTAAGTCCTTATTTTATGCATCCTAGTGACAACCCAGGATCGCTCTCAAATCACTCCTCACCTCAACGGCAACAACTATCATACTTGGTCAAGATCAATGACGATGGCTTTGAAATCCAAGAACAAGATCCATTTCATTGATGGATCCATGCCAAGACCTCCGGATGATGACAGAAACTCAATGGCGTGGGATAGATGTAACACCATGGTTATGTCCTGGCTCAATCACTCCATCATTCCAGAAATTACTCAAAGCATCCTGTGGATGGATACTGCTGCTGAAGTTTGGAAGGACCTTAAGGATCGATTTTACCAAGGAGACATTTTCAGGATCTCCGACCTTCAAGAGGAAATCTACACTACTAAACAAGGTGATGGCACTATCTCTAACTACTACACTAAACTGAAAAAATTATGGCAAGAGTTAGAGAATTTTCTCCCAGCACCAAAATGTAGCTGTAATAATGAAAATTGTAAGTGTAATGTTGTTGCAAAATTTAAAGAATATAGAGAAACCGAGAATGTCTTGAGATTCTTGAAAGGACTCAATGAACAATATTCTTCGGTGAGGTCCCAAATCATGTTAATGGACCCTCTTCCCAACATTGGAAAAGTCTATTCTCTCTTGATTCAACAAGAAAGACAAGCCACCACTTCTATGGAAGAGTCCAAGATTCTTGCTGCTGTGAATTATCAGGGAAGGAGTACCTCCAACAGAGGGAGAAATGATCGTGGTGGCAGAACCTCTACTGGCAGAGGAAGAGGGAAAGTTACCTGTTCTCATTGTGGAAAAACAGGACACATGGTGGATAGTTGCTACAAGAAACATGGGTACCCACCCTACACCGGGTTCTATCAATAATCAGACTTCATCGAGGCGATGAAGAGGAGGATGCAGCTGGAAATTGTAATGAGGAACAACAAGATGCAGGAAAAGGAGGATCTGGGCAGTTGGGATTTACACCTGAACAACACAAAGCCTTGTTGGCTCTCTTGCAGAACTCAAGCACAGGCAGCATCAATCACTTCACCACCATAAAATCAGGTATTATCTGTCTGATCCCTAACTCAAATAGAATTAGAGCTTGGATAATTGACACTGGAGCCACTGATCATGTATGTTACATTATAGATTATTTCCAATGTTTAAAGAGAATTAAACCAATTACCCTTAGGTTGCCAAATGGAACCTTAGTTGTTACTGAATATGCAGGAACTATATGCTTTGATAATGGACTCTGTATACATGATGTGCTGTACATTCCAAACTTCTCGTTTAATTTGATTTCAATCCCAAAATTAGTAATTGACATAGATTGTGATGTCCATTTTAACGAAGGATGTTTGATACAGACGACCACGCGTAAGATGATTGGGAGAAATGAGTTGGTTAATGGATTGTTCACCTTAATGACACCCTCTGTTAAAATGTCCATAAAAACATATTATTCCTACCGAAAAACAATGTAAGAAGTCCGAATTTAGTTAGTAATTCCAATATATGGCACTTAAGGTTTGGCCATCCTTCCATTGAGAAATTAGTTGAGATAAATAAAGTTTTCCTTTTGTTAAATGTGCAAAATCTGATTTACCTTGTGATATTTGTCAATATGCTAAACAGAGAAGGCTTCCATTTCCACATAGCACCAATACTAGTGAAAAATGTTTTGATTTGGTGCATATGGACATTTGGGGGCCCCTCTCTATTCCATCTATGTTTGGCCATAGATATTTTTTAACTGTAATGGATGATAAAAGTAGATTCACTGGATATTTCTTATGAAAACAAAATCGAGGCATCTCATTTATTGAAATCTTTTGTTGAACTTGTCTATACTCAGTTTGAAACTAGAATTAAATGCATAAGAACTGATAACGGTCCTGAATTTTCTCTAAAGAATTTTTTCACTGAAAAAGGCATTTTGCATCAAACATCATGTGTTGGTACTCCTCAACAAAATGGGATTGTTGAAAGGAAGCACCAACACATACTCAATATTGCTAGGGCCCTTTTGTTTCAAGCAAACTTACCTAAATATTTTTGGGGTCATGTCATAAACCATGCTTTGTGCACATAATCAATAGATTACCTACAAGATTTCTTTCACAAAAATCTCCTTTTGAATGCTTGCATAATTACCTGCCTGATTTACATCCTCTAAAGGTTTTTGGCTCTCTTTGCTTTGCCTCTACTTTAAAAGCAAATAGAAAGAAGCTAGACTCACGATCTAGAAAGTGTATTTATCTTGGTTTTAAAACTGGAATTAAGGGTCATGTGCTGTTTGATCTGAATACGAAAGAGGTTTTTATTTCAAGAGATGTAGAATTTTTTGAAAATGTTTTTCCTTACAAATCCACATCTAGTGACACACACACATCATCTGATGTTTCTACTCCTAACTTTGATGATCTGTATGAGATGAGCCAAGATACACCAGCACACACAGATCATTCTAATAACAATGATGATACTGTTACTAAAGAGGTCACCCTCTGCTCCCACTAGTAACCTTGAAAATAACTCAGCGCCACCATTGAGGAAAATGGCGTCCATGGGGATCCCGCTCTTGACAATGAGCACAATAACATCTCTCGCGCCAATATTGAAGGAAATGGCGCCCGGCAAAATTTCAATCCCGAAACTAACAACATTACTTTGCCAAATAACTTAGAAGACATAGGAGCAAACCCAAATAAATGATAATAACAATGGTCAAATTGAACTAAGAAGATCCACTAGAACTAGGAAAACACCAAGTTACTTAGAAGAATATCATCACAGCCTCTTGGCTGATTCAAACCATGAGACCAACTCAACTAGGCCAACACCATCATCTGACAAGAGTAAGTATCCCATCTCTAATTACATATCATACCACAAACTGTCACCCACACACAGACATTTTGTTTTAAATGTTTCTGCTAATGTTGAGCCTTCATGTTATGAGGAAGCCATATGTGATGAGAATTGGAAGGAAGCCATTCAAAATGAGCTTTCTTCCTTAAACAAAACTAATACTTGGAAAATAGTCCCTCTACCTGCCAATAAGAAAGCTGTAGGTTGCAAATGGATTTTTAAATTAAAACTACATGCTGATGGATCTGTGGAAAGACACAAAGCCAGATTAGTTGCTAAAGGCTTCACCCAAACCGCTGGTATAGACTACACAGAAACCTTTAGCCCTGTAGTGAAGATGACCACTGTTAGGCTATTACTTGCCATTCTTTGCTCTCGAGGGTGGCACCTATGTCAATTAGATGTAAATACAGCCTTCCTGCATGGAGATCTAATGGAGGAAGTCTACATGAAACCTCCACAAGGTCTTGAAGTTCCTGATGGTAATTATGTCTGCAAGTTGCAAAAGTCCCTTTATGGACTAAAGCAAGCTAGCAGACAATGGAATGCAAAATTAACAGACACTCTTCTCACCTCAGGATACTCTCAATCAAAGGCTGATTACTCTCTATTTATAAAATCTTGTTCTACTGGTTTTACTGTTATACTTGTCTACGTCGATGATTTGGTGCTTGCAGGAACAGATACTGTAGAAATTGACAAAGTTAAAGCTCTCTTGGATGCGAAGTTCAGCATAAAAGACATTGGGAAGCTAAAATACTTTCTGGGATTCGAGGTTGCAAGGAACAAAGATGGCATAGCTCTATGCCAACGCAAATACGCCCTGGATCTCCTACAAGAAGTCGTGTGTCCTAGGAGCAAAACCCCGCCCACTCCCATGGAACCTATCTTTGCAGCTTGAGCAAGAACTCGGAAGTGCTCACTGAACCAACCATATATAGGCGTCTCATAGGAAAATTGCTTTACTTGACTCACTCAAGGCCTGAAATTAGTTTTGCTGTTAGCAAGCTAAGCCAATTCCTTGAGGCTCCTACTGATATATACATCTTCAAGTCGCCATGAGAGTCTTGAGATTCATCAAACTCAACCCAGGACAAGGTGCTGCTTTTTCAAGATTTCTTCACCCCTATCTCTCGGGGGTTTACGTGACTCGATCGGGGCGTCCCGACACGAGAAGATCTACCACAGAGATCTGCTTTTTCCTTGGAACATCTCTAATATCATGGAAAAGTAAGAAGCAATCAATAACGCCACGTTCATCCAGGTGAAGCGTAATATGTGGCTCTTGCCCAAAGTGCTTGTGAGGCTCAATGGATCTTATTCTTACTCAAAGATCTGCAGGTACAACACAATAAACCTGCTATTCTGTACTGTGACAACAAAGCAGCACTTCACATTGCTGCAAACCCGGTTTTTCACGAGCGCACCAAACACATCGAATTGGATTGTCATGTTGTAAGAGACAAAATTCAAGCTGGAGTACTTCATTTGCTTCCTATATGCTCTAAAGATCAAGTTGCTGACTTGCTGACTAAGTCATTGCATCCAGGGCCATTCTCTCACCTTCAAAGCAAGCTTGGCATGATTGACATACATTCCAGCTTGAGGGGGCATATTAAAACTGACGGTCAAACACTTGACAATTCCCCTGTTGACTCTGCCACGTCACCTTGAGTTATATGAAGCTACTACTCTTATCATTAGATAGAGTCTGAGTTATTTCTAATTTTTCTTCTTTAGATAGAAAATTGCTTTAGGTAGAAAAGAAAGCAAGAGTTAGTTTTGTTTTCTAACTGATTCAGTTACTGGTTTGTTGTATATAATCCTTGTTAGACTTCTCAATTGAATAATGAAGATTCTAGCTTTTAGTTTTTACTCTGTTTTCTCTCGTTTCTTGAATCACCTTCAAGCTACGTTTTCATCTCCAATGGAGTATCAATTTAAGTTTTCACATTCCTCCCAAAGTTACATTACAGGTACTTGTTTATCTTCTTCATATATAATCATGGTTGGTGTTGGTGAGATTGATACTACACCAATTGAACCAGTCCGGAATGCTGTCTCTTTGTTTGGAGATAAAGGTGATCACAAGAAATTTCCACCAACTAGGAGTAAAGTATATGATAATATATAGTCCAAGTAATCACAAATTTTCTAATCATAATTTCCAATGATGTCATGTTAGAGTTTCATGACCCAGTTTTATATGCAATATTTTGATTTGATTTGATCAATATGCAACATTTTGACATTCAACTATTTGTATCAGATTTGATCTGCTTAAGGTTCAGATTTCAGAATTGAAAAATATTAGCATTCTAATAATATTAGCACCGACACTTCTGGTTGACACAACACCGATGCATGTTGTTTACGTTCAGTGTCAGTGTTGTGTCTGGTGTCTGTATTAGTATTAGTGTTAGTATATCTGTGTAATTGTCAACAGAGATCGGTCAATATCTGAATTCGCGAGTTTCTTATCGTTGATTTATTTAATTTGTTTGCCAGCGTGATTATGAAAAAGAGATTGAGGATTTGAAAAAGGAATTAGTCAACTACAAGGTACAATTAGAAGCAAAGCATGCAAGCACTTCTTAAACCAGAACAAAATCAAAAGATGATTCACGAATTATCTGCCCTGCTAAAGAACTCTGATATAGAAAGAAACAAGTATACAAATGAATGTTCAGAGGGAAAAGCTAGCAAAGATGAACTTGAATCCAAGATGAAAGAGATATCTGATATGAAATTAGAAACTGCAAAGGTCAAAGACCAGCTTTTCACATGTTTTGAGTGAATTGAAGGCCACACAAAGAGAGTTACTTAACAAAGATACTGAGATTTTTGCTGCTAAAGATTCCGAAATGGACACTTTAACAAAGACGGAACAGTTGGAAAATGAATTGAAGATGGAAAAGAGACAGAAAGAAGAACTATTGTTCCAAGTGCAGGAGCTTAGTGAACTAATTCATAGGACCAAACTTGCTGCTATTAAAGCTGAGAAAGTGAAGATTGGTATGTTGTCTGAGAGAGATGAGGAAATTCAGTTAGCTACTATATAGATACTGCTCAAGCACATCAAGAGCTAGAAGATATGAAAAAACATATAGATATTATACTAGGATTACAAAATAAAGCAAAGAATTATGAGGAAACTCTCTTATCTGAGGATTTTACTCCCAATGATGACACTGAAATAAATGAAAGAAAGATCATGGATCAATCTGTCAACATTGAAAGATTAGAAATGGAACTAAATCAACTAAAAAATGAGCTTACAAGTGCAAAGGAAGAGATAAATGAAATGAATGTCATGAAAAAGGAGCTGGAAAATGCATCAGCAAAAATATCAGAACTGAGGGCACGTGCAGAACAGGCTCTAAGTAGAGCTGAGTTAGCTGAGAATGCTAAAACAACATTGGAGGAGAAAATAAGGAGACATAGAGAACATAGGATGAGAAGAAAGGCTGCTTTAACAGCACTTAGGGAGGAATCTACACCTAAACCATTTACTCCTTCCACATCATATGGAACACCTGGAATATACCAACCATTGGGTAAGGTTCTTAATATGAAGTTGTAAAAGTCTTTTACACCGGTTTTGTCTATTTTGTATTGCATATATATATATATATATATATATATATATTTGTATCTTATTTGAAGACACTCAGTAAATGTTTAAGAAGTCATGAATGAACTGTGAAATTAACATTTAGTAATTCAATATTACAATTGATCAGCTCAAATTCTAATTAAACAACTTACAGGTGGGGAAAATATACTCTATTTTGATTACTTATACTCAGATTAAGGTTAGTGTAACATTAACATTACATCTAGATGGTCACATACTTGGACACAACCAATCAAATTTTGACACCATGTAATAAAAAATTAAATAAACAAATAGCTGTTAAAAAAAACAAGAGAATCGACCCAAATCACACTCATCCCTCACCCATATTACAGACAGACAACTTTATTATTAGTCTTCGGTTTCTATGTTTGACAGGGAAAGGCAAAAATACACCTTCGAGGCACATCATGGATTTGATTTCCAATTTTCCAGAAGAGTGTGCTGGTCAATTGCTGAAAGTAAACTAATTTAATCAAATTTATACATTCATCTTGTCTTCTAGGTCTTGTCCTGGAAAATACTTGGCATCACGAAATCAATTTTCGGCTATTAATATTGGGCATGGATTGTGTACCTCAAGGGCGGGAAAAAGTAGTTACTTTTAAGTGTTTTTAGTCAAAAAGAGGAGAGGAAAAACAAAAAATAATTAGTATGGAAATGACGAAAATACCCTTAAAATAAAACTAAAAGTGTGTTTGGGTAGGGTATTTCTAGAGGGTAATGTAATTTTTATGGGAGTTGAAAATTTTGAACTAAAATTTCTCAGTTTCCACCAAAAATTAAATTAACCTCTAAAAATACCTTACCCAAACATACTGTTTTTTCAGGGCCTGCAATCACAGTGTGAGTGTAGGGAATCACTATCTAATTTACTTCACTATGGTTTCAACTAACTTGGGGGAATTTATTTTGTATTTTGATCTGTTTTGATACCAAAATAAGACTAGATACTCCCTCTGAACTCGTATATAAGAAACAAACAATTTTTTAGATTCATTGAAAAAGTGATGTATCTGGACTATATATATTCAAGATACATTACTTTTTCAATAAATTAAAAAGTTGTTTGTTGTTTATATACAAGTCTGAGGGAGTAGTTGTTTAAATTGTGAATTGGTACTTCGTAATCAAACTTTGTGGATAACATTCGATTCTCACCAATTTGATTACTTAGGCTAAATTATAGTTTTGGTCTCTCTATTTTCAAAAATTCAAACATTTGGTCATCCATTTTTAAAACTCAAATATTTAGTCGCCCTATTTTAAAAAATGCAAGTAATTGAAGTTCTGTGTCGGCGCCCGACGCGATACATGTGAGACGCCAAATACGTGTCTTCAACCGAAAATGTCAGTTCTACGATACTTTTGTC
Source organism: Oxytropis ochrocephala (assembly GCA_020916435.1). Taxonomy (NCBI): domain Eukaryota; kingdom Viridiplantae; phylum Streptophyta; class Magnoliopsida; order Fabales; family Fabaceae; genus Oxytropis; species Oxytropis ochrocephala. The sequence goes on along the minus strand of CM037088.1, from coordinate 13,543,396 downwards.
TTAACCACCACCATTACTAGCATGCTTACAAGTGATCCCCGAAACAGAAGTATAGTTAGCAGAGAGAGATCACTGAAAGATAAGCTATGACTTGATACAGACATATGATATGATGTGCAATTACTCCCCAAAATATAGAAACTCTATGAACCCCACTTATAGCAGCAAGTAGAAAATTAATTTTAAGAATTAACATATGCTTGGTTGGAATAGTTATTAGCAGGTCGTCTAACAACATGTGCAAGACGTATTGTAATTTTATGAGATATTTCAAAAGTACGAAAGTCCTGCGTTGCTTGACTTTACGTTATTTTTATTACATGAGCCTATCAGGAAATGATTATTTTAAGATATTTTGATTAATCAGAATTATTTTTTATCTAATATTAGTGTTAAATATTTTACTAATGATGATTTACTTGGGCTCAAAGTATTGTCCTCATTCATTTAACTTAAATGTGTCTTGATACGTTACTTGTTGAGCACTCTCAGCTTTCCACTTTTCAAGCCTAACAAACTGAGTAGTCATAGCTCTTTTTAACTGACTTCCTAACTGAGTGCAAGATAAGAGCAAGTCAGTTAATCTTATAAACAGAACAACCAAAACACGTTTTTCTTTTTCTTTCTTTACTTCAAAAAATTCCTCGGTTGTTTACAGAAAGTCACTCACTGACACTAAAATTCCTGCCAGTTCCGTAACCTCATTCGTGATTCGCGAACTGAGACGAGACCGGTTGTACTCTCGGGGGATGTGCGCTGTAGAGGCGGATAAATCCTTCAGTTCGCGTTTAATCGACACCTCCAGTTGATTTTACCATTAACGTTTATTATTTTGCGTGTTCGTTTGTTGCTTTATTTGAGTCCTATTTATAACAAGACGTGCTTCAAGACAAATACCAACCTCAAAAAAAAAAAAAAAAATTAGTGCCCCAAAAATTTAAACTAACACATAACCCATAATTATCGGCAGCTTAAAATAGATTGAAGTTTAGTATCTTTATAATTATTGGTTACCATTCAATACTATATTGGTTGATGAATTTGTTTCAAAAACTACTCGAATGATGACTCTTTTTAAGAAACTATAAGGTTGATATTATTTTGAGATTATATCAAAATGTTATTTACAATTTATTTAATAATGTAATTTAAAGTTTTTGGTGATTTATTTGATTTTTTTAAGATTCGTACGATGGCTCCAATTTGTTTGAGACGACTCTGGTTATTAGGATAAATTTCTTAACTTGTTGTTACTATAAAGAAAGGGTAGGAGGAGGCTGTCACCATAATCAAGTTGTTGTACGATAGAAATTCATGGTGAACTGGGAAAACGGCGGCATCAATTTTATTTAACCATGTGATGCTGCTTATGACTAATATATCCTTTCTTTTGAATAATCTAAATCTAAATCTACCCCACCCATATCAGAACAGAAAGTGAAAGCGTATCCTCCGTGATTGTTGTTTCAACCATGAATGACGACATGAGTCAAACTCTAACCCTTTGTGCGAGCCAGACTGGTCAGCAAGGGCGGGCTGCTCCACGCCTCTCCAAAGTCCCCAAATGTAACAAGTAACAGCCCCTTCTCCTCTATGACTATGACTATGACTCATTCAATAAATATAAATAATATGCCACTAAAGTAGAAACATACGCCTCATTTCACATTCATCTACCAATAACAAACCATTTAATTTTTTAATCATTAACCATTTACTTCTCCTCACCACACACATATCAACAACAACAACAACATGGGTAGCAAGGAAGCATCCTCTTACAATTCCATCTTCCATTTTGTCTGCTTACTACCCCTCCATTGAATTCAACTATTCAACTTCCTCAAACTCTCTTCATTCATTCATTCATATTTTACTCTGATCCAAATTAATATGAGTTTTGCTCAATAAACAATAAACAATAGAAAAACAACACAAGTCCCAACAATAACATAGATGTCATGTCAGAGCAGGAAATACATTATTATTCCTCTGCCTTCCTATTATTCTGCTCTTTCATCCTTCTTTCAGGTACTTGCTCATAATCCTTAATATTACTAGTGTTTTATTATGTTTCCTGAGGTTGGTGGTATTTCTGTTATGCTCTTATGCCAACTAGTCTTTTACGTTCACCGAGGCAGGCAATTATTGTTCCATGTTTTTTTTGTTTTCGTAGGTAGTCTTGTTGCCGGGGATTCTTTGGACACAGACAAACAAGTTCTGCTAAAACTGAAAAACTATCTTGACAACAAAACTCTTGCAGACAAAGGAAGGTACATATATTGGAACACAACCACTTCAAATCCATGTGAATGGCAAGGAATCTGGTGCAGCAACACAAGTACTAATAGGAGGAGGGTGATTGGTATAAACCTCTCTGACAGTGACATCACAGGTGAGATATTTCAAAGCTTCTCTCACCTCACTGAGCTCACGCACCTTGATCTCTCTGACAATACACTCTCTGGAGATATTCCTGAGGATTTGAGGAACTGTCACAAGCTTCAGCATCTCAATCTCTCCCACAATATTCTTGATGGAAAGTTGAACGCGACTGGTTTGACAAATTTGCAAACATTAGACTTGTCTATGAATAGATTCCATGGCGAACTTGTGTTGAATTTACATTCCATGTGTGATAATTTAGTCACTTTGAATATCTCAGCTAATAACTTAACTGGTGGAATTGGTAACAGTTTTGACCAATGTTCCAAGTTGCAGTACTTGGATTTGAGTACTAATAAATTGAGTGGGGGTATATGGATGGGATTTGCAAGGCTCAGAAGGTTTTCTGTTGCAGAGAATCAGCTCACTGGGACTATTCCTTCTGAAGCTTTTCCATTCAATTGTAGCCTTGAAGAACTAGACATCTCTCAAAATGATTTTTTGGTGAAGCACCAAAGGAGATTGCTAATTGCAAGAATTTAAGCATTCTGGTTCTTTCTAATAATGATTTCACTGGGGACATTCCCATTGAAATGGGGTCCATTTCTGGTCTCAAAGGTTTGTACTTGGGTGGAAACAACTTCTCAAGAGAGATTCCTGAGACCCTTTTGAATTTGACCAATTTGGTTTTCTTGGATTTGAGCAGAAACAGATTTAGTGGGGACATACAAAAGATATTTGGGAAATTTAAGCAGGTGAAGTTTCTTCTATTGCACTCAAATTCTTACACTGGAGGATTGAGATCATCTGGAATTCTTACACTGCCAAATGTTGTGAGGTTAGACTTAAGCTTCAACAACTTTTCAGGTCCATTACCTCTTGAAATCTCTCAAATGCCAAGTCTAAAATTTCTAATGTTATCATATAACCAATTCAATGGATCCATTCCACAAGAATTTGGAAACATGAATCACCTTCAAGCACTTGACCTTGCTTTCAACAATTTGAGTGGATCAATACCTCCAAGTCTTGGAAACTTGACTTCACTCTTATGGTTAATGCTTGCAGATAATTCATTAAGTGGAGTAATCCCTCCAGAGTTAGGAAACTGTACAAGCTTATTATGGTTAAATCTTGCCAATAATAACCTCTCTGGAAAATTTCCTCCTGAACTGTCAAATATTGGAAGGAATGCTATGACTACATTTGAATCAAATAGAAAAGTTGATGATGGAATGGTAGCTGCCTCTGGTGAATGTTTAGCAATGAAGAGATGGATACCTGCAAATTACCCTCCATTCAGTTTTGTGTATGATATCTTAACAAGGAAAACTTGTAGAAGCCTTTGGGACAAATTGCTCAAAGGCTATGGTGTATTCCCTATTTGCTCACCAGGATCATCGGTTCGGTCACCGATGATATCCGGTTATATTCAGTTAACTGGTAACAACCTGAGTGGTGAAATCCCTCCAGAGATAGGGAATATGTTGAACTTCAGCATGTTGCATTTGGGGTTCAATAGTTTCTCTGGGAAATTCCCTCCAGAGTTGGGAAAAATTCCACTTGTGGTCTTGAACATGACTAGAAACAAGTTTTCAGGTGAAATTCCTGAAGAAATTGGCAGCTTTAAATGTCTACTGAATCTGGATTTGTCTTATAACAATTTTTCTGGGGCTTTTCCTACTAGTTTGAACAAATTGGCTGAGCTTAACAAGTTCAACATCTCCTACAATCCCTTCATGTATGGTGTAGTTCCATCAAGTGGACAATTTGTTACTTTTGATAAAGATTCATATTTAGGTAACCCTCTTTTGATCCTTCCAAAGTTCATTGACAGCACAATAAATGATAGAAACATGACCTTCCAAAAAGACCATAAAAGAAGGCCTACAAAGTTGTCTATGTTTTTAGTGTTCTCAGCCATAACACTAGTTTTCATTATATTTGGTATTCTCACTATAGTAGTTTGTTCATTAGTGAAAACCCCATCAGATGAACCAAAATACCTCTTGAGAGATACAAAACAATGGAATAACTCAAGTAGCAGCTCAGGATCCTCACCATGGTTATCTGATACGGTTAAGGTCATTCGTTTAAACAAGACAGCTTTCACCTATGCTGATATATTACAAGCAACCAACAGCTTCTCAGAGAGAAACATCATAGGAAAAGGTGGATTTGGAACAGTGTACAAAGGAGTTTTTATTGATGGTAGAGAAGTAGCAGTGAAGAAGCTCTTACGCGAAGGACTAGAAGGCGAGAAGGAATTCCGAGCTGAAATGGAAGTTCTAAGTGGTCATGGATTTGGTTGGCCACATCCAAACCTAGTAACACTATACGGCTGGTGTCTAAACGGTTCGGAAAAGATACTCGTTTATGAGTACATAGAAGGTGGCAGCTTAGAAGATCTAGTAACAGATAGAACACGTTTAACGTGGAAAAGGCGAGTGCAAATAGCAATTGATGTAGCAAGCGCATTAGTCTATTTACACCATGAATGTTACCCTTCTATTGTCCATAGAGATGTAAAAGCTAGCAATGTGTTAATAGACAAAGATGGAAAAGCTAAGGTAACAGATTTCGGACTAGCTAGAGTGGTTGATGTTGGTGATAGTCATGTGAGTACAATGGTAGCTGGTACAGTTGGTTATGTTGCACCTGAATATGGACAAACATGGCAAGCAACAACTAAAGGAGATGTGTATAGTTATGGTGTGTTGGTTATGGAGTTAGCAACTGGAAGACGCGCGTTGATGGAGGAGAAGAGTGTTTACTCGAATGGGCTCGACGCAGCGTGATGAATGGACGACGACAACATCATTGTCATGTTTTGAGTCGTTCTTCTGTACCTGTTTTGCTTATGGGTTCTGGTCTTGTTGATGGAGCTGAGGAGATGGGTGAATTGCTAAGAATTGGAGTGAAGTGTACTGCTGAGGCACCACATGCTAGGCCTAATATGAAGGAGGTTTTGGCTATGCTTCTTAAGATATCCAATAGCAAGGGGGAACATGCTTAGGATATTTGGAGGGAAAAATTGTGGATAGTTTAAGTTGTTACATAGTTTATTACACAGGAAAAGGATTTGTAATGCACGGTTGAGTTTTCTATTGTATACAGAAATTTACATTGTTTTGAGCAAGTTGCTCATTTTTGTTGTGTAAGTAACACTTAATTATTCTTGGAGTGAAATTACTCTTGTTTGATTTGTAATTTTGAATCTGTTAAGACTCATGATTAGAAGGAAACTTGAGAATTTAGAAAATGATTCTCATTATATTTTAGAATCTAAAAATCATACTACGTCTAACATAAAATTTGTGGTTGGTACCTAGTGGTATGAATTTATTGAGAAATCCAATTTCAATATCTTGATTTCTTAATTAGGACAATGATTCATGAACCAATTTCCCTGTGTCGGATATATACTTCCACATGCTTTTCTTTTCGCAGAGTCACATGCCATGTGGTTGATTGAGAAGATGATGCCATTTTTTGTAAGCAAATTTTTGTACTCTTCTCTACTAACTTTGATGATATAGTAAAGGAAAAAATTACTAGTACATTGAACTTCGTACCTGAGACATTTTTAATTCATTTCGTGTTAGTTAATTATTGAACAAATCTTGACTATTCAGTTTAAGTATATTTAAACCGTTAATTAACATTTTTACTTATAAAAATTATATCGTCTTATTATTTTAATTGTGACTACAATGTTTCATTCTCAATTTGATTTTGTAGGCGTTATATATTGTTCCATTTGGTAATCAAAGGGAGTTTAGGTGTGGTGATTTCCATTTCAAAAGCATACAAAGGTTGTGTCCTCTGAGTGCATGTTTGGTTTGGCGGTGGGAACATCTAGAAGTCTTTTTAAGATTAACTTTCGTGATTTATAAGAAAAAAAAGATGTTTGGGTTCTGATTGTAAAATTGATTTTGCTTCCTAGAATTGATTTTCCTTGAAACAACTATTTGTAGACTTCACAAAAATAATTGCGCCGAGAATCATTTCTACTCACCGCCAAACCAAACATACATTGACTCTGAGTTTTGAATTGGGTCGGTTACAATGTATGAAACAGGCCATTATTGTTTGGCATTATGCTTATTTTAATGATTAATTGTCTGAAGTAAAGAAATATTGGGAAATAGCAGTAACTAAATCCCTTTTTTTACTAAACAATGATATTTATTCATTTAAATTGAGATTACAATCATGATAATACAAATTCAGCATTGCTAAAAACATAAAGGATGAATCTGCGAATAAACTCACAACACCTAAGTTAATAGCGTAAAAAGGTAAAATGCTTACAAATATGACAAAATAAAAGCACGGAAGTACTCATGCTTTCAAATCTGTAACTTTGAGACCCTAGTCATTGGTTGAATTTGAAATCGTTCAATTATAATATTAAGGATGAGATCTGCAATTATAATAGGATGGAAGAGACATTCACAATATAGACTGTGATCTACTATCAAAATAATCAACTAATCCACTAGGAAAAACCCTAACTTACCCACATATGATAAATTGACAAATCAACATTTGTAAGGGTAAAATTCGAAGAAAAGAGCATCGACGAGTCATTTTAGAAATTATTGTACAATAAACAGTTCTTTTACTGCACCCATTGACAAACAAACCCCCCCACACCACTCCGACAACACTCCCTCATCTACAATCAAAATAATTAACCAACCCACGAGGAAAAAACCTAACTTATCCACATTTGAGAAATTGACAAATCAACATTTGTAAAGGTGAAATTGGAAGAAAAGAGCATCGACTAGTCATTTTAGAAATTGTTGTACAATAAATAGTCTTTTTACTGCACCCATCGACCAACAAACCTCCAACACCACTTCGACCACACTCCCTCAGCCACCCTTTGTGGCATCCACCTCATGTCTGGCCAAGACCCGATCTCTGACCTACTCGTCATCATCGAAGGCACCACCACCCCTTTTATCAAAACTGCATTTACACATATTGATGTTAGAGTTTAATATGTTTTGGTCCCTATAAAATTTGAGGTATTTGTTTTTAGTCTTTATAAAAATTTTCACTCACTTTTAATCCCTATATTTTCCTTCCCTAATGCTTGTAGTTCCTTATGACTTTTAATAGTGATTTTTTGGATTTTCTAACAGCGATTTCTAAGCGTTATTAAAAGTCAAGATGGACTAAAAACATTGACTACAAAAAATATAGAGATTAAAAGTGAGTGAAATTTTATATAGAGACTAAAATTAAAATTCTCAAATTTTATAAATACTAAAAACATATTTAATCATTGATATTATTCATATCAATTTCTAAAAATGCTACCACGTGGCCATATGAAAACCCATTTTAGGTTGTGATTCTTTCTTTTTCTTTGGATAGTGAAGCACTATAAAAGAAAATTCAGTTTGATTCAAAAGATACTAATTTACATGCTTCAAAAAAAAAAAAATACCAATTTACAATTTAAATTTTTTTGTCTGGAGTTCATACAAAAATAGCTTTACCCATGGGTGTTTTGACTATCATTTGCACAACTTATGCATTTGAGTTACAACCTTAAATAGCATGAACTCAAGACAAGCTTTTACAAGTTGAGTTACAACATAATCTCAAAACTCTACGACAATATCATAGTAGTTTGAAATACCATTTTGTCAAGTATGTTGGGTGCAAGGGTACTCTTGGGTGAGACTCACGAAAACAGTTCGTGCGAAACAGCATTTTTCTAATAGTATATATGCTTGGTTTTATTTCAATGGACGTGACTATGACTCTAAACCGGTGGCGGATCTGTATTGCATTCAGGGGTTTTATTGAATCCCTTGAATAAAAAAGTTTTATACTAATACCTTTATATAAAAAGTTTTTGAATCCCCTGAAAGTTTAAGTTTGTACTATTATCCTTAAATTTGCATCTAACTTTTAATAAATTTGTCTTATTAATCTCTGTAAGGACTATTTATTTAACTTTTATGGAAGTAATTTTATCGACGTTACACACTTTTATGGACTACTTTTTATTTTTCGTATACTTTAAGACTTAAATGAGAACGAGTGTGTAAACTTAGAAACTAATTTGATGATTTATTCTTAAATGAATTTGGAGCTAGATAACTTGATTTCTGAATTTTAGTAAATTAAGTTAAGTTGAAAAAAAAAATTTAAACAATTCTTTTTTTTTTTGACAATGAAAATTTAAACAATTCTAAAAACCAAAGATTTTGATAATAATTTTTTTTTGGAATCCCCTAACCTAAGATCCTGTGTCCGTCACTGCTCTAAACTCAAGTCCAACTTGAAGCTAGTGAGAGTAGCTTTTACGTTCCCGGAAAATCAAGTCTGAGATTTGCTATTGTGAGACTATATTTGTCATCCTTACCCTTTTTAGATAATGATTTGTCATCCTTACCCTTTAATAACCCCTTCAATTAATACTTTTATAACTATAACTTTTTTTCTATCGCCAAGAAAACTATAATCCTTTTTTATGATACGAGAGAGCAATACATGTATTGCACTGTATATTAAATAATTTTTTATTTCATTTTTTATTAAAATACTTTATATTTAATTAATTAGTTAATTATCAACAATGGTTTGTCTAAATGATAATTGAGTTCAGATCTTACCCTAGGATCTCAAGTTCGAGTCTTAGGTGTGGTAAAAAACTCTATTGAAAGGAGTAAAACATACAAACTGACAAAACTAAGTAAACATGTGGTCATTATTTTTTAATCGAAAGTTATATTACTGTGATCAATTTCTAATACGACAATTAAACGAATAGAAGAAGGATCATAATTGGTATTTGTTTGCTTTTTTATTAAATTCTTTATTCTCCTTTATAATCAGTTTTAATAATAATAATAATAATAATATAATTATAGTATAATAATAATAGTGTCTTTTACTCTTTTAGATACAGTATTGAAATTTATTATATTTTATTTTCATTTTGGAACTTTAATTTAGATACTTTACATTTAGTATTGTTGTGCTAATATTAGTATCTTTATTATTTTATTTTATCAAATATTATTATATTGGTATATGCATACAGAAAAATAAAACAAATTGTTCAACTCTTTTTGACCGATTTCCAAGCCTGCTCGAATTGTACACACTTTGATATATAGGATAAAAAGTTGAATAATAATTTGATACTTATATTGTCTTTCATTTCTTTTCTCTCCCACATCTTCACTTTTGTTTTTGGACTAGTGGAAGATTTTTCTTTTCCTTATGTTATACCATTACGCGTTCTGCTCAAAAAAATACCATTAGGCGCCTTGCTGTTAGGTGCCCTAAGCGTGGTCCCCAGCTCCTTGTCCTGATGTGCCTTACACGTGGTCCTCAATTCCTTGTCCTCATGTGTCATATGCCTTGTATGTGGTCTCTTTTTCCAGCATATTTAGAATATATTCCTCAGACTTTTTTCTCTTTCCACTCATAATGTGATGAATTAGATAAGTTCTTCCCTTCCCCACTAACATTGCTTATAAAAAATATTAACACGGCTCAACCTTCAACAGAAAATACTGATAGGTATTAAGACTAGTCTGAAGAAAAAAGTCACATGAATGCACAAATCATAGAGGAAAGAAATAGAGATTAAGAGGATAGAGAAATCACAATTGTCATATTCTATGCATATCTCTCCATTTTCTATTCTTCATTAGATCTAATAACATAACCTATTCTCTCAACTTTCATTTGTTGCATTTAGTAATTTTATTTTTGTTGCGTTCTCTTAATCTCTACTAAACTTTGATCGACAATCTCCGAACAACTTAGCTTCAGTGTAATGGTTGAAGATTTAGTGCTTTTTAGGCTTTTATTAGGTATATTATTCTTTCAGCTGTCATTACCTTGATTATGGTAACAAAATTTATATCTTAAAAATCTTGCTTCCTAACAAAATTTCTATCATAACTTATAGTTTTGGAAATTGTAAAATCAATAACACATGGAAATTAGTCATTTATATTTTCTCTTCAAATTATAGTTTTTCAGAATATTAGAAAGTTAATTTTATATTAAAAGATTAATATCGTTGGACTTTTCGGTCGTATCCATTTATTCCGGTTATAAATACATCTGAGCCTAAATTTAATCTCTACGATAAAGGATAACATTTGACTTTGAGTCTCATTTGCGATCACTTTAGTCCTACCACACACACATTCCATAGTTTATAGGCATGTTTAATACTTGTAGCGACCGAAAAATCCCAGAAAATGATTCTTCGAAAGTTCAAAAATGAAGCCGCCACCGAAATTCTAGTTTAAGGGCAAATTCGGAAAATCCCTTCAAGTTTGGACAATGCGAGTTTAAGGTTCGGGAGTCGTTATGCGTGGGGAATGTATTAGCACTCCACGACATCATTTTGTCCAATTAATTGTATTTTATTATCATTTTACCCTTTTTATTTGAATTTTGAAGGAAAGAAGACTTAATTAAAATTTTAGTTTTTAGTGTTTGACGGGAGTGGGCCCCTGCTCCTACGTACCTCCGGATGCAATGGAGGAATCAAAGCTACGTAGTTCTTCCTGAAAAAGTTTGTTGGTTGGTGTTTTTTAATGTAGGGGTTTTAGGACTCTTGAATCAGCATAAACTCATTCGTCCTAAGAACACCGACTAACCTCACAGTATAACCGACTTAATCCCCTACTTGTATTTTAGAAGAAAGTATTTATAAGTTTTTGTTTAAGAGAAATTGATCTTTTTGAGAGAATTAAGTAAAAAAGAGAAAATGGGTGAAATAGTGAAAATGGAGTGCTATTTAGCTGCAGGGAGTTGTATAATGAAAAGAGGTGTAAAAAGCAAGTAGTTTTTTTTTGTTTTTGGATTCTGGTTTTCGAATGGGCTTTATAGACAAGGCCTGCGATAAAAACTGGGCTGTAGGAGTGGTGGTTGTTGTGGTTCTTTCCTCTCCTTCTCTCTCTAATCCTACTACTATTTCTTATTCCCATTCATTTCTTATTTTCTAAAACTCCAAATCCCCCCTGTAAGTAGTGTCTTTAACTATTATATATAAGATAAGATGGAATGCTCTAGTGCTCATGTGAAACCAATAAAGTGATTTTCTCACACTACTCACGTGATGGTACTTCTTGGAGATAGGCACAAACACATGCTGAGCAGTGTGCAACAGATACCTCACAGCTAGCAAATGAGGTTTTGTATGTGTAGGTGCCTTACTTGGTGATACAATGTCATAAAGATGATAAAAGATGTTCTGAACTTTAACCAAGAATAGAGAAGCTTACTTTTTTGGACAAATAGAGAAGCTTACTTGATGCCTTCTTTTTAATTTTTAATTTTTTAACAGAAGTAATATCATAATAAAATATATCATCACCATTTTTGTTTCTTATTTTTGTTTTATTAAAGCACTACTAATAATAATAGAAATGACACAAAATTGCTAACAAGCACCAACTGACACGCGTAATTAAATTGACTCTCTTATGACAAATGATATGCTTTTTTTTAAAAAAAAAAGCGACAAAATACCGTTTAGAATCGGATGTTCACGAAAATATATTTTTTATTTGATTTTCAATTAGTCGGACAAAATTGGGGTATAACAATACTTAATCCATGTTAAAAAATATGAATATGGTTATATACTTAATCCTGATATATCCATTGGATAGTTTATAGGCATGTTTAATTTAACTTTATAGTGGTCCATTTGGTATTGACAGTAAAATGATGCAGAACCGAGAAGAAACTTTCAACATCCTCTTAAGATTTTTTAATTAATCCCACAAATGACCTGCACTCTTAATTCTTATTCAAAATTTGTTCACTCTATTTTTGTCTTTTATATTTGTAAAATGTATAGAGGACATTTCTAATTTGAGCTAGGAGTTTATAGTTCTTTTATCATATTTTCCATTCTTTCACCTAAATGAGCCACCATAAATAGAATTAGTACTGTACATTTTCTCAAGGCATGTTGTTTTGTATCTAAATCGGACGGTCAATATTCCAATCGCATGAATTTGTTTTATTTTGTCACCCTTCTGCCACGAAGAAACAAACCACATGCACCGTTGCACCTCAACTACTGATCAAGCACAAAATATATTTTCCATCCCCATATAAGCTACTCATTCTTTCACTCTTTCCTCCATTATTTCCTATTTCTTCTCTCTAGTTTTTTCATTCAAGTTTCCCATCTTCTCGCCCTCTCATAAACTGACCTTAACTCCTTCATCTCTTTTATTTTTCATCTTCAAATACATCATCCAAAAACCAAGCTTGACGAAGATGAACATTGGAAGTGGTTCTTGATTATTATCTCTCCCTCTCTTCTCCCTCAAAACTTTGGCTCTCTCTACATATTTAGGTATGAGATCTCAAAGTTTTTTCTGTTTTTCTTGTCAAAGTTGTTCATGAAATGATAAGAAATTGTTTTTATGATTTCATCACAAAAACCTTTTTGTATCCATTATCTTTTCTAAGCATATTTTGAACAAAACTTCCAATCTCTTTTAGTCTCAAAACTATGGCCCTCTACTATAGAAAGAGAAGACTTCTTTTTTACTTAAAGAAACGACTTTTACCTTATAAGAGAATAAAATGTTAATAAAAATGATTTTTTACTTAATATTTAAATATGTTTTGTTTTAAAATAATTTTGTTTTATTTGAGTTTAAAAACGAAAAGTTTGAGTTTTGAATTTTGATGCAACTGGAGGATGTAAGATTGATAAAAAAAAGATTTAATTTTAACACATTAATAAAAAGTGGTTAAAATTATGCAGCACAAAGATTAATTTTTAAAGAAAAATTTGATCTTTACAACTTGAATGCCATTTTCAAGCTTAAAGTTTTGATGTTTATATGTTTATGATAAATATTTGGTAAAATGAAAAATTTGACAAAATTTAAATGATTGTCGTAGAGTTTTTAAAAGAGTTTTATAAAAAAAACTTGATTTATGATTTAAAACTTAGATCTAAAAGAAAAGTAAAATCTTTATAAAAAATGCAGAAGCTCTTTAGTGCTAAAAATGTTTAAATGATTATGCTAAAAATGTAGATGCTCTACTTAGTCATGAACTTCTCTCTTGCATATATTTTTCTCATTATTCTTTTTGCAACTCCCATTTTATGTTCCATTTTTTTGTTGTACTTCCGATTTTCAAGTTTTTTAAATAAAGTTGAGCTCAAAATAGAGATTCATGGTGAGTTCAAGGCATTTTGTTGTAGTTAAAAAATCAGTATCTTCAAGTCATGTAAGGTGTTTAATCCTTTCTTAAGATGATGCAAACTATTATTATTTTATTTTGTAGTATGGATTTGTTTGTGTCCCTCGTCACTCATTGAGATACCAATTTGTAACTTTTGTTTTAAAAAATATATATGTTTTTCTATTCATTCTACTAATGTGTGATAAATATTTAGAGATTATGTTTGTTTTTTACTTTACTTCACTTTTAGTTGTTTTGTTATTTTTAATCACAAAATTTTTTAGCTACCGCTGTTTTTTTTTGCTATTTTTTGTACTTGTTATTTCCATTACACATGTGTATCGTGTACATCACCCACTCCCTTTGTTCTTTTATTATGCATATCTCTCCATTTTCTATTCTTCATTTGATCTGATGACACAACCTATTCTCTCAACCTTCATTTGTTGCATTTAGTAATTTTATTTTTCTTGGGTTCTCTTAATCTCTAGTAATCTTGATCGGCAATCTCAACAGCTCAGCTTCAGTGTAGTGGTTGAAGATTTAGCGCTTTTTACGCCTTATCGGACTTATTATTCTTTCAGTTGTGATTACTTTGATTAAGGTAACAAAATTTCTATCTTAAAAACTTTGCTTACTAACAAAGTATCTATCTTAACTCATAGTTTTGGAAATTGTTAAATCAGTAACATATGGAAATTAGTCATTTATATTTTCTCTTCAAATTATAGTTTCTCTGAATATTAAAAGATTAATTTTATGTTAAAAGATTAATGTCGTTGGACTTTTCGATCGTACTCATTTATTGTTGTTATAAATGTTTTAATATTAATAAAAATTTGACACAAAAAATTCTAATAAAAGCTACAAAATTGAAATAAAATGATAAATGCAACTTTAAATCTCGTCCCCAATTAATAACTTTCTAGATCAATCCCTGATTACAGAGAAAATTAATTCATAGATTAGATAATTAATTTATATATCTCACCATAATGAAGTTATCCTCGTCAAAGAGTTCATAGAAGAAGAATAAACTTACATAAAGAGAAAATATCATTGTAGAGCCCGAATTACTTGACTGGATTATGTAGAGTTAATTAGTCTCCCTCTGCCAATGCTTTATTGAAACCACTCCCACCTTTGAAAACCATTTGCTTTATTGAAAACCACTACTCCTACTATTTTTCTACATGTTCAAAATTCTCCACTTTCATACTAATCTTCGAGACACCTCATTTTTCTTCTTCTCACAATTTCTCCTCTTATTCTTCATACTGAGTACTAGTAACATCTTCAAGACACCCCTTCTTGTTCATGAAGTGTTGTAGCCCCACCTCCCAACGCCTCATTCTACCTCCATTTTCCTAGACTACAAAACACAAAAATACAACATATTAAAGCCTTCATGTCTTTCAGAAATGTGTAATTTTTCTGAATTCAATCTCCCCAATTCAGTGCCCCAACAAAATTTACAAATATGTCCCACTCATAACACTTAAAACAATCTAAATGTATATTTTATTATTTTTTTCTCAAAAAGTATTGTTGCAAGACCCACATGTTAGAGGAGAGAGGTGGTACCTATACAAGACTCTCTTTCCAATGGGTACCCAATTTATGTCCTCCCCATTAGGTACCTATCACTCTTTTATAATTTTTTAATGTATCTAATAAGAACTTCATCTCTCCTATCCAGAACCCCAACAAAAATTACTAAAAGGGTCCCACTTTCATGTCAACTACAAGTTTTTATTAGTTTTTTTAATCAAAAGTGAGACTATGGGCCCACACGTTAGAGGAGAGTGAGAGTTTTCTATTTAAGAGTTCATTCTTAACAGGTACCCATTTTTTATTCTCCATAATGAGGGTACCTATTAAAATCTCCAGCAATGGATTCCTGGTGGTATGGCGGAAAGAGCTTCTATCTACGAGAAGTTATTTGCCCTAGTGTTCTGTTTCTAAATTTACATGTTTTTTTTTTGATTGGATTTGTTTTTAATTTTTATCACATCGTAACAGCGGAGCAACATTTAATACTCGAGATTTGAAACTTTTGGCAATTTTCCAAATTTGTGAGATTCATTTTATTTTTTTCTAAATGCTTTTGGGTTTTTTTGTTTTATGTTTTTAATTTCTTTCGTATTAATTTGTCAGACACCATCAAAGCAATGAGCTCATTCATATCTTCACCGATGATTTGTAGGGTTTTCATAGAAAGAATTCAACAAGCTGAAGAAGAAGCTGCATACGTCGCAAATGTTCGACGGATGAGGATCAACAATGTGTCTTTACTACGTACGTCAATGACCCATTCGGGTATCATTGGCAGATACCACTTGAAGTTTTTTTTTCTTTGCAAATTAAAGGGATACCACTTGAAGTTTTTTGGGCATATTAACAACAACTGATCAAGTAGTAACAATTTATTGTTGATTCAGTGACAATTTATGTTTTATCATTTTTTTTGACACACTGGTGTGAGAAAAAGGTGTGCAAGTATACACAGTCACAAACAAGTAGTATAATAAGATCGAACACACATAGATGGGATTGATTCTTGAAGCTTTAATACAATGTAATTAGTGCAAGTAACCATGTAATAACAATATTGAGGTGAGGTGTGTTGTAACAACTTGTAAATAAAGTATAAATAAGTGTAGTGATGCAATAGAGAGATTATAGTTGGAATGTATTCACCAAGTAAATCACTTTTAAGTGTTAAGTGCAGTATGTAATGCAGTGCATTGAATGCTCTTGCAATTGTAATGTGTCTTTCAGTCACTGTCTTCAGAGTTTCATTACAAGCTCTTATGGTTAATATGCTAAGTAAGTTCACTCATGTGGTATCCCATTAAAAGCAGACATGATTTACAATTAAGAACTCAAGAACTAATATGAGTGAGTGTTTTAAATAAATGAAACTTTATTAAAACAATGCTAAGTGAACTTATTTAAAACACTCACCCATATTAGTTCTTGAGTTCTTAAAATTGTAAACCATGTCTGTTTTTACAAATCTACTTATTCTAAGTGATCAATCTGAAAATAAGTGTTGAAAGAAGTATCACACAAGAACTAAAGTGCACACATTACAGATAAGCACAATAACTTACTTAAAGGAACATTATAAGGTTAGAATATTCCAACTAAGATGAGTTTAGCTCATGATAGGCATTGCAAGATATATATAAACTGAATAGATCATATTTATATATCATATAAGTAGTAATTACTAGCCGAATTAACCTGCGTTGTTGACTATAACTTCTCTCTTCCTCATATTTTTTTCCCATGTTCTTTCATCTCTTCTCTCTTCATCTCCTTTTCTCTTCTCTTTTCTCTCTTCAAACTTGTTCATAACTTCTCTCTTCCTAAAATCGTTTCAAAACCCAGAATCATCACTTCTCGTTTCCGACTTGGTTTGCGGTTGGAGTGCACTGGTTTGTTGCCACAATGTTGAATCGAGTTTGCATATAAGCAACGGGTTCATAATTTGATTGAAAATCACAAAACGGGAAAAGAATAACACAACTTCTATTACAAACCAAAGTCCAAAAAAACACAGAAAAGTTACAACACCATAGTCATTCTTTCATAGAAAATACCCAGATCTGAGAAAAATGAGGAAAATCCGATAAGAGAAGAACAAGAGGTGGTTATGGGTCTCCTCCCTCTGGTTTTGAAGAAATGTGCATGAACAATAGATGTGTAATTTTTGTAGCCCCATTTGGTTGAGAAGAAGACTATCGCTTGTCTAATGGAGAAGAAGATATGGTTGAAGAATAATGGAGAAACTTGTAGTTACTACAGTAGTAGTAGTAGTAGTTAAAAAAATTATATATATTTTTTTTAAAAAATAAAATAAACTAATTTAAAATCATTTAAAAAAACGCATTAAAAATACCTTTTTTAAAAAAATTAAATACATTACTGGCGAATTTTGGTTGCTTATCATCTGGCGGATTTTCGCAATGAGTTCTTGGGGAATTTTCGCGTCGGTAATTCTTGCGCGAAATTTCGCCAAGAACTCCGTCGATAATGGTTAGTCATGAGCGTTTCTTCAAGCATTTCTAGCGGACTGAATCCGCCAATAATGTTCTTTTTCTGGCAGATTTCTAGCATTACTAGGGATTGTGTCCGCCAATAATAACCAAATTTCTTGTAGTGTATAAATGAATAGATCATATTTATATCTAAACTGCACTTAGTAAATACTACGGGTTGAAGTAAAGGAAGATGTGTCAATTCCTTCTTTGCCTTCTTACAAAATAACAACTATCTAAATCTATTGAAATTTGAATCTAACTTATGGATTGTGATACATCTTCAAGTGAAGAGTGGAGGTCCTTGTATAATCTTCATAAAGGTGAACCCTTCCTTGGAGGTGAAGTTAACTTGAGGTGTAACCCATGGTTAAGTTCAGAAGTTTTCATATAGCAAGTTGAAGCACACGCTCAATTGTAAAGGGAGGTCCAATAAGAGATGAGCAGTGTTCCTATATGAGTAATCTTCAAAGCTATGTTTCTATGGTGGGTGCCAAAATGTGCAAGTTGCATATGCCTTTATCACTAAGAATGAGGTCAACAAGCAAGTGGTGGTGCAAGTTGATAGTCCAATCAATCCTATCCATGTATAATTCCAGTGCAGGTGCATTCTTGTAATCTGGTGCAGGTGCACTGTGTTAATCCAATGCGCATCCTGTAAGCTTCACTAAACAAACTCATCAAAATACCACAATATATCCAAAATGGCCTAATCATAAGCTTAACAATGCTTAAACACTCAAGTATTGCTTTTTCATATATAATACTACCATTATTCCTTATCTTTGCTTGAAAGAAAGCAATTTCTAATATTTAAATGTAGGAATAACTCTGTATAAAATAGAGTTATCACACAACAATTTATGTTTTATATTTACTACATAAATTTTCATTCCATTTTAAATATGTTTGTGTTATCTCAGTGGCACACAATTGTGTAAACAAGTTGTCATTTTCTTCATGATAAAATGACTAAAATCCAACGCCGTTATCCTTTCTGAAAATTGTTAGGTCTCCTTCTCTATGAAGTGTTAAATTAAATATAGGATTTTTACTGTGGGAAAAATATTGAAATAAAAAATTAACTTTCTTGAACGTCTTATAAGTTTAGCGACTCTATCCTTTTTGATTGGTGTAATTATTAGAAACGCCAACTACCCAGGTGCATTATGAGTTTTAAAATTCGTGTATTGAGATAGGATGTTAATTAAAGGTAAAATTTTCACTTTCAGAAGCAGAGTAATTTGAGTTTAGAGTTTAGGGTTTAGCTAAACAAATCAGATTAAGTACTATTATATTTCAATATTATATTACAAACACATGCAGGTATAAAAACAGATCAAAATTCCATACATTTTTAAGAATTGACTATTCATAACTAACAAACATATAAATCCAGCACTTGTTTAAATCCTAATTAACACACTAACGAAACAATGGTACAGTTACTAAAATAATAACCTTGTATAAAATTAATCCAATTGAACTGACATAGCCACCTACATTCAAATTTATCGATTACATTTAGGTTAGGGGTGTCCACGGGACCAGGTTGACCGAAGCTTGCAAGATTAAAACAATGCCCAATCAATCACCAAAAAATTAAAGCTTAGAAAAAATATTTAAATTGCATCACATTTTAAGTCCCTAAAGAAAAAGTTAACACAGTAGGACAAAATTCTCATGGAGTTACAACTTACAACAGATATCTATTACTTAATTGGAATTATTTTGTTTTATGATCAATGTAATCTCATTCTGTTATTCATAGTTTCTCACTATTTAATTTACTTATTCTATGCTTAGTGTGAAATAGGTCTATATTACTGAAGCATAATCAATGTATATATGTCTATATATATATCTGTCAATGTAAACATCAGATTATATGCATTAATTTTAGTATTTAATTCTAATAACCTAGTTACATGTCTCCTAAACTTTGTAACTAATAAACCACTTAAGAATACAATACAAATGCTTACTAATACAACTTTCAAATCCTGACTAATTGGTTTCAATACAAATAATGCTTACTAAATAACTTCCAAATCATGACTTGGCAGTAATTATCATGCCTACAAATATTCATCTTCCACAGTTCTCCGGATTCCTTCTAAGTTTGTAATCTTACTCCACATAACATAATACAAAAACCAAAAGATTTTAGGGAAATAAATGAATAAATTGAGTAAAAAAAAAAAGCTAAATGAATCAGAAAAATATATCACATATACGTAGAGTGGTACAATGTAGGTTATGAAGAGTGGTCCAAGTCCAACTTGTTTTTCTCAACTTTCAAGTATAGAATCAAACTGCTTTTTACTCTGTTATCTTCTTTTTTCCTTTTCTTGCCAACAAAATACTTTATTTCACAGCACGCTTCTATCAACAATGCAACATTGTACCTCTGCTCTCCAGCTCCCTTACCACACCTCTCTGTTGAGAAATTATATATAACCAGCTTGTAAATAAAAAAACAAACACAACATACAAACAGCATTTCAAATTTCAAAATCATCTATAAATAAGAAGGCAAAAATGCAACCTTTCACAACCAGCCAGCAACCACTTTACCCCTCTCTCACTTCCTTTCTCTCATTCACTCACTCACTCTCTCTTGCCTTCTTTCTCTTTCTCTTCTTCTCATTCACTGTTAGTGTTTCTCTCCCTGTTAGTGTCGAATCATTCTCGACTGAGAGGTAAATATTTTTAACTGTACATTTTCCAGTTTAACAGTTGTTCCTTGTTTTTTTTTGTTTACTCCTTGTTGTTGTAGTAAGTCCTCTCAAATGTGTTTTTAGCTTTTGATAGACAGCTTGAATGGTGAAAAGCTTAGTGCATACTACATAGGAAGCCTGATAAGCTTTGCTGTAATAACTAATAACTCTTCTACAAATTTGTAACTATTTTGCTGCTCTTAATTTACACTTCTTCCCTTCAACTTCGCTTGATAGAGCTTTGAGGTTTCACTTGTTTGTTGAAATTGGTTGATTCCAACTTTATTGTGAGGGTAGTCATTAATAGGGTTGAGATTGTGGTGTCTCGTAAGTTTTTTTATAACATTGTTGTTCATGGGATTTGTAGAGCACTTATATGATTTTCTACTTCATTTATATAAATTCAACATTATATAAGAAATGTTTAAAAAAGAAAAAGCGCTGAAAAGTTATGTTTTTGCAATAATCAATGTGACATGTATCTATCTAGTTGTGAGAAGTATTCTATTCTCGATACATGGTTTATTCCTATAATGATATGTCATGTACTTGTAATCTGCTGTTTTTTTTTTTTGTTGACAAATTTAGTTCTCGTACATGATCACTTATTAAATTTTCCATATCTTTAAACCTGTTATGGAGAAATCACACGCATACTATTTCAGACTCTCTCTCGCTCAAAAGCGCCAACTATTTGGGCCTTCAATGACCTAAGCCCATAAACGTTCATCCAACAACCTACCATGCACCTCCACAATCAATGGTTCGGATGATAACACCTGTTGCTTCCTAATCCTATAAATCGCATTTATTCCAAGGAGAGAGTGCGCGTTAATTATCACTCATTTGCATTAACTCCATCAAGCATCGACTTCAAAGATCGAGTATTTATGCGAGTACACCCCACCGCATCTCTAACAACCAAATCTAACAATCACCGGAACAATCACTTCGGACATAACTCCAAATTGATCAAAACCTTATTACCTACCAACTATCTCGGATATACTTATCTTCGTCTGATACTGCATGAACATTGGCGACCACAAAGGGAGCTTTTCCCGAACTCATTAAAAACTTTATCTATTTATCTTTGATCAAATCATGGATCCCGAATCACAAACCTGGGGTGTGCGGATAGCAAGTATCATCCCATCCACAAGAAGAAGGAACCCCTGCAGGGGATTGCGAAGAACTCCAACTATTCTTCGACCGAAATGTCAATAACAGAGAGTCAACCTCAAATCGAGCTCCTTCACCTCCTACGCTTATTCCCGCTCAAAGAAACACTTTACAACAACTTGTTCAAATTCTAAATCAAAGATAATGAAGCATCTCAAGCTAGAGCCTCCGCATTTCGTAATTGAAGCCGAGATTGCAGTTATCGGGCCCGAGATATTGCGGATCGGGGTTCTCCGCAATGATATGATCCCCTGATTAACCCGATAGACGAGCTCGAGCAACCCGGAAAACCACCGAGCTCAAAGACGACATCGTTCTCCCCGAGACGACGCGTCATTATCATCGCTCTCCCCACAGAAGACGAGAAAGAAAAGAGCCGAGGCAACTCTTGAGATATAGAGGACTCGCGAAGAAGATTCCTCTAATGCATCATCATCACCACGCAGACAACGATCTAGGAGCGAGAAAGTCCTCCAAGGCGAGAACATCACTACTATAAAGAGAGAGCCCCTAACGAAAACAACATCATTCCAATTACCAACCTCGCAGCGTCGAAACCAGAGAAGAAACAGAGGTACAACCTCCGAGAAGAGGACCGCTCACCTCCGAAATAGATTATTTCCCGCTCCTGCAGAGGTTTAGAGAAACCTCCTGAACACTTAAAGATTTATGACGGCCTCTGAGACCCTGGATGTTCATTTAGAATACTATGAAACCATGATGCAATACCGAAATGCTCCGTGAGATCATGTGTAGACTTTTTCCTCACCCTTGAAAAAAATCTGCAGTTTTATGGTTCGAGAGACATCCCGGCAAATTCAATCTCTTCCTGGGAACAACTTTCCAAGTTATTCTCGGCGAGCTTCGCACATTCGAAAGTAAGGCCGAAATCATGGATGGTGTTGCATGCAATCCACCAAGCCGATGATGAATCTATCCGGTCTTATATTGCAAGATTCAACACTGAAGCCGGAAAGGTGCATGGGTTAAATGAAGAATTTCGTCTGTATTTCCTATCCCAGGGTTTACGCAGAGGCACTTTATTCCAAATTGACGTAAGCATCAACCAACCCTCAACTTTAGGGGAGTTCCTCCGACTTTCAGAGAAGTACATAGATCATGAGGAAGGCGATGAAGCTAGCAAGTTCTTTGTGAAAAGTGTAGCAAACCAAACCAAAGAGAGCCGACCTCGAGTCGAAAAGTCAAATCCGAATACTGAAATTCCTCGGAGATTCCAGACCGGCGGTCCATCTAGGGAATTCAAACCTCGACAAGGGCGACATCGAGACTACACCGAACTCATATGTGGAAAGGAGAAGATCTTGCAAGAATGTCAGAACAATGAATTCAAACACGTAAGGTATCCTGATCCTATTCCCCAAAGGCCGGGAATGAGGAACAACAAGTACTGTCGTTATCACCAAAGCGCTACCATGACACAAATCGGTGCAACGCCTTAAAAGACGACATTGAAGACCTTATCAAAAAAGGAAAACTCGGGCAGTATGTCAAGAAGCCATTCCAACAAGAAAAAAGCATCAAACAAGAGAAAGAGGTTGACGAAGTAAGAGGAAAAGAAATCATAGATTATAAGGAAGAGCCAGACACTCGAAGAAGTAGAGGCCGACCTGTGGTAATGGTAATCTCAGGTGGTGAAGTCCAAGGAGCTACAGCAAGAACAATCAAAAGAAAGTGGAAGGAAATTCAATGTGTAGCATCTACATCATCTCGCCTGAACCAAGAATAACTCGTCCCCATTATCGTTTGGAGATGACGATCTTCTAAACGGAAGGTAAACGAAGACATTCCACCGTTAATCTCAACAATAATGGCCGAGAAAGAGATAAGAAGAATTTATTCCTCCCGGGGTTTTGGAAAAAGGTCTAGAAGGTCTATCCCCACCATGCAAGCGGCCGTGGGGAGAAAGAGTTGTGAGAGATCGGTAGGAGGTGCAATGTGAGCGTTTGCGTGAATTTGGCAATTCGGACATTTCTTCACATAGTTTCTTGCATCGGCTTCAATGGTTGGCCAAAGTATCCGCTCTTAACACCTTCACAGCTGAGATCTACCACCTAAAATGTTGGCCACATATTCCTTCATGAATTTCCATTAACACATAGTCGACCTCAAATCGTTCTAGACATTTCAATAACGGTGAAGAGAGCGCCTTCTTGTAAAGTCGCTTCATTGAAAAGCGCAAAGATCTTTGCTTTTCTTGGATGATCTTGGCTTTGCGAGGATCGGAAGGTTACTGCGTTCGACATGATGTAATTCAAGATAGGAGCAATCCATGTTTGATCTTCATTTATTACGTGCACCGATGACATTGAGTGTAAATCATCCCCAAAACTAGGTTTCTTTGAGGATCTCTTGTATAAGCGATCGGTGATTCCCGATAGTTTTGGTGCTTGCTAATTTGGAAAGAACATCGGCTCGAACGTTGTTTGTTCTTGGGACATGTTTGACCTCGCGAAATCAAATTCGGTCGAGTTTCTTGACATGATTCGGTATTTTTGGAGGATTGGCTCTTTTGCCCGTCGCCCCGATCACGGGAGACCACGAGGAGTGAATCGAGATGGAGATTTAGCCGGTGATGATCGGAGATCGGAAGCCAATCGTAGGCCGCCAATGCATGCCGTATTCACTTGATTATTTGAAGTTGTAAATTTGAAAGTGAGTGATAATTCTATAACCACCCGGAAGGACTTTCAAGAATAATTACTCCCCTTTCCTTTGGGATTGGAAGAGCCATCGACATGGATTGTCCATACTTCATTCTCGCCTCTGCCCAAGTCATTTCTGCTACAAAGTCGGCTAATACTTGAGCTTTCATTGCCGATCTTGATTCATATTTGATACCGAATTCGACAGCTCTCACGCCACTTTATTATTCTTCCGAAAGATCTGGGCGATGTAGGATTTGTTCGATCGGATGGTTTGTTCGAACGACAACTTGGTGAGAAACAAAATAATGTCGAAGTCGCCGAGTAGCTATTACTAAAGCCAAAGCTATTTTCTCTATTTTTGATATCGGAGTTACGCCTCTTGTAAAGCTTTGCTCACAAAAATGTCAAGCTCTGTCCTCTTTTGTTTCTCGGACCCGGTCTTGCCCCTAATGCTTCCTCGGATATTGAGAGATACAAATATAATACTTCCTCGAGCTCGAATCGGGTTAATATCGGAGGTTCGATAATATCTTTTTAATCGGGTGGCGCCTCGTCCGGATTACGTAGTCCAAATAAATTGATTCCTTTTTTAAAAGTTTAAAAGGGGTAGTGATTTAAAAGCGACATTTGAGATGAACCGAGATAGAGTCGCAATCATGCCGTTAAGTTTCTGAATTTCTTTCTTGGTGTTTGGGGTTTTCATCTCGTCATTTGATTTGCATTTATGCAGGTTTGCCTCGATCCTCTTTTCGGTGAGATAGAATCCCAGAGAATTTTCGGCTTTGACCCAGAAAGTGCATTTCTCGGATTTAATCTCATCCTGTTTTTCCTTATCTCTGAAAAAAGCTCTTTGAGATCGGTAACATGACGATTTGCTTGCCATCATTTGTCAATATATCACGATGCAAAGTGGGTTGCCCAACGCAAGGTTGAATATCGAGAAGGCGGAAGCAACAACCAGCGCGCGGATGATTTTTAGTTAAAGCTAATTTTGTGGCGAGCTCAAATATACTACCGATTTAGGACATGATCTATTCATTTGTCAAGTAGTATATTTGAGCTCGCCATAAAATTAGCTTTAACTAAATCATCTACCGCCTTGGTCGTTGCTTCCGCCTTTCTCGATATTCTCAACCCTTTGCGCTTGGGCAACCCACTTTGCATCGATATATTGACAAATGATGGCAAGCAAATCGTCATGTTACCGATCTCAAAGAGCTTTTTTCGAGATAAGGAAAAACAGATGAGATTAAATCCGAGAAATGCACTTTCGGGTCAAAGCCTAAAATTCTGGGATTCTATCTCACCGAAAGAGGATCGAGGCAAACCTGCATAAATGCAAATCGCTGACGAGATGAAAACCCCAAACACCAAGAAAGAAATTCAGAAACTTAACGGCATGATTGCAAATTCTATCTCTGCTCATCTCAAATGTCGCTTTTAAATCACTACCCCTTTTAAACTTTTAAAAAAGGAATCAAATTTATTTGGACCACGTAATCCGACGAGGCGCCACCCGCTTAAAAAGATATTATCGTAACCTCCGATATTAACCCGACTTGAGCTCGAGGAAGTATTATATTTGTATCTCTCAATATCCGAGGAAGCATTAGTAAAAGACTGTCCGAGAAACAAAAGAGGACAGAGCTTGATTTTATTTTGTGAGCAAAGCTTTACAAGCGCCGAACTCCGATATCAAAAATAGAGAAAATAGCTTTGGCTTTAGTAATAGCTACTCGGCGACTCGACATTATTTTGTTTCTCACCAAGTTGTCGTCGAACAAACCATCCGATCGATAAATCCTACATCGCCCGTAACCTTTCGAAGAATAATAATAAAGTGAAGCGCAAGAGTCGTCCGAATTCGATCAAATATGAATCAAGATCGCAATGAAAGCTCAAGTATTAGCCGACTTTGTAGCGTAAATGACTTCGGCAGAGACCGAGAATGAAGTATGGACAATCCATGTCGATGGCTCTTCCAATCCCAAAGGGAGTGGGGCTTTTAATTATTCTTGAAAGTCCTTCCGGGTGGTTATAGAATTATCACTCACTTTCAAATTTACAACTTCAAATAATCGTTGAATACGGCATGCATCACGGCCTACGATTGGCTTCCGATCTCCGTGATCACTCGGCTAAATCTCCATACCGATTCACTCCTCGTGGTCTCCCGTGATCGGGGCGTCGGGCAAAAGAGCCAATCCTCCAAAAATACCGAATCATGTCAAGAAACTCCCGACCGAATTTGATTTCGCCGAGGTCAAACATGTCCCAAGAACAAACAACGCTCGAGCCGATGTTCTTTCCAAATTAGCAAGCACCAAAACTACTGGAATCACCGATCGCTTATACAAGAGATCCTCAAAGAAACCTAGTTTTGGGGATGATTTACACTCAATGTCATCGCACGTGCGTATAAATGAAGATCAAACATGGATTGCTCCTATCTTGAATTACATCATGTCGAACGTAACCTTCCGATCCCGCAAAAGCCAAGATCATCCAAGAAAAGCAAAGATCTTTGCGCTTTTCAATGAACAAACTTTACAAGAAGGCACTCTCTTCACCGTTATTGAAATGTCTAGAAATGCATTTGAGGTCGACTATGTGTTAATGGAAATTCATGAAGGAATATGTGGCCAACATTTAGTGGTAGATCCTTAGCCGTGAAGGTGTTAAGAGCGGATACTTTTGGCCAACCATTGAAGCCGATGCAAGAAACTATGTGAAGAAATGTCCGAATTGCCAAATTCACGCAAACGCTCACATTGCACCTCCTACCTGGCCTCACAACTCTTTCCTCCCCATGGCCGCTTGCATGGTGGGGATAGACCTTCTAGACCTTTTCCAAAAAATCTCGGAGGAATAAATTCTTAATCGTGGTCGTTGATTATTTTACTAAATGGATTGAGGCCAAACCACTATCTCGTGATTAAGGCAAAGAATCGCATCTCTTTTTTCCGAAAAGAAATAATTACGATTCGGTGCCCGAGGTGGTAATCACGAGATAATGGAACTCAATTCGCGGATAAAGGATTCAGGAAGTTGATGTCCGATCTTAAAATCAAGCATCGATTCACGCCGGTGGAGCATCCCCAAACAAACGGTCAAGCGTATAGAAAGAAACAAAGTACTTCTCAACGGATTGAAAAAAGGTTAGACAATGCTAAAGGAAATTGGGTGGAAGAACTCCCTTATGTCTTATGGGCATATAGAACAACTCCCCAAAGCTCCACGGAGAAACTCCGCTTCGGTTATCATATGGGAGCCGAAGCCGTCATCCCAAATAAATCGGAGAACTGCTCTTGGAGAACCACAAATCAAATCACCGTAAGACAACGAACAAGCTTTACGAGAAGAGCTAGATCTTATAGAAGAAATCCGGATCACACATCCTCAAGGAAGCCATCAACAAACAAAGGATAGCCACCCGTTATAATCGAAAGTCGTCCCCGAGGAGTTTGACGTCGCGACCTCGCCTTGAGAAGAGCCGATGTAGGGTTGAAAATGCATCACAAGGCAAGCTAGCACCGAACTGGGAAGGTCCATATCGGATCACGACAAAAACAGGAAATGGCGCTTTCGAGCTAGAAACCTTAGAAGGCAAGGCGATCCCAAGAACATGGAACGCCACCAAACTCAAAAAATATTATAGTTAGACTTGCTTTGCTAAGGCATTCTATTTCCGATCTTGTTTAATATAGACTTGCTTTGCTAAGGCATTCTATTTCCGATCTTGTTTAATATAGACTTGCTTTGCTAAGGCATTCTATTTCCGATCTTGTTTAATATAGACTTGCTTTGCTAAGGCATTCTATTTCCGATCTTGTTTAATATAGACTTGCTTTGCTAAGGCATTCTATTTCCGATCTTGTTTAATATAGACTTGCTTTGCTAAGGCATTCTATTTCCGATCTTGTTTAATATAGACTTGCTTTGCTAAGGCATTCTATTTCCGATCTTGTTTAATATAGACTTGCTTTGCTAAGGCATTCTATTTCCGATCTTGTTTAAACATAGACTTGCTTTGCTAAGGCATTCTATTCCGATCTTATTTAATGTAGACTTGTTTTGCTAAGGCATTCTATCTATCGATCTGATTTCTATATAAAATCAAAACATCAATCGATACCGCTTATTTTTACCTAATAAATTTAGGTTAACACAAAAGGAAGAGATATCCGAGATAATAACGCAATCAAAGAAAACCAAAAATATGACAAGTTAATACGGAGATATCATTACAAAAATACCTATTCTTACGGACCCTCGATTTCAAAAAAAAGATGAAAGTAAGCAAATTATACATCTCTGATAAACGATCCTTGACACTTCGTCGATTCCGGTCAAACTCAACAATATGATCATCATGAACCCCGTGATCGGGTTAAGAATATCACGATCGGCAACAAAGTTAGGATTAACTACGGCGACTTGGTCAAGGCGCGTATTGAAAGCTTCGACAATGCCCTCCCGACCCATCCGAATAGCCTTCTTCCGATCTTCCGAGCTTTAACATTTAAAGCGCAGAAGTTTCTCGATCCGCTCTGAAGCTCTCGGAAAAGTATTGGCCGAGACGGAAGGCCGCCAACTCCGCGATCTTAGCATCTTTTTCTTGAAGCTCGACGGTGACCTTTTCAAATTTTTCATTTAATCGCTTCAGTCACCTCTCACCGCTTCTTCTCGCCTCAAGTTGTAGGCGCTTAGCTTCCAAGTCTTCGCACACAGCATAAAGATCCACATCTTTTTGAGATTTCTCGAGATCGCCCGAAGTGGACTTACACTTTTCCGAGTGACTCATACTTGGCTTCAAGATCTGTAAAATAGATAAAAACATAAGTATAAAAGAAGTTGGAAGACCGGGTGGACGAGCTTAGGAAATCGTAAACCGTACCTTTAATTTTTCGTAGTGCAGACCATTTTATCCTCCTTCACCAAGTCGACCATCCTCGAGAACACCACCGAGAGTGAAACTCCGAAGGGGGTCGGGCTTGGAATTTCTCGCCTTGAGGTCATATATGCCCGTGGATCAAAAGGAGCAGCAGGCTTATGTTTTTTGTGCTTCTTTGAATGATCACTCAGATCGATCACATTTTTCTCCCGATCTTGGGGTTTGGACTTCGGAGGAAGTTGACCAGATGGTTGCTTCCTTTTTCTTGTGAATGGCCGAGCTTCCTCTTCGTCTTCCCCCTCGGGATTAACCACAGTAATGGGCTCAGCCGGAGTGACAATTCGGAAAAGTTTCCTCACCGAACCTCGCTACTACTCCCGACGTGAGGTATCACTGGGGTGATTTCTTCAAGTGCTAAGGCTTTCAAAGCCGCCATATTCCGTCTCGGAGCCATGCTATCTACAGATTAAATACAAGATTCTGTTAGAAAGGTTATGCAAATAAAGATCGGCAGATATAGAAAACAGCAGACATAGTAAAGAAATAAACTAAGGGAAACACCCACCTAAAGCTTTCTCGACATGCTCAAACTTAACGGATGCCACCAACAACAACTTAGTATCAAAACCCCAAAGTGATTCGCCTCTATGTTCATTGTTGGTGACGATCCGATCCGCAATAAACCGGAGCACTTTCAAGGTATTCTCGATCCTCCATGTTTAGATGATTCTTTTCAACGAATGCCTTTTGATTCGTCTCGTCGAGTCCAACCAAGAGGAAACTTGGTGGTGAGAACAATGTCGTTCTCGGCATTAAATGTCCCAACTCGGTCTACCACTATCGCAACACCTGGTTCGACCTAAAAAACTTATTTTTCCATTCATACTTCAAACTTTCTCGAATATGGCCGAAAAACCTTGATTCCCCGCTCTGGATCGGAGGCATAATGCTCCAAGCGCCAGGTTTACCGCTGTTCTTCTCGGCCCTTTTATTGACTTGAAACATATGTAAGAAAAGTTGAAGGGGAAAGGGCCGACCTAAATGAATGCATACCACTCAAAAGCTCGTCTTTAATGCCCAAGCATTTGGGTGAAGTTGACGAGGCTATTTCTAACCTAGCCAAAACAGACTGTTGGAAGGCCGTGAATGGAGGACGGATGCGCATGTGAGCTAAGGTCGTCCAGTAAATAATAAACTTGAGAGAATCTGGATAAGTGGCCACATGCTCGCCCTGTCCCATTCCAAAGACACGCCATCGCCAGATCTTTGGCATAAAGCCTTTTGAATAATTGCGATGTCGATCTCCTGAGACAATATCGAATCAGTATTACGGAGTTTTTCTGATACTGTGAGTAGTCGCGAGGCGAGCCCAAGGGGGGAACTACGGGGAGGTCGACATTGTTAACCCCTGAATCTTCATACCCGTATAACAACTCAAAACTTCCGGTATCTTCCGGCTCTTTACCTCTTCTATCTTCACCAACATTTTCCTCTTCTCGGTCAACGTAAAGTCGTCAACATTTCTTCCATCCGATTCAAGATGTCGGATTCTCAACTCGAATCAAGATCGGAGTCGTCTCAAGAGCTCGGATCTATATCCACATCCACTTGAGCCTCCGAGTTCGGATTGTTGGGGAAGGGTGGACGATTCTTCGTCGGAACCTCTTCTCATCACTTCCTTCCTCTGTGCCCTAAGACATTTCTTCCTCAGATTTCGTGTGAAGCCATGCTCTCCTATCTAATGGATTAGAATCGCCTTAGATGCCATTAACTTTCCGATATCGTGGCCTCTAGACTTGCGAGCTTGCTCGGCTTGGTCTATAAGTCGGAGCGCTTTAGCGCGAGTTGTCTGCTTTTGTTTTCGCCGCTTTACCTACAGGAATGGGGGCAAGCTATCGATAAAACCATAAGAAGATGTTGGGTTCACGAACAAGATCGGAAACCCACTAAAACCCCATCCCGGCAAATAAGATGGCGGTGAGGCTAGATCTCGGCCGGTGCAATTGAAAACGGCGCAACGAAGAAACAAATTATACAAAACACAACAAAAAGTAAATTCAAATAAGCACTAACCTCGTAAGAAAGTCTTGAGAAAGAATGAAGAGATTTGATGTCGTAAATCGAAGGAGCGAGCTCGGAGAGCTTAAAACCACAAAGTCGGTAGCTCTGAGTGAAGCAGAAACTAAAAAGATGAATGAATTACCCTTGCTTGTATTTATAAGGTTCTCGAGATATGACCACATTATTCATTCGCGACGCACTCAATCGTAATCGAACGACACAAGAATCGAGGAAGTCATCATTAAAAAGACGCCTCGAGTAATCGTGAACGGTCACATCGATCAACACGAGCATTTAATGCTCATTTAAAAAAGAAATAATATTAAAATGAAGCGTCACCAACACTCAACCATCTTCAAAGATCGGTAGATACGCTTCGGTTTCAACCATCATTAAGGATCGATGATGCAATTCGGTTTAAATCATCTACAAGATCGGTAAGAAAGTCCTAACATAGCTATTTTCTCCAATCTCACTTAAAACGATTTATTTTTATACATATTTCAAGTCTAGTTTGACTAACATGCCAAACCGACTTGGGGGCAAATCACATGGAGAAATCACACGCATACTATTTGCACC
The DNA here is from genome assembly GCA_020916435.1 of Oxytropis ochrocephala. Lineage (NCBI taxonomy): Eukaryota > Viridiplantae > Streptophyta > Magnoliopsida > Fabales > Fabaceae > Oxytropis > Oxytropis ochrocephala. The sequence continues at coordinate 13,511,646 of CM037088.1, read as the reverse complement.
CCTCTCTGCTCAAAAGGCCAACTATTTGGGCCTTCAACAGCCAAGGCCCATAAACGTTCATCCAACAGCCTACCATGCACCTCCACAATCAATGGTTCAGATGATAACACCCAAGTGCTTCCCAATCCTATAAATACTGCATTTATTCCAAGGAGAGAGGTACACATTAATTATCACTCATTTGCATTAACTCCATCAAGCATCGACTTCAAAGATCGGAGTATTTATGCAGTACACCCCACCGCATCTCTAACAACCAAATTTCTAACAATCAAATTTCGGACATAACTCCAAATTGATCAAAACCTTATTACCTACCAACTATCTCGGATATACTTATCTTCAGATACGGTACAGAACAAAACCAGTGAAACCTTAACACTATTTAGTTCAATTCAACATGTCTTTAAGCGTATCTGATAATGTTTTGGTGACCCTCTTATCTTACCAGGTTTTTATCTTCTTACAAAAATATATGTACGAATTCCCTATACTCGGATGATGCTCAAATTACAAGAGTACATGCGAGTGTCGATGAACATCATGTAGTGGATGTGGTTTTATCTGGTATATTGCATTGAGATACATGATACGTCATGCATTATTCCTTTTCACATCCACTCATGATGTTTATCGACTTCCGCCATGCTCATGATATTATTCCCTCAAGCTTCCGCATCCACTACATGATGTTCATCGAACATGCTCTTGTTGCATTTGACTCGTTTACGTGAGTATCATTTCATTTTATTCGTTCTTCATTGATATTTGTTTTACTTCAATATTAACACGATGTACTCCTTCTGGTCTCTTTTATAAGCAAAAAACACGGTTAGATTTTTGTTCTCTTTTATAAGGAAAAGTTAACTACTTTTACTATATTTAAGACTATTATTCCATCTATACATACCCCTCATTTAATGAGTGGTTGACAATAAAGTAAAATAAAAAGTTCTTTTCATTAAATATTAAAAAGGTTAATCTAGTAAATTTGGTTAACTTTTTGTATGAAAACTAGACAATTAATTGTACTTAACTAACTTTCTTAATCAGCGTAAAATTAGTTAATTTTGTTTATAAAAGAGACCGGAGAGAGTATAAATTATTGCGGATTCTGATAGATGATATCTCTCTTATTGCTCATTTCAGGGGGCATATGCCGGAAACATTGTTGGTCTTTTAAGTGTGTGACAGAAGAAGTGAATTTCTATTACATAGTGAATATGGAGAGTTCAATGTGTAAGTCATACACAAGCATAAATAGATATTTATTTTTTTTAACAAGCATCATATTTTTAAAGTGTGCTTCTACCACCTTTTGTATGCATCCTTTTTAGTGTTTTCAAACTACATATTTATTATTATCAACCTTTAATAATTCAACCTTTAATAATTGTAAAACTTTGTCTTCTATTCCCAATATTTTTGGTGCAATGTTCTAATTTGTCATCTACTATGATAAACCTTAATAACGTTCTTAGGCTGCTTTCACGGTGTTTTGAAGGGCAACATATATTTATTTCCTAATTTACCCTTTTTTGGAAGTCATTTTACATCTTTTATATTAATTTATTAATTATTAATAAATTGTTTTATTAAAAATATACAGTTGTCGATGGTGAAGAAGAAAATGTGAGGGAAAATATGGACATAATGAATTCATTAATGGTAAGAAATATGGTGGGGGCAAGATCTAATGCTGCTGAGGTTGCTGCAAATGTGTGTTGTCAAGATTTAGTGGGGGCACGAGTCGGTGCTACTGAGCTTGTCACCGAGGTAGTAGTAGGTTTGGGTGCTCAAGTTGCAGAGGTCGAAATTGAAAATGAAGGAGATACTATAGTATTGGTGGAGTTTGCTGTGGAGGTTCAAAGGGAGCCTAAAACAAAATCATTTCTATGGTGATATTTCATAAAAGGTGACGACGTTGCCATTTGAAACAAATGCAACAAAAGACTAAAGGCAATGCAACAAGTAACTTATGAAACCACATGACTTCCAAATCCTGCATAGGCTTAGGAGAAGGTGGTGCCATGTGTATCCATTAGTTCTCATTTATTAGTTCTCATTCATTAGTTTTTCCTTGATCTTAAAACATTATGCAACTTTTATGAATGTATCAATGTTTTACGGGTTGCAAAAAAAATATTATGCAACTTTTATGAATGTATCAATGTTTACAGGTATTCACCAAAAAAAAATGTTTACAGGTTGCAAATGTATTCCTAAATTTCTTTTATGAATTTATCAAACGACATATTTATTATTATTTTTGAACATCTTGAAATTAATGGGATTCTAACTTTCTTGGAGAAGGTAATAATCCCGACTTTTATCTGCAAAAGTATTTGATAACAATTGGTGTCAATTCTAGCGCTGCATCCTTGTCTTATTGAGATGTATTGACCATACCAGTCTTCAACGTGGCATCTGAGTTTGCAGGGAGACGACTCATGGTGGAGGCGAGGAAGAGCGAAGATAATAATTAAGGTGTTGAAATAGAAAATCTTCGAATGGCAGCCAAAGTTATGTTTGTTCTCAACAGCAACATCGGCATCTAAATTTAGCTTCATTTTGGCATGGGAAATGTCCAATGTATTATGTCTTAGCACAAGGGAAAACATTCATATCAACAAAGGTAGATCAACCACGGGGAACTGATGATATAGGAGGGGTCTTGATTTCAAATTGAGTTTGCTGCATTTTTATATAATACTTATTTCAAGCAAATCAAATCAAATCCTGCTATAACGAGCCAAATATAATCGAAACTTGGTTTGAAGTTTGCACCCTATTCTGGAAAGTAGTTTTTTTATCACAAAGAACAAAATTTGGAAACCTGTTGACAATGGCTAGAGTAATATCATTGTTGACTAAATCATTTAAGAAAGTTATGAGATACGTAATTAATTTGATTAAATATAAAAAGTATTATAATTTTAATATTTATAGATGATTTTGTAAGTTGTTACGCCCACTGACCCAGGTTTTATTTAGGTCCATCCACACTTGGTAAACATATAAACAAATCATTAAAGAAAAAAGCAGCCAAGGAACGGAACGAACCCAATTAAAAAAGTTAAATTGGAAATATCAAGGTAGTTTAAAAAATTGTTGTTGGTCCGAAAAAAGGCTAAAATAATAGTTTTTATGATTCTTCTTGTTGCAGCAGTTGGGGCGTAGACAGTGAGACACTGTTGTCCTATCTTTTATTTTATTTTGAAATTCTTCATTTTTTCTGACAAAAGAATTTTTCTTCGTAACTCAACTAACAAATATCAAAATTGTTACCTAGGATATTATATTTCGAGTTCAAACCTAAAACCACACAATTGTGCATAAGTTTCTAATGGCATCTGGATTCAACATCACGACTTACTAATATCATGATAGAAATCGTATCCGACAGATCCTGAGTTGAGCTCCCCCCACTAGTGCAATGGTGAGGTAAATATAATTAATAGTCTGAAAGTCTTCCCAATTTTTTGTAACAAAAAAATTCTCTCTCTTTCTTTCTTCTCATGTTAGTAATAGAGAGAGAGAGAAAAAATCCAAAAATAAACATAAATGAGAAAGAGACAATGATGTTGACGACTTTAATATGACTTTAGTTTTTCTCATCATGTAAGTTTCGTTTATTTTGTTTGTGACTTTTCTTTTCTCTCTCCGTAATCTTCATTGAGAGAATCAATCAATAGCCCCATCACTGTAGATCCAAATCCCCATTTTATCTCCTTTTCATTATTCCTTCACAGAATCAAAATATCACTTTTTCATTTCTAACCTCTTCTTCTGGGTACAACAATGAGTGTAGCTTCCTCTGGTTTCCGTTTTCTTCATCGGGTAAGTTTAATTCATTGCTTTTCAATTCATTCACGTGTAACATTTTATTAATCTTTTACTTTCTTCCTAGTTATGATTATTTATTGTTTCATTCTCACTCTAATAATGCATTGGTTTTGTTAATCCAAGTGATGTAGTTTCTGACTTTTGTTTCTTTGTTGACCTGGTTGCGTTTTTGGGACGTCAAGTTTTGTTGATTTTGCTTCAATTGCAAAAATACGCTTTACCAAAAGTGGCCCAAGCTTGATTATCTTGATGCATTTGATTTTACCAACTTTTACTTTCTTTTTTCTTTCATCGTTAACCTTGCTTGATTATCCTGATGAATTTGATTTTATAATCTTGTTTTGGACACCTGGTTCTTATTTATTTGGGATATTTGGACATGAATGATCACTCACTCTGATTGTGTTATGTACTTCTGTTTAATTGTGCAGTTGGTTATCTCCCCATTGATAAATTCTTCTTCCACAGTTAATTTGGAGTTGATTCTGTTCTAGATATGAAATAGTATGTATTCCTTATGTAGATACTCTTTTTGTTGTACTTGAAATGTTGCCACTGTTTTGTGGGTCTATTGTAGGAAGGGTTGGACTCATTGTGGGTCTATTGTAGGAATTCTTACCTTACATTTACAAGAGATAGATTCCACAACTTGAACCCATGACCTCCTAATCACATGCTAGTAACTCGAACCTTTGCGCCAAGGTTCCCCTTTTATGTGTATTATTACAATCTTAGACTAAATTTTTGGCGTATCTATGTCTTGTGAATTAAAATGTTGAAAAAGTTTGACAGATAATTGAAGATGACTCGTTGCAGATCTTTGTTAATATTTTATTTTGTTGTCATACTGATTGACTCGCGTTTCTTTTTCTTCAAAATGCTGTTTATTTGGACATCACTTGATTGCCATTAGGTCATATGGGCTTCTCATAATGTAGAGTTATGATGTATTTGCTGATTTTATTTGTTACTTTAACTGTAGGACGACGATGTTCGCTTGTCTCCAGGATGAAAGAACTGTCGAATTAAATCTTGTAATTCCCTTTTTAGGTATGTGCATAAGTTACCTAGAAAAATAAGTTCAGCTATTAGCTGTTCTTGTACTTCCATCCAGTGATAAAGCCTAGAAGTCAAAGTAAAATAGGTTGCCTCTTTTTAGTGTAATTGTTCATTGAGTTACTATACATTCAAAAAAGAAAAACATTTTTGATTTGGATGCAGGTTTTCCTTCCTCTCAAATTGTGGGTGCTTTGCTATATCTTGTGTGATTGAAACCTTGGACATTATTATTTATGGCATTATTGGGCACAAATGTGCAATGCCGTGACAATTTTCCGGGATATTATTCAACAAGGGGTCTCGTCTTTGACTCTGAAGGAAGCACATGGACCTCATCTAATGTTAATAACGAACTACGGACCGGTAGCTACCACATGGGTTCCTTGCCAGTTTCATCACCTTGTACCCTTTTAGGCTATGACAAGGAACTTCTAAAACAGACAATACTCAAGCATGAGGCCGTATTCAGGGACCAAGTATGTTACGTTCATGATTTCTATTCTTGGATTAGATTATCGGTTATTTTTCTGTCTAGTACGTTTCTGCTACAAACTGTAAATAACTGTTTTGTATTTTTATTGAAAAGTATGATTTATGGTGTAATTTACTTAAGCTTTCATATTCTAGTTTTATTAGAAGATTAGGCTCTATGATGCAATTAGATGGTAGTAAGAAGCGTCCTCAATATAGTGTTTTAGGGTCTGAGGTAGTTGCTTTTAGAAGAAAATAGAAATGCAGAGTGAATTTTGAGTTTGAAATAAATTCAATGTTTATAGATGAATAAAATGTATAAAATATCCTAGGCAAATACTAATGAGTGTCCTAAGGGCATTGATAAAGAGCCATGAAATGGCAAGCATTTATTGTAAAGTATAAGAGCAACTTTACACATTAGTATAAGAGCAACATTCAATCAAAATGCTTTTAAAAATTAATTATCATTGAGTCATTTTTATTACCATTCTTAATTCCTTTTTTATAGTTGTTTGTTATTTCTGACAATGTGGCTCTCCATTATATTCTTGAAAACTCATCAATTTGATTCATTTTTAATGTCTCTGAACTGTTCATTTCTCTTCAGATTCGTGAGCTCCACCGTGTTTACCACAAACAGAGGGAACTAATGGAGGAAATTAAATGGAATGAATTATATAAAGATAATGTAAGGTTGGAGGCATCATTGTCTAGTTCCTCTTTGTCATCTAAGGACGCCCAAAAGATATATTCCTCATCAAACCTGCCTTGGTCAACAGCTCGATCATCAGTTACACTTGCTGAAAGCTTCCGGTTTCCACGGACGTTTGCTCAAGAAAAAAGCAAGCAAATATGCCCTGTTGGTGCTTCAACAGTAACTGGAGAATTGTTAAAAGATTCTAAACTACTAGAGTCCAAGTGCAGAAAAATCGGTAAAAAGATATTGGATCTTCAACTTCCTGCTGAAGAATACATTGATAGTGAAGAAGGTGAAGAAAATAGAAAGGTTACTGAAGCGCAAGCGCCCCAGGTGGTGGCTTATTCTTTAAACAGAATGTCTCAGGTTGTGTGCAACAGTCATGACAAATATGAAAATAATTCTAGGGGTTTCGCTGACTTAAATATACCATTCAAGCTTCAAGAAGAGACAGCTACGAAGTCTTATGATATGGAGGCCCCTACACATCATGTGAACAATTCCTTTTATGATATGTCAATGAGAACAAAATATGGATCTAAATATTTGCCCAATTCCTCAGGTATTAGTTCTAAAGTTATTACACTCCTTTTACTTTCAGTTTTTCAACTGCTAAATATAGTCACTTCATACATTCGCAATTATAACTTCGGTTATATCACGTCAAAAAAAAAATTATAACTTGGGTTATATGATTTATCATTTTCTTTTCAGGGCATAGTGGTGGCTTATTAGATTATTTTGCTAAAGTTATTCATACAGAAAAGCATTCTGTTTCAGTTGATTCATTAAGTAAGAATTTGGAGCAATTTAATGACCTCCCACGTTTCAATTTGTTACATCAAATTAACCAAGGACCTTGGACAGAGAGAAAACTTTATATCGGTGACGGTGAGAGCTGTGCACGAACTAAAAGTCCGACAAGTAACAGCTTGCTTGGGGAAAACAGTGTATCGCGTACATATGCTCGACATCAGCTTGTTTCTGGCGCTCATATGATAAATTCTGAGATTTCACCAGTAGATTTATGGAAAACACCTATATCTGACTTTGGCCAAAGTCCGCCAGCGGTTCAAGTATCTTCTGCAGCATTGGCTCAAAATTCTAAATTGTTGATGGGAGTTTCTGGGTTCGCTAGAAATGAGTTTTATAATGTTACTAGTGTTACATCTCGCCCTAATTTAAAAACTCCCAAGAACTTAAACCTGAATTTTATGCCTGCTGGTTATTCTGATTCAACAGCAATTCAAAATATCCAGATTACAGGTGAAGAAAATAAATTTGGGAGCTCAACAATGGCGTTGCCTTGTCAAGAACTTGAAAAAGCTTGCATTTCTGATATAAAGTCACCTCGTATTCACGTGCCTGACTTCGGGGAACAAATTCCTGCAGATGAGCATTTGATGAAGAATCAGAAGAAGAAACATGAATCATTGGCAGGTATTATTGACCTAAATTCAAGCATTGTTGAGGAAGAGAATATGCCAGTAGATGTTGATTTTCATGCACCTGCAAGTTTAGAGAACAAAGAGTGCCCACCTCCCAGAGGAGAATCTGATGAAAACCAGCTTTTGACGCCCTTTCAATCGGCAGAACAAAAAGACCTAGCAGTGCAAGAGGAGCAAACCAGACTTGCGGCAGAGGCTTTGGTTTCCATATCAGGATTTGTGGCCCAGAAAGATATCCAAATGACAATTTGTTCTTCCCCTGAAACTCTTCACTGGTTTGCTGAAATTGTTTCCACAACAGTGGATCATCCAGAGAAAGAGAACATGAGAACTAATGATGTTGAGAAGTTTCTGCATGCTGAAATGGATTCCTTTGAGTTGATGACGTTGAATTTGACCGAGATAAAGGTCCAAGATTGCTGTAAGAATGTGGTCCAAACTGAGCAACTGGGTGGATCAGCTTCACCGAGAAAGTGGGGCCGGACAAATAGGGGAAGACGGCAAAAGAATTTTCAAACTGAAATCCTCCCAAGCGTTGCTTCTTTGTCAAGGTACGAGGTAACTGAGGATCTTCAGACAATTGGAAGCCTTATAACTTCTGGTTCTCTAACAAGTGGAGGTAGAAATGTATTGGGCAGGGGGAGGAGACGAGCCGGTACATCAAATTCGAACATCTCAGACTTGCTGTTGAACTTGAAACAGCTAACTGGTATCACTAAATTGGGCATTGAGAAAAGTGGCCTAAAAAGTTGGGAAAAGACAAGTAGGAAGCGAAGGGGACAGAGAATTCCTACCACTAATCCGCAGTTTATTTTTAATCGAGTACATAACTAATTCATAGACCACGTTCACAGACTCTGAATTGGATGAGATTTTTATCCAAGTATAGGATGATTTGTAAATGACTTAATACACAGTATAATAATGTGACTATGTGAGTATAGTAATTGAAGAACAGAAGAAGAAACATAAACTCTACAGTATATCCTGGTTGTTTCTCTCCTCCCACACCACACCACACCACACCACACCACACAGGAGTTTGAATAGGCTTTTATCTCAGTTTTAATTTTTTTTTTCGTGCCTTAATTTTTTTAATCTATTCTAAACTTTTCCTTCCGAGGATATGGCATGACTTGATATTCAAGGATAAGTATCCACCCCTACCTTGAGATGGCAATTTTCTTATGTCGACCATTCTTGAATTTTGCTCACGGAAATGGAATGATTAAATTGTCGTTACCATAGAAGACACAACTATTCAGCAAGGAGCTCAAGGATTAAGATCCATACAAGATATCTTGAGTGGTATATGGATGATGATCAAAGACAAATGTCGGTATCCAAATGAGCATCAACTGCGTCTCTGGAGGGAAAAGTGGTGGCCACTTGCAAGGACTTTGATGCTCAAGTTAGAGTGTGCCCAAGGAGAAAGAATGATTGTAATTGAAATAGAATAAAAACCCAGATTGGTCTCTGACAAATTTTGTTAGGGACGAATTGGTCTCTGACCATTTTTTAAGATACATTAGTCTCTGACATTTTCAAAATAGGACAAGTTAATTCATTCGTCCATCATAAGTTAAAAACGTTTGTTAGATGTGCCTATGTGGCACATAATGTGTCACGTTAAATGACATGTCATGTTACATTTTTGGACAAATTGGTCTCTCATTTATTTAACCTTTTTTAAGATGTTTAAAAACTGAGACATTTTAATCCCTGTCATTTTGGAATAGGTAGAGGTTAGTCCCTGACACGTTTCTTCTTCTTCCACCAATCTCACTTCTGAAACTAGAAATCCTAAAACACTAAATCAGAAAAAACCCAAGTTCGTTGGAGAAAATGAGGCCTAACCATGGATGCCGCATAGCCAACTCTGATTTTGTGCAACATCACCTTGCCGAGAAAGGCCATAATTTGTACAAAAAAAACATATCATATCAACAACCAGTGCCAGAACTTCTAAATTAGTAATAGTAAAGGGGGAGACAATAAGTCTTCGAAAGGAGAATTTGGTGTTCAAGTAGCACACGTTAGAGATGTTCATGATTTCAAGGTACCCCAGAAAGAGAACAAGTCTATCAAGTCAACCGTAGCAGAATTAGGGTTTTTCTAGTTTAGACTTTTAGGATTTCTGGTGGAAGAAAAAGAAGAATGCCACATGCTAACCTATCCCAAAGTGACAGGGACTAAAATATCCCATTTTTGAAAAATCTTAAAAGGGTTAAACAAGGGACCAATTTGTTTCAAAATGTAACATGACATGTCACTTAACATGACACGTGGGCACGTTATGTGCCACATAGGCACATTTAACAGACGTTTTTTAACTTTGGATGGACGGAGGGACTAAGTTGTCCCATTTTGAAAACGTTATGGACTAACGTGTCCCTAAAAAATTGTCGGCGACCAATTTGTCCCTCACAAAAAATTGTCAGAGACTAATTTGAGTCTTTTTTCTTGAAACATACTTATGTATTTGGACCAGATTCTACAAAATAGGATCGAGTTAGTTAATGGTTATTCACTAATTGGCTTCCCGACTTAAGCGTATGAACAAAATATCCTAAATAGTGGTCAAGAAGAATTTAATTTCTCATTTTATTTATTCTTCAAATTTAGTGAGTTATAGATATTTTGATTCTTAATGTCAAAATTATTGATAATTATACAATTTAACAATTAAACTTCTTTAAAACTCTATCGTGATTCTAAATGCTTTTTTCCTGAAGTACATATTATGACGCTTCTAGGGTGAGAGAGCAAATCAATCTTTCATCGGTGAACCACTAAAATTGACAGTAGAATATTGTGTAAAATACTATGAGTGGTTAAGATTGAATCAATCAGTACTAAATCTCAATTGTTGATGAGTTTTTATACTACATCCTACGATCATATTTAATGATTCACCGGTAAGAGATTTGATTTGTTCCTTCATTCTAAAAGCATATGTACATACTATTTGTGATTTATAGTTATTTAATTGAAAAGTATCCTTTTGTCAAAAATAAAATAAAAATTGAGAAGTACTTTATTGTTAAAAAATAAATTGAGATGTACCTTATTATGCAGAGTTGAAATTAAATTCATGCGTATATACTATACTATATATTATAGGCGTGTTTGAATGAACTTATTTTTGAGCTTATGAAAAATAACTCATACAAATAAATAAATGTTTATGTATTATACATAAAAACAACTTATGAAAATATAACATTTGTTAATGAGAACTTATAAATTAACTTAAACATTTATTTATCTCCGTAACATAAAAAATAAACTTATCCAAACGTCCCGGGTGAAAAGAGTAGCTTGCAAAATGAGGAAAAGAGAAAGATAAAGATGTTGACGTGCCTTCTTTCTTCCTTCCGTTGGTGTAATGATAGTATATTATGCAGCATGGCTAGGGCCGTTTGTGCGACAGAGTGTTTTTCCTCATTGTGGGACTCTCTCTCTTTCTGGAAGGTATTAACTTTCTTTCTTTCTTTCAACAAACCAAACGCGCTTTCTGGCCAGTTATTTTGAAACGCCAACTCACCTTCCTAACAAAAAAGATCACACCACCCTTTTTTGAGTTTGCATCCAACCTTTCCTGACTCCAATTACAGACTTCTTTCTTGGCTTCTTCCTTCATCCTTCATCTTTTTCTCCCTTTAACACATACATAGTAAAACAAGGTATGTATGAACAATTATTATTTACGCTTCATTTCCATGCATGCATATCATCTACTGCTTTCTTTTGTAACATCAATTTATGAATCATCGTGTCTGTCGGGATGTCTGTTTTATTTATTTTTCTTCTTTTGTTAAAAATGTCATAATGATCAATTACAAACGTACGTCACCTTATTAAGGATTTGTGATTATTATATGATCCTCAATGTTATAGAATCATTCGTTAGTTTCAACGGATGATTATTTTCTCATCATCTGCTCAGATCATAGCTCTAATGGGTTTCTATAGTGATAATTCCTGTTTGTTTGTTTTTTTTGTTTTGCTTCTTTTTCCAATCCCCGCAGTTCTGTTCTGTTGTTTTAATTTTTGATCTGAAATCTAAATCAAATCCTCATGTATGGATCTGCTAGCTTTTTTAGCACCCTGAGATTTCTCTTACTTTTTTTTTTCCCAAATCAAAGTTGGTATTCATATGAATGATTCTGAGGACAAAAATGGATTCTTGCATGACAAATATTATAGGGAACAATTAAATGCAAAGATTAATTTGTCGTGCAAATTGCTACACCTCTAGAAATATATTTCTGGACGTGAGGTTGTATTTAAGTATTCATTCCCAATATTATATTGTCATCAATCTCCTATTCATGGAACTGAATGATGGCCATAACCAGTAATTGATGTAACTTATTTCCAGAAAAAGCATGTTGCTCTACATCTCTGAAAGGATTCTTATCTTATTGCAGGGGTCCTTGAAATTTTTTATTCATCTTTGATCAGTGATGGCAGAGGAAACAACAGTTAACCAGGTGGAGTCTGAGAAAATTGAGCCTGAAGATATTGATACAAAAGTAACTTCTGGTGAGGGATTAATCAACCAGGTGGAGTCTGAGCCGAAGATGTTAGTGAGAAAGCAACTCCTAGTGAGGGATTAATCAACCAAGTCGAGTTTGAGCCCGAAGATGTTGATGCGAAAGTAACTCCTAAGATAATCGAGCTTGAAGATGTTGATTTGAAAGCAACTCCTAATGAGGGATTAATCAAACAGGTGGAGTCTGAGATAATTGAGCCTGAAGATGTTGATGCGAAAGCAAATCCCAGTGAAGGATTAATCAACGAGGTGGAGTCTGAGATAATTGAGCCTGAAGATTTTAGTGAGAAAGCAACTCCTAGTGAGGGATTAATCATCACAAAAGGTCCTCCTAAGATTCTTCCGCGTTATCTTAGTGGTCCTAAGAGTTCATGTCATGACATTTGCAAATATGGCACCCCACCTGTTACTAGAGCAAAACCATGGAGTACAGCACAGAAAAAGGTTACCAAAACGGAAAGGAAAACCAAAGTTCCAAGAGAAAATGTAACTTCATTGGCATGGAAAAAGAAATCAGGAACAAGTTCAAATCCTTCTCCTTTGAGTTCTAAATCTGATGATCTTAATGATTATATTGACATCAAGGAAGTAACAAATGAAAAAACAGTCACTTCTTCTAAGAAAAATTCACCATCTTTTGAAGAAACAGATGTTTCCATGGAACTTAATAAAAGTGACATAAGGGAAAAAGAAACTTCCAAAAATCAAACAAAAAGGGAATTAGTCAAAAACAAAGTTGGTTTTGGTTCAAGCAGCAGAAAGGAAACTGATAGCAGGAGCAATCAGAAAAGAACATCTTTAACTGGAGTCAATCAAAAATCAACACCACCAAGCATGCTCTTTTCTTCAAAACAATATCTTAAGAAATCTTCAAGCTCAAGTGCTAAGACTGCCAAAAACTTGACAAGAGTCTCTTCTCTTGAAGAAGTCAAGCCTGAACTAGCGCACAATGAAAATTTACCAGACAAAATTTTGCATGTCATTGAACCTACTCTGACTTGTGATGCAAGTAAGCCTCCTTCACCTTCACCTCCGCCTTCGTCGTCGAGTGACAAGAGCTTGAAGCGGACAAGTAAGAAAACTAGCAAGTCTGGGGAGTCTGCGTCTTCGAGAAAGGGCCTTAGACATGTTGGTCATGGAACATCATCTGCAACACTCTCTCATGTATCATCGGCGAACAAGAAAAACTTGCAACAGAAGATGGATAGTATTTCGCGATCACCATCAGTGTTATCAACGGTTTCCTCATCTAATGCTTCCCTCAGAAAACAAAAAGGTGCTACTTCTAAGCCCAACAAAGCAGGATATGGTAATCATGGTGAAAATGTGAAGGTCGGATACAAAATCAGGCCAAAGAGGGCCACAATAGTTGGTGCGGCAAACAAAGTTATTTCACCTTGGAAATTAACTTTTAGGAGAGGAAGGGTGATTGAAATTCAGCCTCAAAGCAACAACATTCCAAGGAGACTCAAGTTCAGGCCAGTACGTCTACTCAGTAGTGATGACATTCGTAGAGATGTAAATGGAACAAGAAAAAGGACCATCCCCAATAAAGAAGTTGAAGGTGATGAGTTAAATGCTGCAAATATCAAAACTGAGAGAGTTGTTCCCAAACACCAAATTTTGGAAGGAGGTAAAAACAGAAGTTTTGCGAGGAAGGTTGTTCTAGATAGAAGCAATTTATATAGTTCAAAACCAGGAACTGAGAAAGTTATTTTGAGGCATCAAAAAGTGGAAGGGAAGAAACAAAATCCACGTTTGTATAATAATGTTATTGAAGAGACAGCAAGCATGCTTGCTGAGCTAAGGAAGAGCAAGGTGAAAGCTCTAGTTGGTGCATTTGAAACCGTGATATCTCTCGATTCTCCTCGAGGAGAGGCCACATCCACATCCACACCCACACCCACAGAAGTAACCACAGCTTGTTGAGTATAGTATGAGTGTTACTGTAACCACTGAAAGTGTGTTATGTATATAATGATATGATATTGATTAAGGATGTGACAAGAAGGAAGAGGTAGTTCTGAAAGTTAGCTTTGGCCTTTCTGAAACTGCGCCTGTTTGTGGCTTGGATTGTTAATGTTGTTTCCTGTGTTTTGGAGTCCTTGAGATTTGGTGAATGAGTCGATTTCACTGGAATGTATTATTAGTCTTTTACTGATATAGCAATTTTCCTTTACTGACAAATGACAATGTCCTGTTCGTGATTCTAAACAAACATTTGAAAACCTTGGATGAGAGAAAGACACTTGCATGAATTTATGCACTGTATATATATATACACGCAATCTGGTTAAAAAGAGTAAACTGAATATGTTATTCAAGAACACACAACACAAGTATATTGAGTCCGTATCTCATACTTAACAAGAAGCAGGATGCGGCATGAGTTACACAGAGAATAAGTTCAGTTACATGCAAACAAGCAGTCTAGCTTGTAATATGCTTTTTATTTACTCTGTTTTTCATAGCTGCGCCGTGAAAGCAGTATAAATTTTGAACAGAAAAATGCATTGTAAAATTTACCGTGTAAAGATGATCTCATTCACGTGAAGATTGAAGTCCATATGAGAAACGGATACATGGGTTATGTTACCTCCATACCACCATATTACTGCTATGGCAGTTAAAGAGCCGTTTTTCCTTATGTATATATTACAAAATGCTCAACCCGTACTATGTATACCCCCCGAACTGTTCAATATTTTTGGAATTAAGTGACTAAGAAAAGAGCTTTGTATATATATATATATATATATATATATATTACTCGGACAGGTTAATCTTTAGAGCCTCGTCAGCTTTCTGGATGTTCATTTGGCTACACTACCGGTTTTCCGGTGTGCAACATTTTTAAAGAAAAATATTCAGTTAGGCATCCGTGAAGATTCCTCGGATGATCAAAGCTGCTTAAACATCAACCCCTTTGGCAATATCCGCTGAAAAGAACTGCTCCACTTTATCAATGAAGCTATGAGGAAATCTACAGTGCAACATCGAATGTGACGTCTCTGAAATAAATTGTCTGTGCTTAGGAACTGCTTCTTCTGAATTCTTTGTTGCCTTGCCATCCCGCAGGCTTCTTACCCTGCCATTTTTCACGCTATTTACCAAAGCACCATTCTTTCCCGAGGAAGCCCGAATGCCTTTGCCATTCGAACGGCTGTATTTTATAGGAATGTCCACTTGAGGCTTTCTAAATTCAGTCCCTAATTGATTTCCTCCACTAAATTCATCTGTTTGGGAATTGTCTGAGTTTGAATTAAGCTGAGTTGCTGCAGGTGCAGCATTTTTGCATGATTTTAGCAGGGAAAGTAGCATGTCAACACTTAGTTCTTGCTGAACTAAAAACTTGTTCTGCTCGCACCCGTAGCATGCAGCAACTAATGTGCCAGCCAAGATTGGCATCAACTCTGGGTCACTGAAGAAAACGAATGGCAGATCACATACCTGTCGTTTTGAAGAGGAACATTAGATTATCTTAACAAAATTGAACAAATAAACCAAAATTTCTCAAATATTGACCTTATGGAGGATGGTGGGACTTGTTCCCCATCGAAGGACAGCTTGATTCCCAGGATGAAACAATGCAAAGTGACCAAGAAGAGATAGTGTTTCAAGCATAAGTGATCCAACCTGAAAAACAATGCAGATCCTCGCATTAAACTAACAGTAGCCATGTATTGTATCCCCCAATACATCATGAAGATTAAGGCAATTTTATCTTTGCTACAAATGCTTCCAATGCACAGCAATGGTTTGTTACCAGTGTTTTTTTGTTGGGAAAGTTATGTTGACCTTTAATGAGGATAATTATACTGATACCCTTTAGTTAAGGAAATTACATATTTACATCCCCCTTACAGAAGGGTGTATGTGTCCCATTTTTTTTAAAACAAAAAAGAGTCAAAAAAGGAATTAGTCAAGTGAAAATATTGAGCAAAGGAGGTGGCTGTAATTTGAGAAAATAGAGGGGAAAGTAATGTAATTTTAGCCAATCTTTACAGTACAGTATTGATTTCCCCTTTTCGTTTGGAGAACTTCCATTCAAGAACACCTTGACTACAAATGAGTTACATTGCCTATGTTTACACAACACTAAATAATATTTCATTTTAGAAAATCCTAGAGTTAGACAAGCCAGGGTTACCAAGGCCAAGATAAGTCTTCAACAGTCAAAAACACGAATGAGAACTTTTTGAGTCGATGGTGACTCACCTGATCATTAGGAGCTTTCCACCTGCTGGCACAATGAGAAAGAAGGAAGCTCATCAAATGGAAAATTTCCGTTTTCAGATCTGGCCTAGCCTATGAGCAAAACAGTATAAGGAAAATAGGAATATATCAGGGAGAACCAATACCAGGGAAGAGAGAGAGAGACAAATTACACAGCTGCTTTATGTATAGAAGACCAGTATCATAAGTGGAATCAGCAAACTTACTAGCATTCGCTGCAAAAATACAAGATCCAAAAGAGCCACGTTGTTCAACACTTTCAATACTCCAGTCGCCACCTCTTCAAAATTAGATGGAAGGATAAAGGAGGCCTGGGAGAAAATTAAATTATTCAACTCAATGTAGAAATTAATCACTCGAGAAAAAGAATTACATGTACAAGGATAGAGAAGCAGAAAACTGTTTATTTTTCCTTTATGACGTATTAAGCACTGCAAAATTGCAGATGAAGGAAAAGTAAATGACAAAATCTTAAAAATACATGTATAGTAACAATACTTAAAAACAGACATTACTCAGAGGTTATCTTCCCAGTGCAGTCAATATATCACTAACCACATTGATCCATTTCCAGGGACCAAGATAATCGAGGAAAATCAGATCAGAATACAATAGTTTGAAAGGACATAGCCAAGAAATTTAAAAATTACAGGCAACTACTACCTACCAGGTCAAAGGAAAAAGTAGCAAGAATTTCAACCATGATTTTAAACAAAGAAATTAGAAGTATTGAAGTAATCAAAAACTAGCAGCCCCTTCAAATTTCCTCATCTTACTTCTCAGCCTAATGACCACCTCAGCTTTAAACCAAAACATGCTATACTACATATTCAACTTCCCCAATTATGTGATACATAAGGGACTGCAAAGTTAAGCGTCATCATAAAGAAAAAAGATTAAAATTTAAAATAAAGGAGACCAAAAGTTAAGCACAAACTTCAAAACAATGAATTCCTGCAAACAGCAACTGCCTAAGAAACCAAATGCTATTTACTACCCCCATCTTCCCCAAAAACTCTGCATTCACTAGAGTTGAAATTCAATAGAAACTCCTGCTCGGTACATCACTGCATCGCAAATAAATGGCTGGAAATGCAGCATAATATATCCACGGAACCAGAAAATGGCATGCCCTTTTCAGGTTAATAATAAATTTACTTGTAGGCTATTTAGCATAATAATGTTTTAAACAATATGATATACACAAACATGCAATAGAAAATGAAAAAAATGAAAATAAAATGGAGAATTCTATGATACCCTTGAGTTTTTGTTGGATATCAATACCATGTAGGCAAAAATAATTCACAATTTAAATTTATTTTAAATTAATTAAATATTAAAAAATGATATGCCATTATGTGATTGGATGTTGGGTATCAGACCCAACGAAACTCTGGGGTACCGGAGTGTTCACCAAAAAAAAATATGGACCAACGGAAATATCATAAACTTAGTGAATTTTTCACAATACACTATACAGACCTTCAACATAAATTGTTAGTTGTATGAACAACTGGTATGTTGCAGAAAAATTACCTGTTCAGAGGATAATCTATTGTTTGCCTGTAGAAGAACAGCAGTCAAAAGAGAAGGGAGACTGACAAGTCCTGTTTCACAAACAGCTGAAAGAAGGAATGTCACTGGCTGAGCCAAAATTGACTCTCTTTCATTTTTCTGTGCTGTAACATTAACCACTGTATGCTTTTCATCTTTCTGTAGAACAGAATTAGCAATATCCTCACTCTGGTTTTTCTTCGATTCATCTAGATCACTAGTTTTCTCCGCACCATCGTTTTTCAATTCAACAGAATTATCATGGTCCAATTCACAGTCCTTGATAATAGCAACAGCTTCATCATTCCTGTTCAGCTTAACTATTTCATCCAGTGGTCTGTCCTCAGGGACATCAGGCAAATTCATAACTGAGCTTCCATTGATCGGTAAAGAATTGTAATCTCCCAAGGTGTTCTTCACTACAGAGAGTACAGAATTTGCAAACTTAGCCCCTTCGATGCCTAAATCCTGCTCCGTTGCCACAGGGGAATATTCCCAATCAATATAACTCAATTTACCAGGTCTGAAAGTCAAAACCATCAAAAGATGTATGCTTAAGAGAATGGGGGCAGGAAATGCTGACCCTTCCATCTGAGGCCTATCATGAAGTGCGAAAAGATCTCTCAGCCGGTGAATCACTTGATAGGAAACCAGTAACTCCAGTAAGCCATCCCGCATTTGAAGTTCTCTTGCTTCTGAGCTAATATGGCCAAAAATAGCAATAACAGTCCACAAAAAATTATTTAATATATCAGAAATTGATTCAAAGTTCTCAGCTGATGCTTTAGTTGAGGGAAAACTGACATTGCCCGGAATACTTAAAGATGCTGCGATCTTAATATAGTTCTCAAGAGCTGCTGAAAGCATCGGGATGATCGGGGGAAGAAGATTCTGTGAAATGAAATAACTCCTATTTGCAGGTGCAGATAGAACAACTCTCAGAAGTTTTAGCAGGTGCAATGTAACCTCGCATGCTTCAGGTTTTGATGTGTGAGATGCAGGCAAGGCAGAAGCAATAAAATCAAGTAGTCCAGCTTGACGAGATGCTTGTAACTCAGGATCCTTTCCCTCCAAATACTAAAAATAATAATAAATAACTGGCATGTTAAAAAAATTTAAAGCAATAAACACAACATTCCAAATTTAAAGTGAAGGGATGAAAATTCAATGCACATAAATTTTAAATTAAGTCACGTTCTTAACTTCGAAACAATTTAAAGCTTCTGGATCCAGAGATAAGGAGAGAGATATTATATCCAGCGAATGAAGAAAGAATACCTTGATTATTTCAGAAATTATTAGCCCTATACTTGTGGCCCCTTCTTTTCTTGCTTGCCTAAGTCTTTGAAGTTCTTGAAGCCACCGGCCAACTTTTGCCCTGGCAGCACCTACTGCTACTCTATATCCGATGCCAGCACTTTCACCACCAAGAGAAGGCTCAACAAACTCATACTTTAGAGCCATCAGCCTCTGTCGAATTCTCTTAATTCTTCTCTTTATTGAGGGTTGCAATGCGACATTTCCAATTCCAAGACTACAACCTATTTCAGAGGCAATGTTAGTTTGAGAATCATCACTGCTGTTTGTTGGTGTAGATCTACTTTGCCCCTCTTTATTTAATGATCGACGAGGCAAAGGGGATGATTGATCCCTCAAATTTGCTCTCTCCCGAATTTGCTCCAGGTAAATCTTGCGACGTTGTTCACTTTCATTAAGTCTTTCTGCCAATTTCTGGGCCAAAAGCTCCGCCTCTTCTTGTTGTGCTTTGGCTCGTTCTTCCTTTCTTCGAAGCTGTTCAATTGCTCTTGCCTCTCGTGCTGCACTTGAAGCTTTTCTTTCTTCTTCTCTTCTTACTTGAGCCTCCTCCTTTTTTCGTTGTATCTCAGCAAGACGCTGTAACTTTTCAGCCTCAATGAGTTTCCGGCGCTCCAGAACAGCTTCTTCCCTTGCCAAATCCTCCTTTTGCTTAGATTTCATCACCTGAAGCTTCTCAGCTCTTCTCAACTCTGACTCGTGAAGTTTCTGACGCAAAATCAATTTTTTATTTTCGTCATTTAAGGAAGTAATAAACCGAACCTCATTTACCTTGCTACTTTCATCACCAGCTCTCTTCGCCACTTGAGCTAGAAAAGCTTCATGACGAGATTCGCTCCGTTGATGGCGGGCATACATGCCCTCTCGTAGCTTCATATGACGGACAGCATGCCACTCATTTACACGATTTAATTTTTGAGATGAACGTTGAATCTTTTGGACTCTTTCATTCTCCAACTCACTTCTGATTCTCATAGCACGAGCATGCTTTTCGTCAGCTTCCTTTTTTAAGTCTAAAGTTGTTTTCTTCTTTTTTTCAGGAGACATTAGTTTATCATGCAGCGTACGTACACGCTCAGCACTTTTCCTGCTCAGGCTTGGTGAATGTGACATGCGGGAAGAAACGCGAAATGGGGATGAAAGTATATCCTCCCAGTTTCTCTTCTCCTTCCAAGCATTCAAGGACTTTCCTGGTGCAGTACTCCTCTTTTCCTTGTCTTTTTCAGACAGCAGCGTTTGCCTCCTGAGGTTATCTGTGGATCTGGGGTTCTTCTCATTAATAACTTCTGCTGGTACTTTATCTTTCTTAGAAAACAGCTTTTCAGCTCCAGATCCAAGGTGATCCCTTTTACCCTTGGTAGAGGCAGAACCAGAAGAATTTTCCAAGGGAGGTAATTTTGATAAATTAACTTCCGAAGTTAATATTCTTCCTGGTGGATCACATCCACTTTGCACCGTGATTGCATCACAGAGTTTCCCCCCTTCAATATTATATTCTTTTCCATTCAGATTCTCTTGGTTAGTATCTGAGGATCCAATATGCTTTCTTAACTTTGTCACTGAACCTTTGGCATTGTGTGTTCCATCACAGACCCTGGAATTTTTCACATTGCCAGCAGATTCAGAAGTCAAACATTCAGACAAGATATTTTCTGTGTTATTACTTGACTGCAAACTAGCACGCTCTTGTTGAATCTTTCTAAAAGCCTCAAGAGATGAAGATAGTATATCTGCCCTATGCGGTGAAGTTGTCATCCGTCGGACCTAGAATCAGAGAAACTGAACTTTGTTAGCATAAGAAAGCCATTGTACAAATTTTTAATAGGCAATATTTGTAATCTCATGTGAATTCAAAGGACCGGCATACTGGAGACAATTTATTAAGCAGAAATTTGTATCTTATTTATATCTTTTTCTGTCACAGTCCAAGACAAGAACATGGACCGATGACAATTAGTCTAAATTGCAACAGCGCTTAATAGCACAAATTGTAAAGTGAATCCAATTGGCATGAAATATCGGGCATACCTTATGAATTGAAATAAAACAAATAATATCCAATGGTTGGTAAGATCTTGTTCGAAAGTGTTAGATTCATAAGTTTTCATTTGATTTGGTCTTAATATATCCATATTCGACAATTCAAAGGAGAGACTCCAAACATATATTTGTTTACCTACACAGCTATATATTAATGCAGAACTACTGATGCATATCAAGATGGACAGATTCACCACAGAAATTTCAATGATTCTATCCCTCTGAAATGTACCGCATAGGGAAAAAAAGAGTAAACTTCTGTGTCATGTTCTGAAAAAGTCTGAGAGAGAATCAAATTCTCCATAACAGAATTTCTGAATTTCATTGAATGAATGAATCTGAGTAACTCAGTTTTATACAATCTGAAATGTAACTGAGATCTAACTAACTAACTCTGTTGGAAGTTTTAACAGAATACAAACAGAAAGCAAAGCAGAAAGTACTTAACTAAACTGAAACTAGGCAACACTAGCTTTACTAAAACAAAAGTATATTCCACTATCTCTATTAGCCCCCCCGGTCAAGCTCATGGGGAGAGTTGAGGAAGACTCTGAACATTGAGCTTGTGCCTCGGCAGGAACATATGTGACAACTGGGGACTTGCTAAGCACCTTTTCTCGAACAAAAAAGATGTCTATCTCTGATACCATGAAAAAAAATCTGAGAGAGAGAGAGAGTCGAATTCTCCATAACTGAAGCATAGCTTTACTAAAACAGAAGCATATTCCACTATCTCTATTATGTTCAAACAAAGAAATAAAGCACAGAAAAGAAAAGAAACTGTGCATGATTTTATGATACAGTGGATGATTACTCCCCATTCTGCATAAATGTATATGCACATAACACTAACATTGTCCCACTCCCTCACATTAAACAATAGTAAGTATAATCATTTTCAGAGTTCGTCCTTTCTAAGAATTGGAAGACCTATCAGGTCATCCATCATTTGTTTGGTACAGATGAAAAATAGAGACATTACTTTTAAACAAATAGTGAATCCGTTATTAGTGAATAAATTATTTTTCCCTTACTAAAAGGCCCACATTATCAGGTACAGCAAATAAAATTCATGAAAGGCACATTGTAGTATCTTGAAACCACGATATATCAACCAGAAGAATGGAAGGAAACAGACAAAGCAACAATATATGATCAATCATACCTCCCATGAGAGAGCATGTGGCCTGCGATGATCACTCTTCAATGTGACAGGAACTCCATCAATTACTTGAGAAGACTTTTTAACCTTTTCAAATTCCTCAACTCTAGTAATTAGCTCTTTAAAATCAGATGCAGACTCCTCAAGAACAAGAATTGCCTCTTTCATCTGCTCCAAATCACATTCTAATTCGCAGAGAAGATAAAGTTCATCTACAGACCTATTAAGATTCTCAAATAGAAAGCACCAAAGCCTCTGTCTGAACCTTTCTTTGCTTTCATTTGAATCACCTTCTAGAGCATTCATATTATGAGAGCCTAAAACAACATTTTCCACCTCACCATTTGGTTGATCCCTAATCTCTTCAGCAGAAGTGGAATCACTGACAATTTCAGGTACTTGTGATTCAGTACCCTGGGTAGTACTAGTTACTGCTTTGCTTGAGCTGCAATCTTGTTCTGCCATTTCGTCAATTTCACTTGCCACATTGATAAGGGTATTTGCTTGATTTGCAACCATCTCAGCATCTTTGGCAGATGAAAAATCATTATTAGTACCACTATCAGTTTCCATTTTATTGACTTCGTCATCTTTCTTATCTAAATCTAACGCATCATGTTCTGGACCAATTTTGTCCCCATTCATTTCTCGATTTTTTGGATGATCGGAAGATATATTTTTAACATCTTTACTATTCTCTTCAAATATTTCATCCTCGCATCTCGGCAAAGAGTTCTGACGGAAAGCACTCTCTGCACCAGTAGATGTTGCCGTCAAGTCTTTTTCTTGGGTATTATGTGAATCACAATGATCAGGAACATTTCCATGCTTTCTACAGCTAAGCAAACCATCATCTCCAATACTACCAAACTTGATTCCAACTCCAATCAAGTTTTCACGTGGCTGCAATGCCAAGCCACCCTCCTCTAAATCACCCCATCTTGTTTTGTGGGCTACATCAGGCTTATCAGTATGGTTTAACTTCCCCCTAGCTTCTTCATGTTTACATTGAGAATCTGAACTAACTACTGAATCTTCCTTTTGACTGACCACACTTGTGCCCTCTTCTTCATTTGGCACAGAAACAGAACTGGTAACACTCACAGGGACAGGGTTCTGTTTAAAATTACTTTTCTGCTTTCCATGGGTATTGTTATCATTTTTAATCACTGAATGCTGCTGATTACGCTGAGAATTAGAACCATTTTTCCCTGAAAATCCACCCACCCAACTCTGCAAGGAGAATTTTGACACATTTCTATGCTTCTGGATAACAACACGAAAACACCGTAATTAGGGCTTGTGTAAATAACAACAATCCACAACAAAAGAAGTAATCTTTAATGCGAGACGCAAAGTACAACCAAAAATGGAGAAGATACAGCATAATCATCACAACCAAATTACAAACTAGGATTAAAGCAAAACATGCATATTCCATTGTGAATAGAAAACTATATCAGAAATCTTCTTTAGGTTAGGGGAAGCATAAATGACAAAGAAATATCAACGGAATTAAAATTGAAAATTAAAAATGAAAAAGAAAAACCTTCTTGACTTGGAACCATCCTCCAGAGTTCTGATCATCGACGAGTTCAGTGTCTTTCATAACGAAACGATGAATGCAGCGAGCGCAGGAATTAGGAAATCAAAAAGGAACTTCCATTCCCATTCCCATGTAAATACTATTCATGATATGCGAACCAATTGAATTGAAATACTGCGGAGGGAAGGAAGAAAGTATCATCGGAAATTTATAAGTTAACTTTCAGCTCCAGAGATACCAGGTTTCCTTCCTTGTTAACTAATAATTAATTACTTACTTTAATAGTTTGTCAAAAAAACAAAATCTTACTTTAATTTTTAATCTAAATAAATAGCTTATAAATTTTTAATGGACAATCATTTGTTGAACTAAAAAATCAACTAAATTCATTTCCTATTAGTTAATTAATTACTTGGTTAATCTTATTCATTTTAGAGATTTTTTAATTTAATTTAAAGTTTCACATTAATCTTTATCCTTTTTCTCAAGTATTGATTTGTTAAATTTTAAGGGACTAGATTGGACAAGAACTAGAAAGAGTTAAGGTTACTAATCAACCTATTGTTGATATTTATGACTTTTCTATAACGAAGATAATGAGAATTTTCATGATGAACAAATGAATTCGAAAGAGATGAAATAAAGAGGACTCGAATTAGATCATGAGTTCACAAGTTGACAAGTTTAAGTGCAAGTTTGATTAGGCGTGTTTTCAAAGAGTAAAACGGGAGTTGCAGATGAACTCAATAATATTATCAGACGAATCAATAAATAGATAGATTAATAATATAATCAGAGTTCGAAGTACGTATCAGTATAGAGCAACTTAAACGAAACATGGGAATCAAATCCAAAAGGGATTAAACATCACGTTTCCTTCAAGTATCTAAAAACAAATATGATACGAAGTCTGTGTCAAAACAAATAATAACGTAAACAAATCATGGGAATCATTTCTAAGAAGGAATGAACATCACAAGTTCTCTAAGTATCAGAGTTGGGAAAGTAAAATAAATTAAGTGCAAGACAAGGTAAAAGAAAAGACACGAGTGGAGAACTAAATTGTCAAAGTAAAAATATTCATAAAAGTAAATCAGAGTTGGGAAAGTAAAATAAATTAAGTGCAAGACAAGGTAAAAGAAAAGACACGAGTGGAGAACTAAATTGTCAAAGTAAAAACATTCATAAAAGTAAATTTCCAATACAAAGATACTGGCCAAACATACATTTTTGACCATAATTTACAGAGAATCCTATGTAAGTGCATGTGTTAGGTGTGCAAAGGTTATTGAATGTTATGAATGTCGCCTAGAACTACTTACAAACAGCTATTTATAGAAATTACATATTGTAACTACCTAGTTGCATGATGGACATATGTCCACTTCGAATATAACCTAACTAATAACTATCTAGTGATTTTGAATTGAATTTTAGCTAAAGTGCAAACTGGTTTCTAAAGCAGTTTCAAGTAAGAATTCGATATTTCATCCAAAACGTGTGGGAGTTAGGAACAGTTTCTTGTAGGGTTTTGAAGGACTTGTATGTGCTAGGATATGTGTAAAGCATCCAAGGAAGCCAGAGGGTATGTGCACTTTAAAACCCTCATATGTCTCAAAATTTCATCTATTTGCTGATATGTCTACATAGCTGATTTTGAATTGAATTTTAGCTATAGCAATGTTCTAATGACTAATGGAGGAGAGCCAAAGTATTTTAAAGAATCTATCTCAGCATAACGAATAGTGGATGAAAGCCATGCAAGATGAGATGAATTCCTAGCATGAAAATCATACCCAGGAGTTGGTAAAATTGCATAATGGTTGGTGATCTGAGGCGTTTTAACTTGAGAAAATGTGTCAACTTTGATGAGATATATTCTCCGGCTGTGAAGATTTCCTCAATTCGTATAGCACCTCCTGCAGCATCACTGTGTGGTTCTGTTATTGATTCTGTTATGATTGATTATCTAAAAAAATTGATTTTGTTATGACAGATATCAGTTATAGGCTGTTGTACCCATTTTGTTTTGGTTCAGTTATAGTTAATTTGTTAATTAAACTGATGTAACAACATTATGTGGGTTGGGGTAGTCATGAGCTAGTATATAAAGTTCCATCTTAGGGGGTTTTATGAATCACTTTAGATCATTATGACATTTTAGAAAAATAGCAAAAGGGAAACACTTGTGAGTGAAAATCAGAGGAATGAGTGAGTGGGAAACACGTGAGTGATTGGGTTCATGGAGAGCATTTCCTAGTGTTTTGAATGTATCGCGTGGTGTAACTCTTGATCAAGATAGTGCAAAACATTCAAGTCGGATTCTATCCCCCAGAGTAGAGAATTAACTCCGAACTGGGTTACCAATATTTGTTGTCTAATTTCTCTATCATTTATCTCTTTCTTTAGTTGCTTTCTTAGATTTCTAATATATTGTTATTAACAATGTTGTGACTTGTGAGCCAATGCTGCAGCAGCACTGATCAATTATTCCGCAGGTGTGTGTTATTGTTTTTTTTAGATTTTTGACACATTAGTGCCCATCAATTGACACTAGAATACAACAACTCCATTTTGGTTATCCAGTTACTGGACACTCGTTCAATTCGTTTCGTACTACATATCATCATTCTTATGCAAATAATATCCTAATTGTCTTCTCTATTGATTGACTGTATATCCACTAGTGGGTTTCACTGCGCTTGTTTTCATCATTGTTGGTGACAATTTTATTTTATGCTATGTTGTTAATTAGGATGATTGTATACATATTATTTTACACTAGCAGGAAAGGGGACACTTTGTGCCCGTCTTTTATGGGTTGGTGCGTTAGTGAGTGGTTATCATTATTAGAATTAGAAATGTATTAGTGTGTTAGTGGGTGATGATTATTATTATTAGAAATTTGTACTTACAATAAGGAAATTTTTGTCAGAAAAATATGACACCAAAATGACAGTTTTTTTACAATCCCCTTTATTAATAGTTATAGATATAGTTGAAGGTTTTCTGAACTAAGCCACGTGATTTTTATTCTCTCACTTGGAGGGGATTTTATATGTTAAAAAAATGGGTTAATTTATTTTTGGTTCCTATAAAATATGAAATATTTTGTTTTAGTCCTTATAAAAATTTTACTCTGTTTTAGTCTTCATATTTTTCTCCGTCAATACTTTTAATCCTTATATTTGTTACTTGGTTGATTTTTATTTCTGTATTTGCTAGTGACACTTTTACTGCGTATTTACAAATTTTTGCTTGTGACACTTATTTTTGTATTTCACTACAAATTTTTTATAGTGAATGAATGCTTAGTTTATAAATATAATTATTGTAGTTATATGTTTATGATATATGTGTCAACTATTGTTTACTTGCAAAAAGAACACCACCTTTACTGAGTTTAAGTGTTAATTGTGCTAAATTGTCGCTTGTAAAGTTGAAAAAAATTAAATATGTTTTTGTGGTTGCAAATTGCTGTGTACTAATAAGATTTAAGCAATTTATAACAAAGCAGCTTTTACTTTAATAATGGTGATACATATATATATATATTCTATCAAAAAAAAAGTAATGGTGGTAGATAAGCGATTCATACTTGACCTGCCATATTTATATTTTTTATTTGAACTTTATTTAGTTCAAATTTAAATATTTATTATTATAATAATTTTTTTAGATACTCAAAAAATATATTAAAAGGAGTATCAGGAGTACTTTAATTCGAACATGTACAAGAAATATGACGAATTAAAGTACTCCTGATACTCCTTTTAGAATATTTTTTATATTATATCAAAAAAAAAGTAATGGTGGTAGATAAGCGATTCATACTTGTTGGTTTTTGGGTAATTAAAAACCCTAAACTAACACTAATCAAACCAAGGAATAACTGTCTAACAAACAAAATAACTACCACAACAATCAGTTGAAAGAAAAAACAGGTGGTTAAAAAGTTTGTTACAAATTCCTATCCTAACGGTTTATTTAGTTAGAAACCGTTAGCTCTACCTAACAGCCTCTAACTAACATATCCAGTCACTATGTGCCTATAAAAAAAGTGTATATATAGGTAGTCAAGTGTAAATACATGTACATACAATACAAAGCAATCAATAAAGTTTAGTTTACAGTTTCAACTACCTCCTATTGATTCTAACTTCTCAATACTCCCTAAACCAGATATCTATCTTCACCCTTGGGTCTTCAAGATTGTGACTTGCAAACTAGGGTTTGTACCTTGCAATAAGAGAAGAGAGAAAGGGTTAGACTAGTTCAGTGATTGAATTAGAGGTTGAAGACAGAAATTAAGGGACAGTGAGTTTTGAAGAAGGCTTTACCTGAGAAAGGGGATCTTGAAGTGTTCTAAGGTGAGAACCTTGCAAGATCGGTGTGTGGTGTGATCTCAAGCAGAAATCACTCATGGTGGTTCAGTGAGTAATCATCAGCAGTTCATGCAGAAAGAAAAGAAAGTAATTAGGGTTTGATCAGTTAATAGAAAAGTAAATACACAAGGGTGTGGATTTATACCTTTCTTAAGTACTGAAGACTCTGATTAATATTCTATACCTGCAAACAATCAAAGAACCAAGTTAGATCTTTCAGAAGTTAAGGTTTCAAAAACTAGGGTTTCTGAGATTAGGGTTTTACAGATCAAGCGTAAGAAGGAGAGATTACCTCAATCTTGCCTCACGAAGATTGCGATGAAGAATCGATCAAAGTTCGGACCGGATCGAGAAAAGGAGGCTAGGGTTTGTGAGCGAAGTGAGAAGACATTATCGGGAGGCTTGGGTTGCAAGATTCAACACAAAACCGGAGGGGTTTTGTTGAATCATCATCAACAATCATCACAAGCCAACACCGAGATCAATCAAGCTTGATCAACTGCGTGAGAGCTCGAGTTGATCTAGGGTTTGAAGAGAGGGTAGAGAGAAGAAGAAGAGAGAGAGCGACGGAAAATCAAGAAGAGCGAAGAGTGAAGCTTGAATTACAGGTGAAAGAGTGAAGAAAGAGGTTATATAGTTAGAATTGATCGAGGATCGCGCGTCACAAAAGCAGTAGGGTCTTGGGTGCGCAAGACCCACCAAACATTATTGTTTGGCAAGAGTGAAATAGACTCATTGGGTGGGTAATTTGCAACACTGGGGCTTTGCAAATTACACCGCTTCTCGATGTCTTGATACACCTCCCGCACGTAAAACAAGTAAAAATTAGAAAAATTCAATATGGTATAATTGAGCAAAGATAACGATCGAGGCAACTTTCTAACTCTACTCTGTGTTTTCTTAAGTTCTTTAAACTTTCTTTAAGTTTCTTTAACCTGCACGATGTAAAATTGTGCAGAGTTCTTTGTCTTCTAATCGTGTGTGTGTTTTAAAGTGTAAAAGCTGCGGGAATGGGAAAAGAAGACATTATGTTCCCAAACTCAATGGGAACAACTATGATACTTGGGCTATTCAAATGAAGCCTATCTTTGGGATCACATGGATGCCTCTACTTGGTAAAGAGAGGGTCTCACACCTCCACGCTAATCTTACCCTGCTTTGAAAAGAAAGAGTTCATTGAAGCGAGAAATGAAGGACTTCAGTGCATCACTCATCCACGGGGCATGTGGAGAGGAAGACTTTGAAAGGGTAAGGGATTGTGAGACTTCTAAGGCGGCATGGGATTCTCAGAACAACTACTCTTGTGGAGCGGCTCGATCAAGGAGGAGAAGGCTGTAAGCTCTAAGAGCACGATGATATGAAAGTCTTAAAATGAAAAAGATGAAAAGGTAAATCGATTTCTTCAGCAGAGAAGAGAAGATCAAAAAATGACATGGCTCTCCAGGGGAGAAGCTTGAAGAGAATTCGGTGTGCGAGAAAGATTCTCGGATCGATGCCAAAAAGTGGTATGTGGTGACCAACACTATAGAAGAAACTACAAAAAGCGTAGGCTGAAGCTAGAAGAGCTCCGGGGAAAACTAGAGGCCAAGGAGATAAAGTGGAGATTACGGAGGAAGAATCGGATGATGAGGACCAAGCCATGTATGCAGCTAAAGCTAAGGGCAAGAAAGGTAAAAAGGGAGGTAGCAGTAAAAAGTCTAAGAGTTCTAAGAACAAGTCAGGTATTTCTAACTCTTCTACTAAACCTAATTCATCTAAAAATAGCAATGCATCTAAGAAAAAGGATAAATATAAGGTACAATGCTATAGGTGTGACAAGATGGGGCATTATGCCACTGAATGTCCCACCAGAAAGGGCTCTAAGCCTAAGGAGTCAGTTTCTGAAGCCAATGTGGCTAAGGAGGACTCTGACTCAGATACTGATGAATCAGATACTGTTGCGTTCAGTATGTTTTGTGATGAACCTAATGCAATTAAGCCTAAGAAGGATAAGATTAAAACTAAGAAAGGAAAGGAATATGTTGTTTTAATAGTAACAGGTAGGGATGGGAAAACTATAACAGAAATCTGGTACTTAGACTCAGCATGTTCTAATCATATGACAAGTAATAAGAAATGGCTAATTAACTTTGATCCCACTGTTAGAATTGCTATTAGGTGTGCTAATGGTAAGACTATAGTCTCTAAGGGTAGAGGGAATATAGAACTAACTAGAGTTGATGGGGAAAAGATAATTATCTATGATGTGTTATATGTTCCTGAGATAAGTTGCAATCTAATCAACCTAGGACAGTTAATTGAGAAAGGGTTTTCTTGTCTAATGAAAAATGCTAAGTTGAAATTGTTTGATAAAGAGGATAAGCTAATTCTAACTACTCAACTAGCTAATAATAGAACATTTAAAACTAGTATAAGCAAGGCGAGGCCTTGTGTTTTTAGTGCCACTCTTGTGATGATACTAGTTTATGGCATAATAGGTTTGGACATCTTCACTATAAGGCTCTAGATAACCTAAGTACTAATGAACTAGTAAAGGGGTTACCTAAGATAGCTAACACTAAAGAAAAGTGCACTACATGCTTAATGAGTAAACAACCTAGGAAGAACTTTAAGAAAGTTGAACACAGATCTAAAGACTTATTGGAAGTTGTGTATTCTGATTTGTGTGGTCCCATGGATACTCCATCTATAGGGGGGAACAAGTACTTTATAACTTTTGTGGATGAATACTCAAGGAAGATCTGGGTATATCTACTCAAGTCCAAAAGTGATAGTTTCAATGTGTTTAAGAAATTTAAGGCTATGGTTGAAACTCAAAGTGGTAAGAAACTAAAGGTATTGAGGACTGATGGTGGTGGTGAGTATACTTCAAAGGAGTTTGAAGAGTACTGCACCACTAGTGGTGTTGTTCATGAGGTAACTCCACCATACACTCCACAGCTTAATGGAGTGGCAGAAAGGAGAAACAGGACTATCCTAGAAATGGCTAGGAGTATGGTAAAAACTAAGGGACTACAAAAAGACTATGAAATTTGACGGCGGTAGTATTCTGCTTGTCTATATTCTAAATAGGTGTCCTACAAGAGGTTTGGAGGCAAAGGTGCCTGAAACTATGTGGAGTGGTGAAATACCATGCGTATCTCACTTGAAGGTATTTGGTTCAGTGGCTTACAGCCATATACCTGATAGTAAGAGATCTAAACTTGAGGACAAAAGTAGACCTCTAATCCTAGTGGGATATCATCCTACTGAGGGTTCTGAGCTATTAGACCCTAATACTAATAAAGCGAGGTGTCTAGAGATGTGGTAGTGCTTGAAGACAAGCGGTGGGATTGGGAGAAAGATGAGCAGGTAGGTTCGGTGGACTCTACAACCATTGAGGAGGTCTTTAACAGAAACCAAATTCAGTGACACTAATTACGATGAAGAGGATCTGTTCTACCTAATGATGATCCTCGTTACCTAATGTGGACCAAAATCTACATGAAGAGGTAAATGAGGAGGGTGAGCAGGAACTGAACAAAAGTGTGTGAGGAGCTCTTCCTAGGCCTCGAAAGAGAGAGAGAGACCACTAGGAGGATGCTATACTTTGAAATGAACATGGATAATCAGAGTTCACGAGGATGGTGACTTGGTTCACTTTGCTATGGTGGTGATTAGAGCCTTTAGACTATGTGGAGGCACTTTAAAGTCTAAGGAATGGAAGAATGCCATGTTAGAGGAATTGTCTCTATTAAGAAAAATGGTACTTGGACTCCAACATACACACAAAGGAAAGAAGGCAATAAGTGTTAAATGGGTCTTTAAAGCGAAGTTGGATCCTAGTGGCAAGGTTGTCAAACACAAGGCAAGGCTTGTTGCTAGAGGTTCCAACGAGAAGCAGGGAATAAACTTTGAAGAAGTCTTATCACGTGGCTAGGCATGAAACTATCAGATTAGTTACTGCCTTAGCTTGCTATAAAGGTTGGGGCTTGCATCACCTAGATGTTAAGTCTGCCTTCCTAAATGGTCCTTTGGAAGAAACTGTCTACATCTCTCAACCTCCTGGTTTTGAGATAAAAGGAAAAGAAGATCATGTATGTCTATTGCATAAGGCACTATATGGTCTAAAGCAGGCTCCAAGAGCCTGGAATAAAAGGATTGATGGTTTCTTTGTGAACAAAGGATTCACAAAATGCACCAGTGAACATGGTGTCTATATTAAAGGTACTATGGATACTAACTTAATTCTTATTTGCCTATATGTAGATGATATGCTGTTGACTGGGAGCAATGGAAGGCTAATAGGAGAATTCAAGGAGACCATGCAAGCTGAGTTTGACATGACCAGGACCTAGGGAACTTGCCTACTTCCTAGGACTAGAGTTCTTAAAGATACACAGAAGGTATTATACTTCATCAAAGGAAGTATGTCAAAGAAATTCTCACTAAGTTTTCTATGACAGAATGCAACAAGGCCCTAAATCCAGCTGAGGGAATACTTAGTAAAAAAAGAGGGTGAAAAAGGCTCTAAGGTTGACCCAACCTACTATAGGCAGTTATCGGTTCTCTTAGATACTTGTGTCACTCTAGACCGGATATTCTATTTGCAAGCTGGAATGGTCGTGATTTATGTGAGAACCTCTACAAATCCACCTAAATCTTTGCTAAGAGAATTCTAAGGTATGTACAAGGCACAATAAACTATGGCTTATTCTTTCCTAAAGCTAAATCCTCTATGCCTTCTACATCTACCCCTCTTCTACTCCTACCGTCTCTACTACATTAGAAGGTTACTCAGTTCGGATTGGTGTGGAGATCAATTGGACAGACAAAGTACATACATCGGGTATTTCTTGAGTTTCTAGGTTCTCCAATCTGTTGGAGTTCTAAAAGCGATCAATTGTGGCCTTATCAAGTTGTGAGGCGAGATATGTTTTTCTGCTTTGTAGTCTTTGCAACACAGAGACGACATGGTTGGAATCACTTCTAAGTGAACTACAAGTGAAGTGAAGGAGACTCTATATACTATGGATAGACAACAAGTCAACAATTTGCCTAGCAAGGAATCCTGTGCACATGGCGAGAACAAAACACATAGAAACAAGGTTCCACTACTTAAGGAACAAGTGGCTAAAAGGCAACCTAAGGGTAGAACAACTGCTCTACTAAAGATCAACTAGGCGATATGTTTACAAAACCCTTAAAAGGTGAAAGTTTTACTAAGCTTAGAAGGAAATAGGTTTAATTGCATTCACTAATTGTGCAATTAAATTTAAAGTCAACCTAGAGGCTTGTTCTAGGGTTTTAAAGATCTGCTATGTCCAGGGGCATGTCACTGTGAATTATTTTCCCTCTGAGCTCTAGCTTAGTTTGTTTGTAACTTAGGTTGCTCTCCATATGTAATAGTTTAGGCTTTGTCATTATAGGGGTGTTGGTTTTGGGTAATTAAAACCCTAAACTAACACTAATCAAACCAAGGAATAACTGTCTAACAAACAAAATAACTACCACAACAATCGGTTGAAAGAAAAAAGCAATTGGTTAAAAAGTTTGTTACAAATTCCTATCCTAACGGTTTATTTAGTTAGAAAGCGGTTAGCTCTACTAACACCTCACTAACTAACATGTCAAGTCACTATGTGCCTAATAAAAGTGTATATATAGGTAGTCAAGTGTAAATACATGTACATACAATACAAAGCAATCAATAAAGTTTAGTTTACAGTTTCACTACCTCCTATTGATTCTAACTTCTCAATACTCCACTAAACCAGATATCTATCTTCACCCTTGGGTCTTCAAGATTGTGACTTGCAAACTAGGGTTTGCACCTTGCAATAAGAGAAGAGAGAAAGGGTTAGACTAGTTCGATGGTGAATTAGAGGTTGAAGGCAGAAATTAAGGGACGGTGAGTTTTGAAGAAGGCTTTACGAAAAAGGATCTTGAAGTGTTCTAAGGTGAGAACCTTGCAAGATCGGTGTGTGAAATGTGATTTCAAGCGAAATCACTGCGTGGTGGTTCGATGAGTAATCATCGTGATTCATGCGAGAAAGAAAAGAAAGTAATTAGGGTTTGATCGGTTAATAGAAAAGTAAATACACAGGGTGTGGATTTATACCTTTCTTAAATCTTGAAGACTACGATTAATATTCTATACTGCAAACAATCAAAGAACCAAGTTAGATCTTTGAAGTTAAGGTTTCAAAAACTAGGGTTTTACGAGATTAGGGTTTTACTGTGGCGTAAGAAGGAGAGATTACCTCGATCTTGCCTGCGAAGATTGCGGTAAAATCGATCGAAGTTCGAACGGATCGAGAAAAGGAGGCTAGGGTTTGTGAGCGAAGTGAGAAGACATTATCGGGAGGCTTGGGTTGCAGATTCAACACAAAACCGAGGGGTTTTGTTGAATCATCATCAACAATCATCACAAGCCAACACGAGAGATCAATCCAAGCTTCATCAACTGCGTGAGCTTCCGATTGATCTAGGGTTTTGAAGAGGGTAGAGAGAAGAAGAGAGAGAGAGAGCGATGGAAAATCAAGAAGAGCGAAGAGTGAAGCTTGAATTACAGGTGAAAGAGTGAAGAAAGAGGTTATATAGTTCGGTCGATCGAGGATCGCGGCGTCACAAAGCGGGTGGTCTTGGGTGCATAAGACCCACCAAACATTATTGTTTGGCAAGAGTGTAGAGACTCATTGGGTGGGTAATTTGCAACACTTTGGGCTTTGCAAATTACACCCTTCTCGATGTCTTGATACACCTCCTGCCGCACGTAAAACAAGTAAAAATTAGAAAAATTCAATAGACTTGCCATATTTATATTTTTATTTGAACTTTATTTAGTTCAAATTTAAATATTTATTATTATAATAATTTTTTAGATACTCAAAAAATATATTAAAAGGAGTATCGAGTACTTTAATTCGAACA
This sequence comes from Oxytropis ochrocephala, assembly GCA_020916435.1. NCBI lineage: Eukaryota > Viridiplantae > Streptophyta > Magnoliopsida > Fabales > Fabaceae > Oxytropis > Oxytropis ochrocephala. Next base: position 13,476,412 of record CM037088.1, on the reverse strand, counting down.
TGTACAAGAAATAAGGAGCTTAAAAAACTTGTGCGGGCCAAAACTCGGATGGAAAAAGCGGAGAAGTGAAAATAGTACCCACAAAAAAACAAAATTAGTAACAACATTCTACAAAATGCAAATTGGCCATTCTATACATGGACCCAACATCAAACTTGTGTGAGGCGCTTGCACCATAGAGGACTTGTCATGACTCCTACTCATCGAAAAAGCACTTGCACTATAGAGGAAATTGTCATGACTTCTACTCATCAAAGACTAACCACCTACACATGCAATCACGGAGGGCACACTATTTATTGCATATCAACCATGAACGTCCTTATTTCCCCTTTAATTTCCATGGTTTCTATGTTTTTGTGTTGTGCACCGGCAGTCCTCGTCCCTTGTATGCCTCCCACTAGCAACACTTATATTTCATTGTTACCAACCCGAGAATGCAACCTATGTCATCCTTGATAGAAGGATGTTTACCACCGAAATGGCAACCTTTCGGTCACATCCAAAAATGGTTCAAGTCGGCCCAGTGGGAAACTTAACCAGCATAAATGCAAACTTTTACCCTACTAGAAATGAACCACTACATGTTATCTGCGATTTTATGTGCATTATCTCTCTTCTCGTTTTAGTCGTTTAATTTACGTTTCGAGGTCACACAATTACGAGAGTTTTTAGAACAGAGTCTCATTTTTCTAATTTGAGCCAACTTCAATTATCCTATTCAATTAAACCCAAATATCATAGTTTAAACTAGGCATGCGCGCGAATGATCGATATTTTCGTGCATTCTTCAGTTTGATCTAGGTATTTAGGCCTATTTGAATCTAATTGGGCTTACCTATGTCACTTTTTCTATGTCCGGGCTTATCGTTTAGATTTGGGCCTACGAACGTGGTTCCGATTTAATTTTTTTAGTGTCTATTGCTTAACGGGCCTATTTCTTCCATTTGGGCCTCGTTCTAGCGCGTTCATCTAGTTGGGCCCGATTTCATTTTTGTATTTGGCCCAACTTTTTTATTTTGACGGTTTAATTTATTTGAGCAATATAGGATCCAAAAAATGTCAAAAAAAATCTAAATTAATTTTTATTACAATTTAGGAGAGTCCAAATATCCAAAAAAATACAAAAAAAATAAGACCAAAAATGCCAAACACAGTCTAAAAGGACACGTAAGGAGCTGCGAAAATTACACAAAAAAGATTAGAGTTTCATATTGAAACCCTAATCCGCTGATACAAGAAAAATCCGAGTTTCTGAGTTTTTTTAAAGGAAGAGGAGTTGTAGCAGTCAAGGACACAGATACCAGAGTCACACACAACATCATTTAGGAGCCTAACAGAAGCTGGAGTAAGAAGTTAGTTCACTTTGTAAAAAACATATAACCAAAGTATGCATAACCTGTCCCCTTAGATTCGCAACAACAGCACGGTATCTTCTTGCCCATATAGACCACAACAAAACTCTGTGGTGGAGAGGAAACACCAACATTTGCTAAATGTAGCTCGTGCAATTTTGAGAGTGAGCCATTCTATAGGGACCCCTCAATCTCTAGTAGAGCTTCCATGCTTTCAAATGTGTGTTATAAGAGAAGTCCCCCTATAATATAACTATTATAATAGAGAAGCAAAGTTAAGTGAAATAAACTTCTTTGGAATGAATGTATAATCGAGGGGTCAGGAAGAAGGAGTAAGCAGCAACTGAGAGAGTCTAGGCAATTTCTCTTATCCAGTAAAGAATCGATACCATGTTAACTATGTAGAATTACTCAAAAATGTAAAAGAAATCATTATCTTTCATTGAAATTTTTGTATGAGTACAAAGGAGTCTTATATACAAATTTGGATCGATCATAGATCCGTTACACAAATCACTATCTGAATAACTATCTTCTAACTAACAAATAGAAAGAAAAACTAATTACTATACCTAATTTTTCTCTGATTATGTATAGTATATACAAGAGGAGCCGTACAAAAAGGCATTGTACCACACTAACTATATCTGACTAATACTAACTATATACAACTAATACCCCCCACTCAAGTTGGAGTATATAAAATAACAATACCCAACTTGGAGATGAGAGTTTGAAAGAGAGGTTTGGCCAAAGCCTTTGTGAATGGATCAAATGGTGATTTTGGATGAAACATGAAATAAGTTGATGAATTTTGAAACAATGTGTTCTCTAATAAAGTGGGCGTCGATGTGTTTTGACCGTTCATTCAATGTGGGATTGGTAGCAAGTTGGATAGCAGACTTGCTATCACAAAACACCTTGCAAGTAGAGACTTCAACCTGAAATGTTTTGAGCAATTGTCTTAGCCACAAAAGTTACCTTGTGAGTAAAGCAAGGGCTCTATATTCGACTTTTGCTAATGATTTTGAGGCCGTAGGTTGTTTTTGATTTCAAGAGACCAGGATTCACCAATGAAGACACAAAAGCCCGTTGTGGACTTCCTAGTTGATGCACAGCTGCCCCAATCAGCATATGCATATGTAGAAATAGTCGTGGATGGTGTAGAGGAGAAGAAAATTCCTTGCCCTAGAGTAGCTTTTATATACTGCAGAGATGTGGTGAAGAAGCGCCAAATGTTGAGAGGTGGGGCTGTCATATATTGGTGAGTTTGATGACGAGAAAATGCAATATCCGGTCTTGAAATAGTTAGATATAATAGTCTTCCAATGAGTCTTCGATATTGAGAGGCATCAGGGAGAAGAACACTTGTTTCATCAACAGCAGTGAGTTTGAGGTTGCAATCCATAGGAGTAGGGAGTGGTTTGCAATGTAAGAAGCCAGTATCCTCAAGTAATTGAAGTGCATATTTACATTGACACAAATAAATGCCTTGATCAGAGGAAGCTATCTCAAGACCGAGGAAGTATTTAAGGGGACCAAGCAATTTCAATTTGAACAAACTCTGCAGAAGGTTTTGTGTAGTAGTAATGGAGCTTGAAGATGGAATAGCAAGTATTATGTCATCAACATATAATAGAAGAGCAACAAATGTTGTATCTGACCCTTTAGTGAATAAAGAAGGATCTGCTATAGATTGTCAGAAACCGTGAGTGATTGGTGTGAAAAATAGTATGCAAGTATACATAGTCACACAAGTAATATAATGATAAGAAAAGGTCGAACCATGAGGATTATGTAAAACTTTGTAAAGTTTAGAGTGTACACTTAGTGTGTCTACACTACTCACAATTGGTTGAAGTATGAAAATTGAATTAAAACAATATAAACAGTAAAGATGTGTAAGGAATCAGTGAGATAAAGTAGTTGAGATGTTTTCACCAAGTAATTCACTTCTAAGAGTTTTAGTGGTGTAGGCAGTGTAGGTACACTGGATGCAGCTGCATTAGTATGTGTCTTTCAGTCACTTTCTTCAGAGTTTCATTACAAGCTTCCTATATGCAGGCATGCTAAATAGGTTCACTCATGTCTCTTAAGCATCCTTTGTTTCACCACAAGAACCATGTTATCCTAAGCATCCACTGTTTCACCCTAAGAACCTTATTAAAGCCAATTTAACAAAGATGTTGTTACAAACACTCATTCTTATTAACTCTTGATTTCTTAAATGTAACCCATGTCTGCTGTTACAAGTCTACCTATTCTAAAGTGATCAAATTCAGAATATGCTTTGAAAGAAGTATTACACAAGAGTTAAAGTGCACATACTACATAAACCACGTTTACTTGCTTAGAAGATCATTACAAGGCTACAACATCTCAACTAAAGGAATTTAGCTCATATTACTCATTGTATAATAGAGAGAATCTGTAAGGAACATAATCAAATGAGTAAGATTACAAAAGAACTCAAAAGGATAGAGATTACACAAAGGGGAGATCTTTTGCATGAGATTCCAAGTTGAAGTACAATACTAACTCCTTACACAAGTTTCCTCCAAGTAGAAGTGAAGGAATCAAGCACTTCCCTACCTTCATACAATTCAGAAACTAAATATAAACTAAGCCTAAATTACAAATATAAAGAAACTATGTGATCCTTAAAAGCTTGGATGCCCTCGGATGCTTTTGAAGTGAAGAGAAGGTCTTCTATTTATAGGCAATAAACTTTCCTCCCTTGGAGGGTTTCCTTGGCACCAAAGATAACTGAGATCAGCTAACCATGGTTAATTTGCAGATCCTCTATGAGCAAGTTGGTCTTTCACATCATATCACATGGGGCCGTAAACTCCAACTCATCAACAGCTTGTTGATGCTATAACGTGAGCTTCACAGCGGTACAAAAATGGTAAACTATATCTAAAAAGAAAAAGCTTGAAAAGTGTGTTAATGGAGGAGAATGGTGTCAAGTTTCTCTCCCAAAAACTATCTCTCACTTTAGATGGGGGGTAGTGTGTTATGGAAGATGATGAAGATATTTGCTTTATCCCCATAAAGTAGCTTTATCAAAAAGGTAATGTACACATCTCACCAACCAACACTATTCTCCATTCATAAGGTGCCAAGTGTCCACGCTCGCCACTAGAAAGGCGGCGTTAAATCGGTGTGTGCAGTGTGGAGCGATGTAATGTGACTTGACTTAAAGCAATTGGCGCCAAAAATTAACTTTTGTCTTTGGTACTCAGCTGGCCACGCCATCTAGCGTTATAACGTGTTTGCTATAACACTAGCAAACACGTTAAAACATTCACAAGGGCACCAAATGTGCCAGATAATCAACAAATCAGTACCTAGCCCTTCTTTATCCTAAATGCACAAAATATAATAAATAAAATACAAATATTACTTGAGAACTTACTTTAATTTAACGAATAAAGGCATAAATAGCCCATATAAATATGAGTTATCACCTATGCAAATTGCTTAGTTCATTATTGTAATCCATTTGAGTCCTTGAAATGTTGTTTCTTTACTTATAAGCTATATTTACATAATAATTTACTTGAAATTAAGCAATAATCTAAGTTTAATTGTATGAATAACTCTATATAAAATAGAGTTATCAGTGATGATAGCTGAAGAAAACTTGTCGAACCATTGCCTAGAAGCTTGCTTGAGTCCATAGATGGACTTGTTGAGTTTGCACACCATATTGTCTCCTTTGCTAGGATAGCCTAAGGGAAATTTCATGTAGACATCCTCAAGTAGATCTTTATTGAGGAATGCGTTATTAACATCCAATTGGACCAACTTCCAACTGTTTTGAGCAGCTAGAGCAAGCAAAACTCTAACAGTGGTGATTGTGGCAACCGGAGAGAAAGTATCAACAAAGTCAAGACCTAGTTGTTGAGTAAAACTTTGAGCAACTAGTCTTGCTTTATATCGATCCAAAGTGCCATCAGCTTTATATTTTACTTTGTAAATCCATTTACAACCAATACTCTTTTTACCAGAAGGTAGAGTTTGGATGGTCCAAGTGTTATTGGCCTCAAGGGCATTTATCTCCTCCTCCATGGCTTTGCACCATTCAACTTGCTTGCATGCTTGGTGTTAATAGAGAGGTTCAGGGATGTGGGAAACTTGAAGGAGAAAGTTGTGATAATTTGGGGAAAATTTTGAGTAACATAAGTCAGGTTCAATAGGATATTTTGTGGTGCAAACATATTCTTGAAGGTAAGATGGTGGATGGTGCTCTCTAGTGGATCTACGAGGTGGTGGAGGAGCAGGGGGAGCCACAGGATCAGGTGGAGGTATAGGGTCAATAATGGGATATGGTTGTACATCATCACAGAATGGAATTGTGGTTTCACAAGCTTTAGGAAGCACTGATCTAAGGTTGGTGAATTAGCTGATTGAGGGGTAAGGATGATAATATCAGGGAATGGGTTGGTTTGGTGTTTGGTGAAAGAGAGGAAGAAAAAATTATCTTCATAGAAAAGAACATCTCTAGAGGTGATAAATTTTGTAGAGGTAAGGTCATATAGTTTGTAACCTTTAACACCAGGTGGATAGCCTAGGAAAATACAAGGAGAAGTTCTAGGGGAGAATTTATTTCTGAGTTGAGGGATAGTTGCAGCATAAGCCAAGCAGCCAAATACCTTCATTGAGTCATAAACAGGGAGTTTGCCATGGAGGAGTTCAAAAGGACATTTACCTTCCAAGTGAATAGAAGGAGTTACGTTGATAATATGAATCTGCGGTCTGAGACAACATCACCCCAAAATTTGAGTGGAATGTTGTTGTGGAATATGAGTGCACGAGCTACATTTAGCAAATGTTGGTGTTTGATCTTAACATGAGTGCACGAGCTACATTTAGCAAATGTTCTGTTGATAATATGGGCCTTTATTTCTGCACCTCAGTCTTAATTATATGACCCCCTGCGGTTATTTATACTACTTTTTTTTACCATTTAAACCCCACTTTCGTTTTTAATTATCTTGACCCAAATAACTTCTCATAAATTAAAAACAATAAGTAAATACTTTTCTATCAAAAAAATCAAATAAAAGACAAAATCGATTGTACAAGCTGGGTTAGTCCTCATCGCTTTTTCCAACTATGGAGAAACACACTATTTGATTACCAAACGATAGTGTGACACTTTATTAGAGGAATGACTACTTTAGCTTATTGTGCACCTCACTTAAGTGTATAAGCCATAGTATTGTGAACAATCAGTTAGCTTTCCCTTTCCATGTATCACTACACTGTATATACCAAACTTGTAAATCAGAATCATTCGATCAATTCAATGAAATAGAAAAATGAATTTCCAGAAAACTGAAATTCAATTAAACAGTTAGATCATAGGAAACAGAATTCAAAGAAGAAAAGTTACTCTCTAACTGTCTCTGTCTTATATGTATATACATTTTTTCTTTTTACCATTAATTTTTTAATTGTATTAATTAATTACAATAACATTTTATAAAAAGAGCAATTTTGGAAAAGAAACTCAATCTAAAAAACACTTATAGTGCAATTCTTTGTAATAATCGGTAAAAGCTCTGAGACATGTGACACAAGGTTCAATGGGATTTTTATTTTACTTTTGTTACTTGGTTGATTTTTATTTCTGTATTTGTTAGTGACACTTTTTACTATGTATTTACAAATTTTTGCTAGTGACACTTAATTCTGTACTTCACTACAAATTCTTAGCCGATCTAAAGGTGTTTGTGATCATGGTTGGCGGTAGGCTAATGTTAGTAGCGACAAAGACCCTTGTATGGGTGTAGGGATGACAAAGGGGGGACGGGGCCGAGGAGTATTCACCCGCTCCCCATCCTCACCTCCCAAATTGTCCCTCGTTCCTATCTCCGTTCCCCACCTCGGGGACTTTTCCTCCCCCATCCCATCCTCGTGAATGAGCAAAAATATAAATTAAAGTATAATAAAATTAGAAAAATATATAAAAATAAGACTAAAATTCAAAAGGTTAATATATATATATATATATATGGCAATGTTAGTTGTTAATTGTTAGAGGGGTGGGGAAAATGTTAGTTTCTGGGGTTTGAACATTGGACCTCCTTCTCACTCATTCGATATCCATTAACTTTTGCGTATATAAAGTTATTACGTACTTTTATATTTTAATATTTAGAACGTAAAAAAATTAGAATAATTTAATATTTTAAATTAGAAACACGTATAAAAAGACTAAAAAATTAATTACTTATAATACTATATATATATATATATATATATATATATATATTATAATAATAATATTTATGTAATATATTTAATCCTCTTTTAAAGTATGATCCCATCCTCACACTTTGTTTGTGGGGATTTTTCTCCACCGTCCCCTTCCCAAAAAATCCCCATTACTTATCATGAGGATCACACTATATTGTCACCCATATGAGTGTGTGTGTGTGTGTCTATATATATATATATATATCTACACTATATTGATATAATTTAACCACATATGATAATACCATTAAATGACACTATATTTTTCCCATAAACAATTCTTTTCTTTCTCTTATCACTTCACTTTAATTTTTTTAACTAAATTTCTAATCTACACTATATTTATTCAAATACTACTCTACTAAAATTACCTATAAAAATATAAATGAGTCACACTAAAAAACAAAAGAAAAAAAATCTATCATCACCTTATTGGAAAAAGTTATCACCTTAAAAAGTTATTGATAATCTACTATCTATCTTTTACTATCTACTATAATCTATTAATCAACCAAAATAATCAATTGAAACTACGAGATAACTGCAATGGTATATTAAAAAACACGGGATAATTGCACTGATATATAAAAAAAAAACACAGAATTAATATTTGTCATTGATAATCAAAAAATTTGAAGACTACTATAAACCTACTATTTAAAAAACAAGAAGACTTAATGATTATTTAAACTACTGATTAATATTTAAAACAAATATTTCTTATTGATAATCAATTGAAATTACGAAATAAGCATGACTTTGATATATAAAACACAGATAATTGCAGATATATAACAAAAATATAAATTAATATTTGTCATTGATAATCAAATTTTTTGAAGACTACTATAAACCTACTAATCAACTCAAATAATCAATTGAAACTATGAGATAACTGCATTGATACATAAAAAACACGGAATAACTGCACTGATATATAACAAAATACGGGGATAGCAGATAGCTGCAATGATATATATTTATTTGAAACTCATTTTTTATCTACTTTAAATTTGTCTTTATTTTCACGGGGTAATGTTCATACTATTTTAGTACCGTCTAAGTTCATTCATAAAAAGAACACGACAGCACCCCGTGCGTATGCACGGGTATTCTACTAGTATATATATATATATATATAAACGTACAATAAAGCCATGATCACAAACACCATTAGATCGGCTAAGAATCAACAATAAAACCTACACGTCCTAAAATATTGGAAAAACTACCCAGAACGTCCACTAGTATGCATGAAGTGAAACTAACTATTATCCCTATATTTTAGGTGCCTAAAAGTATGTTTGGATTGGTGGTTTTGGATGAAATGGAATGAGACAAGGTTCCATTATTTGGAAACTTAAAAAAAGGATGGAATGGAGTGGAACCTGATGGAATACATTCCCTCCCATTCCATCACATCTCATCATTTTTGTTCTCTCCCAATTTGGGGGGTAAGGAGTGGAATGGCTCACCCATCATAAAATACTCAAACAATGGAATGAAAATTTTATTCCATTCCGCTCTATTCATTCCATTACGATAAGTTGGGTGTATCTAAACATACCCTAAAGTAAATATTTTAGACACACGATAATCAATCAAACTCATATTTTCCAACCCAGAAAATAGAAGGAATTCTGGGATTTTTCCTTGGAGTAAATACTTTTATGCATACTCTGGCGTACCTTTTGCATGATGGGTCAGCGAGAAAATAGGAACAGCGACTTAAGCCATTAGGTGTAGGCGCCTTTAAGAGGTGGAGACTTTCCTTTTATCTTTATGCATAACATTTGGATAATCCTAGCCAAGTTACTCATCTCTCACACCTAGTCTAACACTTTTTGGAGTAGTTAGAGAGTTATAATTGAGGAAAAGTTCCTTCATCCGTGAAATCGTTTGTAGAAATGAATCATGTTGTTCAAACTCTTAGCTGATCCTCAACTAAATCTAAAATTTGACACCAAATCAATTTTTCTCAAAACTCAAAAAAACCCATTTTCAAAAAGTAGGGGACTAAGTCAGTTGTACAACTGGGTTAGTCGGCGTTTTAGGACGAATGAGCTGTACAGTTCAAGAGTCCTAAGACCCCTACACTAAAAAACACCAACCAACAAACATTTTTCGGGAAGAACTACGTAGTTTTGATTCCTCCATTAGGAGCAAGGGTCCACTCTTGTCAAGCACTAAAAACTAAAAATTCAATTAAGTCTTCTTTCTCTATAATTTTTAAAATAAAAGGGTAAAATATTAATAAAGTATAATTAATTAGACAAAGGATGTCGTGGGTCTTCTTATCCTTCACCATGTAACTCACTCTGAACCTTAAACTTGCATTGTCCTTAAGCCATTAGGTGTAGGCGCCTTTAAGAGGTGGAGACTTTCCTTTTATCTTAATGCATAATATTTGGAAAATTCTAGCCAAGTTACTCATCTCTCACACCTAGTCTAACACTTTTTGGAATAGTTAGAGAGTTATAATTGAGGAAAAGTTCATTCATCCGTGAAATTGTTTGTAGAAATGAATCATGTTGTTCAAACTCTTAGCTGATCCTCAACTAAATCTATCCTCAACTACATCTAAAATTTGACAATAATAATAATAATAATAATAATAATAATAATAATAATAATAATAATAATAATAATTATGATTATTATTGTGCTTGATAAATGATGTCATTTTGTACATGTTGTGAGAAGAAGAATAGAGTTTATATGAGATCTAAACATTTCATCGAGCCATGGTACTAATAACATTTTTTACATTCGTTTTATACTTTTTCTGGTCTCTCTGTTTCTTCAAATACTCCATCGTTAAACTTCTGGTATAAAAATATCATGATACTTATGTAAAATCAAAACACTTTCTCTCACTTTTCAATGGATGAAAAATGGGTTAATTACATATTCGTTCAAATTTGTCAATTGCAGAGAGGGGCGGGGAATAAGTTTGGCCGTGCTTGGCTTTGTAGGGTTTGGAGTGCTTTGCTTACGTTGAAAATGTTAAGAGCTAAAGTCGACGCAATGGTATGTCATGTAGGCCATCTCTTTTAGGTCTGCTCTGATCTTTCTGAAAATCTGTTTAAAAGCCTAATTGATTATTTTTTTATGAAGACCTACAACATTTCAACACTTTGTGGCCAATTGTAAATAAGTATAACAATAATAAGTCGATATCTAACAAAACTTTTTAGGAAATATCTTTATATGACATCCTATTTAAATTCTATTTTATAAAAATAACTTCAACTATGTCAAAAATTGATGTAGGTTAATATGTTTAAACTAACAAAAAATGTTATAAAGTCATGACTTAACACATTAATATGTAGGTTAGTTAGTTATATTTATTTAAATAGGTCGGCGTGATAGGTCTAAAAGGCTTTTTCGATGGTCTATGACCTTACCTATTTAGCTAAGTAGAATTTTAAAAAAATATTGACCTTATCTGTTTCAAAAAAGTCTAACTAGCGCTGAGTCGATCGTGGGTGGGGGTAGTAGAGGCTCAGTTAGGTGGTCACGCCTATTTCCACCCCTAATTGCAGACTAACAGACCCAAACCAATATTCTTCCACACACCAAAAGCAAACTAGGAAAAAAGGAAAAGGGAAAAAACAACTGGGGAATACGGTTGTGGTAGAAGAAGGTATATCTTCTCCATAAAGGCAATTGTTTATTTTGTCAGTTGTGTCTAAAAATTTATTAAAAATAAGCGGATCTGGATCGCCTATATAATTATAATTAATTGAAGATTTTTTAGAGTGTTGATAATATTTTTTTTTGCGTTGTCTTTGTTTGACTGAAATGATGTGTCACTAAATAAAAGTTATACTCCAAGCTGTTATTTTCCTAAATATAGAGGATTGAAAAATAAATGGTCATAGTTCTCAAATGTCATACAAAAAATTATTGAGAATTGACATCTTAAATTACTCTTTCTATTATGCAGTCTTGAGAAAAATGGTACTGTTATATACTTATATATTTATCGGTTTTAAAATTTATTTATGTTATTCTTTCATTCTTATATTTACTTAATTAATTAAGAAAATGAATAATAATAATAATAATTAACATAGTAAAATGAGAAAATATAATGAAAATGAAAAAATTAACTTCAACTAACTAACAACGACGGACCCGGGCAAAAACTGATATCGGATCCCACTCCAAGGTCTTGGATCTGAATCTTGGTGTTGTAAAAACTTTGTTAGGAGAGGAGAACCACATATATCAGCAAAGTTGGGTTTACACGTGGCCAATCGGTGAAAATTGTATGCATTATTACGAAACAGGGTGAATAATTAACGGATCATATGAAAAAAGAGAGAAGCGATAATTGAGTTTTCCAAAAATGATGTTAATAGGTGAACAACTCCAACAATAGGACAGGACACCAAATACTAATAATAATAATAATAATAATATTAGAATGCTTGGGAATTTGGAGGCAGCAACGTGCTAACGAGGAAAGAAACAATGTCAGCTCAGTTCAGCTGAATCAGCGTGAGTTGTTGTTCTTGTTGTCTGCATCTGACACATACATACCTATTTCAACTACTATAATCACCACAACGCCGTCTCTCTCTTCAATTCATCCTTCTCAATCTCAATGCTTCACAATCTTAAACCTTTCCACTCTAAGCCAACCAAACGTTCTCTTACATTTTCTTCATTAGATGCTGCGGCGGTGAGGTTGGTTTTGTATTTTTTTTTTTGTTTCCTTTAATGATTTCTTCATTTGGGTGTTCTTCAAGTTTGGTTCTTTTATTTTCCTTGCATTGCACGCTTTTGCTTTTGATTTCTGTGATTCTGGCTTATACTTTAAGATTTAGCATTTTAGGAATCCTATTGTAAATCTCGCTTCTATTATGCTTGTCTTAAAGCCTCAGAAAGAATATATAAAAAAACATACCATGCTTATTCAAATTTCGACTTTTAAAAAATTACTTATGTCTTATTCTTGTGTTCAATGTTTTGGAGTGTCATAACTCATAAATGTGTTTTCAAACATTTTGAAAACTTCACCACATGTTTCAAACATTGAAAAAACTTCTGTTGAAAAATATAGAGATTTGACAAAATCAATATCATTGACTAGCGGTAGGTAGCTGTATCTATCTATAAACAACTTAGGATGTTTCATTCTACCTTCAGTGTCAATATAACTACTGCTTTTATCATAACCACTGGGATGAGTCTATACATTCCATTGCAATCATGTATTTACTTGTTATCTTTTTTATTGCAGTAAATTAATTTGGATAAGTTGAGTGGCTTGGATGCTGCTGCAGTTGATCTGCTAATGGGATTCCAGTCATTCCACCTTACCTTGTTTCTCTTTCTGGCTTCTCTTCATTTGACTTTGACTCAAGATGTTGAACATGGTTCGATTCTAGTAGATGGAGTTCAAGCAATTGCTGAAAATGATGATAACTTCATTTGTGCTACTATTGATTGGTGGCCTCATGATAAATGTGACTACAACTATTGCCCATGGGGCTATTCATCTGTTGTTAATTTGGTTAGTATTTTGCTACTCATATTATACTACATGAAATAGGCATAGACAATACACACACACACACACCCTTCCCACCCCACCCCACCCCATTCTCTCATTTATAATTCTCTCTAGCAAGCTTTGAAGCAGTATTAGTGATTATTCAATGTGGATTGGCTTTTCAGGACTTGTCTCATCCTATCCTTGCAAAGGCAATCCAAGGTTTGTATATTTGCATTATGTATATCTATATGATTTAGGCCCGTTTGGGTAAACAACTTAATTAAATGCTTATGGCATAGCGCTTATCATATAAGAGCTTATGCATAAGTCGTTTTTTATAATAAAGGATAAAATGATGTTAAACTATTTTTCTATAAGCTATAAGTTGTTTTCATAAATTGTTCTTGGGAGCTTATGAAAATTAGTGAAAACAACTTATACGCATGTCATAAGTTTTTTCCATAAACTCTCCAAACAGTGTCACAAGTGCTTATGTCAGTTGATAAGACCAAATAAACCGATCCAAATGGACCCTTAAAAAATTAGTTGTGGACTTTGTGGTGATGGAATTAAACTGGTGTGTTGGCTTCTTAGCTGCAATGTAGTTTTATCAGTAGTATCAATCTTGGAATATTTACTTTAAACTTTTTGTGATTCTTCCTATAATGGTTGCTTGATAGCTTTCAAGCCATTGAGGATAAGAGTTGGAGGTTCTTTACAAGACCAAGTGCTGTATGAGGTAGGAAGTTTGAAGTCTCCTTGTCATCCATTTGAAAAGTTGAAAGGTGGACTATTTGGATATTCAAAGGGATGTTTACACATGAAAAGGTGGGATGAGCTGAATCATTTTTTCAATAAGACAGGGTGAGAATTTTAACATTGAGGTTGTTTTCTCCATCACCTCTCATGTTTTCCTTCAAGCCAAATCAAAAATGAGAGAAATTAAATCAAGTTCTATTATGTAGGGTACTCTCAAGTCTTTAACAAAGTCATAAGATTTACTACTTCCGGTCCACTTTGTAAGAGACAATGCAGTTTTTGGTTCAGTGAATAACTGATGTATCTGGTCTATTTGCTGAAGAGTCGCTTGCTATTAGTCTTTAATGAAGGGATGATTATATATGATGTACCTTAATTGAAGTTTGACACTTGCAGGGCCATGGTCACTTTTGGCTTGAATGCGCTCCTTGGGAGGCACCAGATTAGGCAAACTGTTTGGGGAGGAGACTGGGACCCTACAAATGCTCATGATTTAATAAACTACACTATTTCAAAGGGATACGAAATTGATTCATGGGAATTTGGTAGGAAAGCAGATAGAGAGAGATACTCTCTCTGTAACAAAATATAAGTAAAAAAGTACACGTATTTGGCCTAAATTTAGACCAGATATATGTACTTTTTTACATGTAATTTTTTACTTATTTTTTGTTACGGAGTGAGTATTTATTATCTACATTTTTTATTTCATTGGAACTTATTCTTGTGTATGCTGCCATATAGGTAATGAGTTGAGTGGTAAAGGCATTGGTGCAAGTGTTGGTGCTGCACAATATGGGAAAGACGTGATAAAGCTTAAACAAATTTTACACACATTATACAACAACATCAATTTCAAACCTTCACTTATAGCACCTGGAGGATTCTATCAAAAGGAGTGGTATGATAAGCTTCTTCAGGTTTCTGGTTCAGGCGTTGTAGACGTGCTGACTCATCATGTGTATAATTTGGGCCCAGGTTTGTATGCCACTTGTATATTTCTTTCTACTAGAGCACTACATATTCTGTTTAATTTATGAATATTTATCCCTTAAATGCTAACTTTTGCTTACACTGAAAAAACATGCATTCGCAACTGGTATATAAAACAATCTTATCTTTTAGGGAAGATGCTGTTGTCTGTCCTCTGTAATTAGTTTGCAAGTTACTTTCTCTTTTATAGGTAGCGATGAGCATCTCGAAATGAAGATTCTAGATCCTACGCGCTTGAGCAAGGTAGAATCAATTTTTAGCAATCTTTTACAGACCATTCAAAAATATGGTCCTTGGTCTGTTGCATGGGTTGGAGAAGCTGGTGGCGCATTCAACAGTGGTGGTCGTTATGTTTCTAACACATTTGTAAATAGCTTTTGGTAATGTTGGTCCTTCCTTCCCTCATTGATGATTATAGTAATATCTTACTCTGTAAAAAATCATTGATATGAAAAAATACTGAATTTTAAATGGCTTGTAGGTACTTAGATCAACTTGGAATAGCATCCAAATACAACACTAAGGTCTATTGCAGGCAGAGTTTAATTGGAGAAACTATGGCCTTCTTAATACTACCACTTTCACTCCCAATCCTGACTACTACAGGCAAGTGTATATTTAAAAAATGTAAAATGAAAAAGTGTATATTTGTTTCTCTAAATTTTTAAGAGTTATAATAGTTATGATGCATATATCTAATCCTGTGTTCTGGTGTTAATTTTGAGTAGTGCACTTTTGTGGCATCAGCTGATGGGGAAGAGGGTTCTTGCAGCTTCTAGTGATGTTGTTTAGCCATTTTTACGCACTTATGCCCATTGTTCAAAAGGCAGAGTAAGTGCAGACCAATTTAGTTCATCTTATAAAAACTTAAGCTGATTCATATCATATAATAAAGCATCACATACTGACATTTGATTTGAGATATAAATTTTATTCTAAGCATCTAAATGATATATTGCCATCTTCAACAGTACTATAATCATTCTTAATTTGATTCTATAGGATGGTGTAACATTGCTGCTAATCAACTTAAGCAATCAGACTAATTTCATACTCAGTGTTCAAGATGAACTTGTGACTGTGAATAATGGAGTAAATGAAGATGATAAAACCATTCATGTAGATAATTCACTCTTTAGTCATTTGAAGAAGGCATTTTCTTGGGTTGGAACAAAAGGATCAGATGTGACATTCAGGGAAGAGTACCATCTAACTTCAGAAGATGATGAACTTCGAAGTCAAACTATGTTGCTGAATGGTAATCCACTGAAGTTAACAAACGATGGAGAAATACCTAGATTGGATCCAGTACTCAATCATGTACATTCTCCAATATTCATAGCTCCTTTGTCCATTGCATTTATTGTATACCCCAACTTTGATGCTCCAGCTTGTGTTGGAAATGGAAAACTTTAGTCAAAACGTTTTTTTGAATCTTGTAGAAGAGTGAATATTAGGAATACGGAATTGTAATTTTGTAAGCTATCATTTTTGTTTACTTAAAGATTCAAAACCTTTTACTTACAATGGGTTAGTGTTTTAAGAGCTAAAATGAGAATTTTCTATATGAGCTTATATTTAAAACTTTATCATGCGAGATCTTGTATTTAAAATTTTATCATGCCTCATCCCACACCCAAAACATGATCGAATTATAATACGAGGAATATTTTAAACAGTAAAATATTAACAAATGAGAAAATATTAGTAAAATTAATATTTAAAATATTTCAATAAAAGGTTAGATTAGTAACAACAGGACTCAGAATTGAAAGGAGCAGTTGCATTGCATTTGCACACAAGTCAAGTTTAATCTATTGCAGGTTCAGTGTGTAAACTACATCATAACTATGAAAAGGATGTTTAAACTCAAATGATGGATCCATTACAGTATCAAAAACAATGATGAAAAGTTGAAAATCAATCTTATTTTCCAAGTAAGCGACGACCACGTTGATTAGCACCTTTCACTCTGAAATTCAACTCATCCACATCATCGTGTAGATGATTCAAGGCTTTGTTATGCCTGCAACATTTAAAAAATAACTATTAATTATGATAACATGAAAGAGTAAAATCCTTCTCAAAGGCTGATGCAGATGCCACATAAACCACTTTGTAAAATTAGAAAACAATAAAAAAAGAATGTAGTTGACTCACCTCTCTATTTCAGATCCCATGTCAACAGCCATCTCTTTAAGCTCTCCCAATATATCACTTAAGTTTGAAAGTGCATCATCTTGCTTCCCTTTTTCAAACTGTTTCAAGACATTCTATTTAGAACTTGAATTCATTATCACCAAAAAAAATAGATATATTGTGATGTGCCCAACAGTGACCAGAGAGTGAGTCTAATTAGATGCTAAGATTATTAATGGTTGTAAATAAAACTAATTTGATGCAAACTAGTGAATTGATCAATAGAGCTAAAGCCTCAAAATACAGCAGATCAAAGACTAATCGCAACATTCAAATCAGAAATAAACTAAAGCATTGACATGTTCAGCTGGCTTTACACAACAGTCTAATCTACACCGAGTTGATACGAACCTCGACTTTTTCAAGTTGAGTTGTTGGTTCATGAGATGGAGTCCGCAGCTTGGACTGCCCTTTGGGTGCAGATGTCAATCCCAACTTCTCTCTCTGTTCCAAATGATTGCCCTTTCTTCTGACATTATCATCTACATCAAATGAAGTGAATTATGCCTATGATACAGACCCAAATATCTAAAATTAGATAAGTAAACACATGTAGAGAAAATATTTACCTCCAATAATAACAGGGCCTGTTATTGAACGTGTCTTCTTTGGTTTCCAAGTTTTTTGAGAAGAGGCCACCAAGGCTTCCCAAAAGCTTTTCTCCTGGAAGCAGCAACAAGACACTATTGAATAAACTTCTCAAAAAACACTGAGAGAAAAAAAATCTAGAAATTGAACTAACTACAAGCCTTTCAAATAACAGTTTTTCCTACAAGTTGAAAACAACTTCCACATCTAAATTTTTTCAAAAGGTAACGCATTTAAATTTTCCATAAACACCTATGACCTATGAGCTTATAAAGACTTTTTTAATAAGCATAGAATTCATAGGCTAAATGCTAATTCAAGTTGGGCCTTAAGTCTACAATACCGATTTGAAAAGGTAACATCATAAAAAGAATGTTATGCAGAGCAACAGAATGTTTTCGCAAAGGTAAAAACATGCATACAGGAACAATTAAACAAATGTATATGAACAACATTATACCCGACTTAAATCGATATCAATATCAGCAGCAACATGGTGACTCCTGGTAATTTGCTCACCCTGTTGATGAAGGGTGACTAAAGTTTTGGTAGCATCCTCTCTAATGTTCTCTGCTATCTTCAAACAATTGTGAACTGATTTGGTAGTCTCCTCAGCCTTGTAAACAGCATAACTCTCCAATTCTTGCACCGACTGATTCTCTAATCCTCCAGAGTCACGGAAGTTATTCTTATACCTGTTCCGATCTGCTGATTGGACGGCGAATGAGCTTGATGAAGATTTCTTATCATCAATGTCATCAAAAGGGTTGGTGTTAACTTCTAATGTAACTAGTGCACGTTCTGCAGAAGCAGAAGTCTTCTTCGCGGAGTTATTCTTGTTGTTATCCTTTTCCTCATCATCAGAATCGAATGGGTTCGACCAGGATTTAACATTATAAGCGGGATCAGCAGAGTTAGATTTAGCAGCTTTCAAAGGAGATTTCTTTGAATTGAACATTGTCTCTCTAATTGCAGAATTGAGTAAGATGCACTGCTCAGCAAATAAGAAAGAACAATCTCAGTGTTTTCTGAAGACAGAATAATTTCTCCCTGTAATATGCAAGCAAGTGCTATTCAATCACTGTTAACGTACAACAAAAATAAGCAAAAGCAACACAAATATGATCTTCTTAATCAACTTATAACAAAAGCACCGATTTCATTAGGCTTTAAGAAACCATGTTCATATCATCCCTAAAAGAAAACTAAGAAAATGAAAGAACATTTTGCAGAATCATAAAGAAAGAAAAAAGAAAACAAGAGTTCCAAGAACAGTATAAACCCTCCCTGATGAATTGAAGTGAAGTTGAGTCTACGATAATCACAAGAAATAAAACACGATGGAATTAAAGGCTTCGAACAGCATAAGAATCGTCAAAATAAAAACTTGCAGAAGAGGAAGTAGAGTACCTGGAGGAACAACGAAAGATGCCGAAAGACTCGTAGGGATAACGAATTGTGAGCGAAGTGAAGAGAAGAGAGGGTTTTGAATAAGAAGTTGTTAATGCAAAATCGCGTCAAGAAAGGTCAGATTCCGAAGGCTGGATTGGATTGGATTGGATGGAAACTGCATAGAAAACGCAGTTTGCGAAGCCAAACTAAATCTAGTGAACGTGTTTTTTGGGGGGGTTTATTTAATTATTATTATTATTATTATTATTATTATTATATTTTGTTGGATTTATTTATTATATCATAGGCGCCGTTTGAATTGAGACGTTGAGTTGAATCAGAATGGATCTTGCGGGGGGACCTTTTGAGATGTGCCACGTCGGACACTTCAAACAAAAAAAGGGATAGATTTTTTTTTTTAACTTTTTTTTTACCAACTTCTTCAAATGGACTTTTTTTTTTAAAAGTTCTTCAAATGCACATTCAGTTTGTGAAATTGTGAATGAAAACGAAAGGAGGTGAAAACAACTATTCAGCCGGCGTGCGATTTAAAAAATGAAAGAACAATTTAGTCAATGAAAGACTACTACTTATAAAATTATAGGAATTAGGTGAATTTTACAAATTTTACAAAGTGCTTATTGCTTTTATATACTTTTAAAACCAAGTAAGAGATCGCGCATTAGTTCAAGGATTAAACTAAGAGTTTACTAAAAAAAGTGCTGACATTTTTATTTATTTATTTATTATCTTCACTAGCGGGTATGTGCTTTCGCTTTTCTCACGTGTTGATGTATTATTGGGTGATTATCATTATTAGAAATATGTCGGTGTGTTAATGGGTAGTTAAAATTATTAGAAATTTATTCTTATAATAAGAGGCGTTTTTGTCGAGAAAAATATAACATCAAAATGACGGTTTTTAGAATCATCTTTATTAATAGTTATAGATGATGTAATACATAAGTCTGAAAGAAATAGAGTCTTGTTAAGGGAGAAGTTCCATGAATTCCCTTTGTAACGAGTATGACTTAGAGTCCTCTGAAATTCATTAGTAATTATTATTACTAAATGAGCGTAATAGTCGTTTTCACTGTCATGAAAAAATTCTTGTGAACTACACAAAGATTAAATTGTGGTTGGTATGTCTAAACCACACAAATCTTTAAATTGTGGTTACTCACCACACAAACACTAAATTGTGGTTTGTATGTACTAACAATTGTATTGTTGTATAATTGTTACTAAGGAATTCCTTAGTATCATGGAGAAAATTATGTGCACACTCACAAGTCGTGTTGATTTTGAACAATTGAAGAGTCCAAAGATCTCAGCAAAACGATCTTAAATGATTTACAGGCATCCTTAGAGTCACGAGAAATGTGATTAAGTGACTCTAGTAAGAAGACATGAATTCACTTCTTCAAAAACAAATATGATGTTTGTGATGTACTCAAGAATTTTATACCATAAGTTGAAAGAACAATTGGCCATACTCTTAAAACATTAGATCTGGCATGGCAGGGAATTAAGTACATATTTTGTGATGATTTCTCGAGAAAACAATGAATGTGTTAAACACATCAATAAACTTCAAGATAAACTCCTAAGTTGAAAGGACAATTGGCCATACTCTTAAAACTTTTAGTAAATGAACAAAGTTTTGATAAACTGCCACTTCGTCTACGGCGAGAACAGAGTGCTGCTACTACTTATAAAATTATGAAATTGGAATAAGTAATGATTCTAATGATGTGGGCGGCGATGTTGCTTCTTACTCCTTATTTGCTATCGTTTAACATATGAGGAAGTAGTCATTTATTAAGTTTTGGATGAAAGCAATGGATGAAGAATCTCAAGCAATTGAAAATATTAAAACATGAAATTGATTACTTTAAAAGTATTTGCTTCAGTTTCTAGAATGGATTAGGTACATATGATTATTTCTATTGGTGCCCAAAATCATACTTGATGACTGATATAGGGCTTATCTTTTACTTATTAGGTATTGAGGTTAAACAGTTAAAGAATTTTTATAAATATTTATTATCTTACAAAAAAAATATGCCTAAAGAAGTTTAAGATGGAAAATTGCAAGCTAAAATTGACACTCGTTGAAGAAAGACCAAAATTGACACTCGCTGTAGAAAGACCGAAGCTTGAAAAGGAAAGATTAGTGAGAAGTCTAAGGGTATGTTTGGATGGAGGGTTTAGGAGGAGGGAGGGGGGCTTTATTTTCAATTCCAAATTGAGGAAAGTATAAAATGTTTCTAGCAAAAATGAAATGTCATTAACAATGTTTTATCATTATCTATCAGTTATTTTTTCAAATTTTTAAACTATCAAATACATATTAAAATATAGGCCAAGCCCTCCAAAAATTCTCCTCCAAAATCCCCAAATCAAATCCCCCCAAAACATACCCTAATCTTGTGTTTGGATGAGCAATTTTTTAGGGTAATGTAATTTAAGAGGGTGATTCAAATGCTTCAAACCAAATTAACTTTTTTGAATATTAAATTTGGAGAATTTTCAAAATGAATGGATTTTATGAGGTATTTTAGTAAGACTAAATTTAGAGAATTTGAAATACTATTTAAAAGTGAAGAATTTGAAATTTCTTTATTGCAAAAAATTTTCTTAAAAGAATTATTGTTTTTGGCACAATTATTTTCTTCAAAAAATAAATTTTCAAAAACTCTCTCTCTCTCTCTCTGCCGAGACAAAATATATATAATATATAGTTCAAAAATCTACCAATGTTTGAACAATTTACTAACATATCAAATCTGCCAACAATTACAAATCTGTCAAATTAAGCTGCCAAATTCAAATCTGCCAAATACATTCAACCCACAAACAAAGCTGCAAAATAAACAAAATGCTCCCAATGGGTCGGTCCCGTCGGTCATTGAACTTGCATGTTATTTGACCCTAGGATAAAGCGAAGAATTTTTAAAAATATGAAAAAGAATGAAGAATTTTAATTACTCTATCCAAACAATGAATTTTAAGAATGAAGAATTTTAATTATCTCATCCAAACAAATAACTTTGAAAATGAAAGTGTTACAATACAATTGATTCATTTGAATTGCCTATAATTTAAAATTCCCTAGAATTTTCAAATGCACCATTCAAACACTACCTAAAGATATCTAACATAACCAGACTGAAACTGGTGTAAGTTCGCAAATTATAACTAAATAATAATAAAATAATGGCGATTCAAATTAGTGTTCTAGTTCCTTTTTTTAATTATAATAATAACTTGCTAAGCTTATGGAGTTGGTGTTCTAAATTCTAATGTCAGGTCATTGTGACCCTATATATTCAAAATAGACAACTGGTCAACAAGGGAAGGCAGGTAGAGCCAAAAACAACCAAATGGCTCCACCATTAGTCCATTACCATGCAACAAATGGAGACTTCGTCTGATAGAAATATTTATTTTTTAATTAAAATAATAAACACATGTTTCTTATTTAAAAGGTCTTTTTTTTGGTCCAAATTTAAAGAGTCTTTAACAATGGGTAATACACTCCTACCACATAGAGGAGAGAGACAAAGTCCAAAGATATGGTCACAAACAATGGAGATGGAAAACTACTTCTATCCTAACCTATTGATTTCAAACCCAACCCTATCATCATTGGATTCATTTTAACAATTGAACAAGTAATTTCAACAAATGAACAAGTAAAACAACTTCAACAATAAATGGTAAGATTATGGCAACTATACTCCCAGGTCCAACATGAACACGCCCTCCCCCAAACAGAAAATAAAGAATAAAATGGAACGAAACAAGCAAAAAAAAAAAAATCTCCATACATTCTTGAATCCCCCCATATATGCCAAAAACCTTGCCACTTACATTACATATACTGTTCATGCCTTTAGCTGGAGTTACTCTTTCAGCTTCAATAGCATCTGATTCTGACATCAGGGATAAGAACTCCTGTATTTCAGATTTCCTTTAGAGGAAAAACACGTCCAGAATATATCAATTTTCTTATCGGGATGCTTTTCAGAACTATAAACACTGCGAAAGAATGGCAATTCAAATTAGAGGAAGTGATATTCTAAAACACTTAAAAGGGTCAGAAGATTGGCAGTACATTTATGTCAGTATAAAGCAAACTTCAATGTTAAAATATATAGCATATTCCAATTTTTAGCAATTCAAGGTTGTGAAACTCAAAAAGTCTATGCAAACTCGTGGAGCTATCGTAAACTCGCCTTGTAGACTCAACTCATAAGAGTTCAACTGATATTAAAAAAAAATTATAAATAACAAATATACAAAGAAGAAATTTTAAGACAAAAATAATTAAAAATTGTAACTCCATTGTAAAGCAAAATAACAAACCACAATAATGAAGTGTGCTACTACATTCGTACTAGATAAGTTCACACTACATTAAAGATCAAATCCTATATAAAATCGCTTATCGAAAAAACAATCCTATATAAATTCATAAATACATAATTTGGCATAACAATCATAATTTTTAGTCATATACTTTTTTTCCTAGTCGAATAAAACAAAACAAAAATAATGATAAAGATGCAACCCAACTTTAAAAATCTAATATATATTGCAGCACATAGATTATTAAACCTAAGTAGCCAAGAATATTGACCGATTATTTACATTTGAAGGCCAAGTTAATGTAAATTTGTACACTTGTAAATTCTAGTAAAATTGAAAGAGTTTACTGATTTCATCAAAGAATACCAAAAATAGTTTATATGCGAGTTAACTTTCGTTTTGTGATCTAGAATTGTAAGCACATAAGAGTTTAAAGTTAACTCGAGAGTTAAACAACCATGGCTATAAAGGCTTGAGAACTACAGTACTCCACTCTCAATATACAAGGCAATTGGGTCAAAGCCTCATAGGTCACTGATCCGACCACATGATTGAGAAAAAATATGAGATAAAGATGGTATACTGAACTCTGAACTCAATCTAACAAGCATTGAGTTCAATTATACCACTTTGCTGACATAAGTAGATAGCAAACAATTTTTAATGAAAGGTAACTTTTGACATACATTCATAATTTAATACAAACCTTTAAGGCCATTATCTAATGTTGATCCTGAAAGACTTAGAACAATGCCAGCCACAATGTTTCAAGCAGATATCCAACAGCAATTAAGGATTTGTGTGCTCTCTTTGAAGCTTGAGTAAAAAAAAGGAAAAAGCAAACAAAGTTACAACTGTGAATGACAGCTAATTGATAAAAGGAGAGAATAGAGAGATCTTTAGGGCCTATTTTTCATTTTCTGTATTCTGTTTGAATACAAAAAATTCTAATTCGTTTCTTGTATTCAAGAAACAATTAAAAAATGATAAAAAATCATTTTATTTGTTTTCTAAAAAAAGTGAAAACAATGTGTCTTTTTTTAAAATGAAAACAAACTTCGAAATACATACCTGAGCCTCTAACTCAGCAATTCTATGCAAGGACACATGTTCAATGCAAGCACGGCGCTTACATTCTTCTTCTAGCAAACCTGTAAGTTGGTATCTCAGCTCTGCCATTTCCTGAACTAAGTCCTCTGCTTCTTCTTTCGCCCTCAATTTTTCTTCTCTTAATTCCTCCTAGTAAAGGAAGTCAAAATGCCATACACATATCCAAGCTTAAAAGAATGTCTTGAATCATGGAATTATATGTCAAATAGGCATTGTTCCCTTATTTCTGTGTTCAATAAATTCACATAGACCACTTCAATGATTAAGGCCGTACCTTGAGTTTCTGGACAAGCAATTCATATTCTAGGATCTGATGTTGCATCTCCATCTTCCCATTTAAATCTGCAGCTGGATCTAAGATAATTGCCAAACGTCCAAGGAGTGGACCCAATATTTCTCCATAAGTTCTGAGGACATATTAGGAAAAGAGCACTAGAATGATTAGTGAAGGTGTACCTCAAATTGCAAAATCATAAATACAAAATGAAAAGATACACAAGTCAGGCACCATTATCACTAATGATTAGTGAAAAAATAAAATCTTTTTACATACATAACATACAGAATATGCACCTTATGTCCTCTGCTTTTCTCCCTTGTTTACCCAAGGAAGACTGATTCTTAATTCGTGATCTGTCCTCGTTTTCCAGCCAGTCTTCAACCTTTTGAGAGAAGAATCTAGTATTCATGTTGGCAGCATCGAGCTTCTCTTTAAGCTCCTTATTTTCTTCATTCAGAGAGATGATGATTTTCTGTGCATCTTGCAATGCATCCTGGAGCTCATCAATCGATCTAGTCATTCTATTATTTTCTTCTAGAGTTTCATCCTGGATTTTCTTGGCCTCAAATAAACTCTGCTCCAAGGCCATCATATCAAGCTTCATACTCTCGACTTCAAACTGAGACTCTAATGCCATGGATGAAAATGATTCCTCCAGTTTCTCTATGGACAAAGCTGACTGCTCTAATTCAACTTGTTTGGTCTCTAGTTTCTGAATCAAGGAAAATTGCTTTGAATTGGATCTTTTCATCTCCTCCCTTAAGATGGAAATCTCTTTTTGTAAATCTTCCATCTTCCCGGATTCCAATTCAAGGCTGTGAACACGCTCTTCTAGATAGTTCACCTCTGCGTTCCTTGCACTAAGCTGGTCCTGAAGATAATCTGTATAAAGCACAAATTAAGTTGAGCTAATTAAAAGCGTGGAAAGTTAGAAACCTCACAATTTTCGTGCATCATCATTCTATAGATAAATTTCCTGGGAATCTTATTATCAAAAAAAAAATCCTGGCAATCCCACAATTATCACGATGAAATATTCAAGTCAAAAAGACATTCAAGAAGGAAAAAAGCACACCTCTTCGATGGCAACCATCTATCACAACAATGGTTCACCAGTGAAAGTTGTAAATGCAATATATTCAACCACACGGTTGCATGTGTGCCATAAAAAAACTAATAATAAATACCTATTTCTTGAGAACAGTTCAGGAGCTCTTTTTCCAACCTCTGTATGTATTTCTTATCTTCCATATGAGCTATTGATAATGACTTTTCATGTCGTTCTAGTATCTGCATCAATATCATGGACTATAAATCTGATTCATAATAAGATATCACTGTATCAGTTGTTTGTGAAAAAAAAATTGAAACTTCATAGTCAGTTAATGTCTTTATCTTTTTGATGATTAGAAGCAACATTCCAAGAACCTAAACCAAGGGAGTCTATGCGTAAGGTACAACTTTGCTTTCTATTGTTCCTATACCATGTGTTAATTTGTTGGGTTTTCTTCTTTCTCTTTGACCAATATCTAGTATGCTGATGAAAAAATTAGAGCATGGCTAATTTTAAATTTGGAGTTCAGTAAGAAGTGTCTGTACATAAAAACTTCAGGCAAAAAAGAAAATAAGTGCATGGGGAGCTCTCTGTGGTGAGCCAACAAGCATTAAAATCTCATTATTGACTTCGGATTAGCCACACAACAACCAAAATACAGTTCTAGTATTGTACAGTGTTACTCCCTTTTTGGGATGGGGAGAAAGGGATTGTTGGGAGTCTTGCCTTAGTTTCTCTAATAGGCTAATAGTTCCATTTACTTTAAGGTTGAAATGTTTAAAAACAAAACATATGAAGATACCTAAGTTTAAAACAAACAAAAAACAAGTTTTTCCTGGTCTTCCTACAAAAATATTAAGGATAGGTTAAGAGTTGACTACAGATATTATTGATTGTGCAAATTATAAACTGAAAGCAACCTAACATGTGATTACCTGGATTGAATGACAGCTTTGGGATTGAGAACTTTCCAAAACATCCTTCTCTTTTCTATGCTGCAAATCATAGACAAAAATTGCATTTCTAAATAACATGGAAATCCAAGTAATCAATTGAAAAGCTTATGACATTGACATATGATATAGTGATGCTCCCGCCATGGTTCAGAATGGGATCAAACTCAAATCTAATTTAGACCTATTCTAGACAGTCATCTTGCATTTGCAAAAAGTTGATTCCACATTGTAACAACAACTCCAACATTGCATGAAGGAGTTCAAAAATATAACCAAAATGCACATAAGGAGTTTCACCATCTCAAGTCTCAAGATGTATATGAACTATGAAAGCAAGTAACGTTTTATTAAGGCAATCAAGAGGTAACATATTCTTTATACAGTAGGAATCAACCGGGAATTGGAAAGCACTTGATTATCACGAGTTACTTATAGATCCCTCTCACATATACATATACAAATACATATACATATACATATACATATACATATACTATACATTCATAAAATTAGGCATTCAATAAAACGGGGCAATGTTGTTATTCAACAAAGCAGATATTTCATCATCGAAAAATGAAATAGCAAAAAATAATCTCAAAGAGGGAGAAAATGAGTTAGGTTAAGAAAGGGGAGTATCTACCTCTCTACATCTTGTTCGAAATTGAACAAGTTCCTCCGCAATTAAGGGAACATCGCTATCACTTTTGCAGCTCTTTGACATTTTTGTAAGCAAATTCGACACTTGACTGATTTTCATTACCAGATAAACCATCAATTCTCCTAATGGCACATTTCAAATTTCGCACGCTTATGGTTTAAACTTCATTAGACATGGGAATTTCTGGATTGGGAAGATTCTGAGACTAGTGAAATGGAAAATCGAATTCAATAACAGTGAAGGTTTCAAAGAAGTAACCAACTATTTCACTTTATTATTTCATAAAATTAATTAAATTATTATTTCATAAAATTTATTAAAGGGGGTAAAATTAATTAATTTTTTTATGTGATCATAGATTTTGAAAATATGAAGAGACACGTGAACTTTCGATAAGCCCTTCAGTTGCTTGAAGACGCAAATGTTCCTCCATTGCTATTCACGCCCCTTTTTTTCTACCCGCACCCTTCTCCCTTTTTTATTCGGCATATGTTTGGATAGGGGGGTAGGAGATGGAGATGGAGTGGAGTGCAATAAAATGGAATGGAATTGGTTGGTAGAATGTATCGTTGTTTGTAGAGTTTGTTCTTCAATAATTAGTTTGATGAAAACAAAAATAATTTATTGACGAAATAAGTAAAGTGTGATAATTTCTTTGAATGCAGATAAATTATTTAAATTATAATAAATTTTTTAATCTAAAATCATTTTAGCTTTACTTGTTGTATTTATATTATTTTTATGAAAAGATCTAATAATATCTTATATGAATTAATATATTATAATTTAGGTAAAAATTGACTTCTGATCCTTTAAGTTATTTAATTGTAACTGATTATTTAAGTTATTTTTTACTACTTAGATCCTTTAACTCTTAAAACGTTTACACTTTTTTTTATTCTCCGTTGCAAAAACGATGTATCAATTACGTGGGTGACATGGCAGCAATGTTGTCAAATACATGTGCTACATAGGTGATGAGTCATTAACTTTAATTAATTTCTATTAAAATAAAAAAAAACAATTATTTTTCATCTTCCTTCCTCATAAACCCTAACTTCATTCTTTTTTCCTAAATCCCCATATGCTTCCTACTTCAACTATGATATTTTCCTAAATCAGCAATAGTAGACACATTCTTTTTCTAGGCGATTCAGTAGTTGAATCATCAATTTTTCTAGGATGAAATACTAGATGACTATTAACACTGGACACCGTTGACACTAGGGGTGTTCGCGGTGCGGTTTGGTTCGGTTTTGAGGCAAAAAGTGAACCGAACTGCAAGGAAAAATTACATGCGGTTTGGTTTGGTTCGGTTGGCTTCCTAAAATAAAACCGAACCAAACCAAACCAAATCAATGCGGTTTGGTTTGGTTCGGTTGGTTCGGTTTTTTCCAAGACAAAAATAATTTAAAACGGAGTTAAAATGAACTAACATAAAAAAGACTAACATAAATCTTTAAGAAAAAATCTACTCAAATATATATAGTATATAAATCACTTTCTTTTAATTCTTTAAGATAATGTTTAAAAGAATTTAAATTAAATATTTTGTTGTAATTTTTAAATATAGCATAACAATATGGATTGTTTGTAAGTGAGTCAAAAAATTAATTGGATTTGGGCTAGTAAGCGAGTGAGAGTTGGGTGGAAGTTGCATTTGGGTTAGTAAAGAAGGTTGTAATTCAACAAGCCTTGAGTGTTACTTATGTTTGGTTTTGGTTTTGGTTTGGTTTGAAAATCAAAACCGCGAACCGAACCGAACCGCGCGGTGCAATGAAAAAAAGAACCGAACTAAACCGATCAAAAGCGGTTTTTTGCGGTTTTCGGTTTGGTTTGGTTCGGTTTGCGATTTCCCTATTGGTTTGGTTCGGTTTTGAACACCCCTAGTTGACACATTCTTTAGTTAAAAAGATATACTCATATAAACCTCACCAGATTCTTTGATCTTAGGCTTTGTTTGGCTATACCTATCCGCTAGTTTATAACATATATGCCTTTTATAAGTGTTTAGCATGACAAGCTTATAGTATTTTTTAGTAGCTTATAGCAATTTTTTTGAAACGCCACTTGAAGTAACATTTTGAGCTTATAGCATTTCATTTTTTCTCTCAATTTTAGCCTTATTACTTTAGTTAAATTCCTCATTTATTATCTACTAAATAAATATTCTCTCACATATTTAAACATTAATTACAGATGTCTATTTATGTCATTTTATATTTATATGCTAGTTCAATCGCTAATTTTACCAAACACTTTAAATTCAATCTGCTAACTTATCAGCTCATCCGCTGTAAGTTAGTTTATCCGCTATCTTCCAGCTTATCTATTATCCGCTATTTTTTACCAAACAGAGCTTTAGACTTCTTGCCTTTTCGAACTTTGTTGGCTTCTATGATGGTTTTCTGTGCTTTAGCCAATCTTACATTTTGAAATAACCCCTGTCTGTATTAGTGAGTTGCATATAAGATTTCAGTTTTTCACTCAACAACAACAATAAGGTGTTGAAAAGAAAGAATATCGAAGAATAAGTTACTGGATTTCTCTTTGTTACAATAGAGACCAAATAATATCAAAATGTAGTGATCGATTCTTGCCTTTCCAGAGTTGAATTTGGAAGCATATGGAGATTTAGGAAAAAAGAATGAAGTTAGGGTTCATGAGGAAGGAAGAAGATGAAGAACAATTGATTTTTTTTTTACTTTTAATAAAAATTAATTAAAATTAATGACTCATCAACCACATGGCACATGTATTTGACACTGTTACAACCACATCAACCACGAAACAGACACATCAGCATTTTTATAACAGAAAATGAAAATAAAATTGATGTAAACATTTTAAGAGTTAAATGACCTAAGTGGTGCAAAAAAAAAACTTAAAAAATCAATTCGTTACAATTAAATAACTTAAAGGACTCTAAATACATGTTTGCCTATAATTTACATAATATATATATATATATATATATATATATATATATATATATATATATATATATATAAGAAATAATAGTTTTTACTTTTTTTAATTAAGGGTAAAATGGAAATAAAAATATCATAACATGTTCCATTCCATTCACTTCCCAAACAACGGAATGAGAATGTTATTACATTATGTTCCTCTCCGCTCTGTTCCATTCATTTTTAATTATTCAAACATAGTCCAAACCAATTGAACGGTTTGATCAGTTGAACCGTGAACCGACGCTATCTACGATTCAGTTATTTAAGTGATTTGGCCACAGTGTTAAGAGTCTCACATCGGATGTGATATTGTCTGAAAAAGAGTTTATAAGTGGATGACAACTCTCACCTTACAAGCCGGTTTTGTGAGGTTGAGTTAGGCCTAAACCACATTCTAAGATGGTATCAGAGTCAATTCAAGATCTGTTGGGTCACCCGCTCCAGATGTCTATTCCTGGGCTAACCCACGCACCAGATGTCTGTTCCTGGGCGTGAGGGGGGTGTGTTAAGAGTCTCACATCGGATGTGATATGGATTGAAAAAGAGTTTATAAGTAGATGACAACCCTCACCTTACAAGCCGGTTTTGTGAGGTTGAGTTAGGCTTAAACCACATTCTAAGACACCGTTTAAAGCAATTGAACCATAAGACAGATATCTCACTATTTCGATGTCTGATACGGTAAAAGTGATTCAATTAAAAACAAAGATCGGTGCAATTAGAGGGGTTTAAAGAGATTCAATTGATCGATCAAATTGGGTAGTGGGTAGTCACATTTTTGGCCACCCACTTATGTCCATAGACTTAGACGCAAGCAATAATACCACATAACTAAATGTACTCTGAATGAGGAGTCATAATGCTTAGTTTGGTTGCAGCCTCTGTTAGGTGTGTTATTGTTATGCTAACATTGACCAATGACCAGAGAAAACCATGACATGACATCACATTCACTAGCTAAAAAATTTCAATAAGCAAGGTTTGTATTTTTGTCAAATTTCATATGGGAATGGCATTACAACTCCCAATTATATAAACTGTTTCAGTGACTTTGTAATTAAGATATAGCCACAACTCTAATACACAGAAATGTTCTGCATAACATAGCTCATCATCATATTGATTATTACTAATATTAACGTAATAAAGCAGCATTTCCAGGCACACAACTACTATAATCTCACAAGCTAGCAGACTCAATAATAATACTACTACTTAGTAGTGTTATTCAACTATGTTGCTCTTAGTGTTTTAGTATTTAATATCCCTCACTAACATCAAGAAAGGTCCCATATAGTATTATAGAAACGAAAAACCCAAGATCCAATAAAAGCTGAACTAATCATTTGTTGTTTATTTCACGACACCTAGCTACCATGTAATAACAAGAAGCTAAATGCCACATGTTCAATTTATAGTGGATGGGCCACATTGTTATCAACACTGCATCTGATCTTAACCTCCATTTCATCAATATTAATTTAATCCTATCCTAATGCTGTTACTAAATTGTAAACGAACTTCTAAACGAATCACATTGACTCTGTAAACTAAGTTGACAGGCTACCAAGTATTTTAGCTTTTTTTCTTTGCTTCCATCCGAAACAGACTTTTTCTTTTTCAATTATTTTCTTCAATTTCGGTATTCCCCTAACCCCCCTCCCCCACCCAAGCCCATACAGGGGATGGATGATGTAAGGTTGATATGTGGAAATACTAGTTTAATTTAATACTAAATAAACTTTGTAGTAATACTTTCATTTAGTCTTTACTTCTTATATTATAATTAAACTGAAACGACGTCAATTGCTGTGTCTAACATATCCAGATGGGTGGCTTACTCACTAGTCATTGCTGGTTGCATTGACAATTTCAGCGACATGAGATAATGACTCATACATTCGAATTTAGGTGTGACTGTGTGATAGTGTGTGTTGTAAAAATCAAACAAAATTCAATGAGAGAAATAGCCACCTAACTGTATAATAATAACTTGCCTAACTAGTAACTAAATAAGCACTGTTCAGATTGCACAGCTATCTTTGCAGTTTGTTTTTTTGCAACAGTATACCAAACAGTAAACCAACAACACCACCTGCTGCTAATAAAACCATAAAAACTAAGGAGTGAGTAAAGACACCCTCCATACTGTGCCAGTGACCAAACTCATGACAAGTTGCCAACAAATACCGTTTAAACTTCACAAATTAGTTGGGCATGACATATTAAAAGACACATAGATATTGCTCCACTTTCTACTAAATGGTAACCAAACATAGCAATTTTAACCAATTGGTACATCTCACCTTTCCCATGATCAAATTCAGCTAGGCAAAAATCTAACATTTCATTATGTTTACTTTTTCTTTCCCTAAAACCCATTATGGTTAAAACTCCCATTTACAATATATGTCAAAACATTGATGCCATTTTAATACAAAAAGAAAAAGTGTGATCTTTAACACTTGAGCTGAAATGAGCTGAACTGAGATGAATTTTATATATCTATAATAATAAGTTGCACTTTGCTTCAAGTTTGTGCTGCTGTAAATTCACTAGTGGTCCAGCTATCCACCTCACTTTGTTGATGAATTATTATTATGATATTTGCTACTGAGAGTACACATAGTAATTAGTGAGAAGGATTTATTAGCACACACACCACTTGTGTGCCAAGTAAGAGAAGGAAACAACATATAGATGGGTGGTCAGGTTTTATGGTAGGTGACTAAACAACCACCTTGAACTCACATGCCTTCTTTTTCTTTATCTGTGTATTATAAAAAATCTACTTTTCTATCTCTTCATGTGTAATGACTTGTGTGGTACCTATCCCTATTTTTTTCAACACCTCATTCATTGTCTTTGATGCAAAGAAAATATAATTACCCCACAAGCATTTCACTTTTGGAATTTATACAATTAAAGTACATCTCTAAGATGCAACATTTCAAAGTGGGTGAAAACAACAGAACTAACATAGTAACACTACACAAAATCTGTTACAATTCCTGGAGTTTAGTAGAGAACCCAATTTGATGCACTTAAAACTTCTCAGAAATGAAACTTATTCTATGAACAAAAGTAACAACCAACATATGATATAACATCCTCAAAGCAAAACAAAGCAAAAAAAAACTGAAAGTTCATCTTATCCCATGATTCTCATGAACTACTTGAAAAATCTATTAAAAAGAATGAGAAATACCTTGGAGTAGACATAAATCCTGTAAAGAATTAATGAAATAAATGCAGAACACATTTCTATACAATGTAAATCTTCAGTCTGAGATAGAGGTCAGCCCCTTAAATGGATCAGTTGCACGAAAGGGATACATTGATTTACCTAGAAGAATCTTCAATTTGAAGTTGAAGTTGAAGTTGAATCACTGATGAAAGAAACTAAGAGGTTTAGCTAGCTAGCTAGCTAGACATGAGACCTTCAACTACCCACCAAGGTCTGTTAGAATCAGCATGGCTATTGCTTTCTTCCTCAGTAGTAGCGGGAAGATTAAGATCAAGGAAGTCCCTAATTTCTTGCATTGGTTCTTCAAGTACAACTGTTTGGAAGTTTCTAGTGCTCTCTGACCCACCTGACATATGAGATCTCTTGTGACCACCCAATGCTTGTCCAGATGGAAAAACCTTAAAGCAAATTGGACACTCATGTCCTTTACTCTTCTTACACACTCTAACTGTTTCTACCTCAGCCTCATTATGAACAACATATTCACTTTTTTTCATGAGCTTTCCCTCAGTTATTGGATCAGGAGAGAGTTGAGTTTCAATACTATTTTCACTGCTCTCAATTCTAGAAGCAAAACACCCTTTCAGTTTCTTGTGACTTGCTCTATGACCACCAAGAGCTTGGTAAGAGTGGAAGATTTTGTTACAACTAGTACACTCAAACTTTCCTCTTTTGCTAGAATTCTTGCTAAATTCAGCTGAATCCATAAACTTTGTTGACTTTGATAAAACTGATTCTGTTCCATTGACTCTGTTTTTTCCATGTTCACCTTCAGAATCCTCCAATGTAGACAAATTATCAAGTTCAAAGTTAGTAGCTTTGATGAACCCTTTAATAGAAACTCCAGTTTTCTTCATCTTAAATCCATTTTCAGTTTCCAAAAGCTCTGAACTTTTCCCTTTCAACTTCAAACTTGTAGAAACCGAATTGCCAAACTCCAACTTCTTAGTAGACTTGTTGTTGCCATCAAATTTAGTTGATCGAGCTTCAAAGTAAGCAAAGTTATTATCAGATGAATCAGCAAGAGAATGAATAGGAATCCAAGGATTAACATCTCTGCTAAGCATCATTAAACTCATAGCAACTTCTTCTTGCTCTTGCTCAACTTCAGAAAGAGAAGATGAAAGATTTGCAGAAGAAGTTGCAGCAGCAGCAGCAGCAGCAGCAGAAGGAACTACTACCATGTGTCTTTTTCTACTACTTCTCTTTGATCTTCTTTTTTTACTTGGAGCAGTGATTTCATTATCTGATTGACTATCCACTATGAGTTTCTGTGAAGTCCATGAATCTTGATCCTCTAAACTGTTAGAAACTCTTTCTTTATCAGAATGGCATTTCATGTGTCCAAATAAAGCTTTCCAAGACTGAAAACTTTTGCCACACTCTTTGCAGAATTTATCATTGACAACCAAATTGTCTTCACTTGAATCTGCAATTCTCCAAGTCTTCCTTGGATTCTCTCTTAAACCATAGCCAGCTTCAGAACCATTGCTACCACTTCCATTGTTGTTGGTTGAAGAAGAAGGCTTCTTAGTTGAAATTTTCTCAGCTGATAAGTTTGTGATATGAGACCTCATGTGTCCTCCCAAAGATCTACCACAAGGGAAGCTTTTGTTGCAGAACTTGCAGGCGTGTTTCATTTCTTGATCTTCTTCCATTCAAATTCAATAAATTTAAAACTGAATTTCACACACACACAGAAAAAGATCAGAGAAGAAGTAAAGGGTTGTTTGTTATGAGAGAATATTGAAGAATGTTGAATTCATCGATCTTATCACACAAATGTGAATAGCAGGAATTAAGGATCACGAAGGAAGAAAAAGTGTGACGAATTCAGATCAGAATATTGAGGTGAATTCTTACTAGAAAAGTGCATCACAAACACTTGTTTGGAAGCAAGTGGAAGATCTAAGGGAGAAAAAAAAAGTAAGGGAAAGAAGAGTGTTAAAAAGGGAATGAGTAGTGAAGCAAAGTTTCTAGCTAGTAGCTTATAGGGTAGTTTGAGTTTGGAAGAAAAAATGAAAACTTAAAGAAGAGTTGAGTTGTGTGTATGTGTTGTTACCTTTGTTGCTAATGATGTCGATCAACAAAGGCATGGCATGGGAAGAGAGAAAAACAAACAAAAAAAAAAATAGTTAGTGAGCGTTGATTTCTCTCTCTCACAGTCACACACACAACTTGACTAGTATATTTGGAGGAGAAATCCATGCATGGAAGCAAAGATAAAAAAGAGGAGAGAAGAGAAGTGATAGCACGTGTACTCAACTGAGGTATACTACTACGCCACTCTTAATCCAACGGTTTCTGATGTGTCCAACTAAGCATCCCCTGTAGATCAGGAACCTACTCAAACTAACTCTATTCCTTTCTTTCTCTTTTTTTCATA
Organism: Oxytropis ochrocephala; assembly: GCA_020916435.1. NCBI lineage: Eukaryota > Viridiplantae > Streptophyta > Magnoliopsida > Fabales > Fabaceae > Oxytropis > Oxytropis ochrocephala. The sequence continues at coordinate 13,440,313 of CM037088.1, read as the reverse complement.
TACCGTCGATTTTGCCGGTGACTAATCTACACTAGAGAACCTAATTGACTACATGTATATTTGGGCTTTCTCCAAATCGTATGGATTCTCACACCTCTCAACAGTAGTTTTATTCTGGCTCCAAGATTCGAACCCGACCTTAAAGTGGGATCTAAACTCACTTATCAGTTGAACCAACCTTTGTTGGTATTCCTTTCTTTGTCTTGCTATTGAGGAAAGAAAGAAAATGGATCCACTCACTCTCTTTCTCTCACACACACTCTTCAACTGAAAGGTTCCCACTCTCTGGCCGTTATTCTTTGGACTTTCTATTACTGAATGGTTTTTATCTGTAGCAATAGAAAAAGATTTTCAAGTGGGTCCCTCATTCCAGTTGCTTGCTTCCTTGCTTCATATCTCCCAATCAAACCCTCTCCTCCTTCTACGCTATACCACTATTTATGGATTCTCCCTCACTACACTGATTGAGGAGCCACATTTCAAGGGCAGTTAGGTAAATCATCAAACACTTGGTGGGTCATTTTCCGGTGGGGGTTATTTTATTTCCATTTCCAATTAGGTCGGTTTCGGTTCAATTGCTTCCTTCCTTGTTCCTCCTAGCCTTAATTAAAATCAATGTCAAGTTAATTTTTTTAACTTTTATCATTCATAGACCATTGTAAATTGTAATAGCGAAACTATGTGATACCACTAGGGAGTTGCTGAAAAGAGGAATAAGAATGCAACTAAAAATTGGCATATTTATTATATGAGTCCTTTTGGATTGGAATCGTGGATATAAAGTATTTTAAATGCCATATATCTTTGCTCCCAAAGGCCGCAATGATACAGCTAAATTCTCTTGGCACGACAGGAATTGTTTAAATTGGTTGGGTTAGGTTGCCTCTAAAAATGCATGTTCGATGATGTAGAATATATAAGAGAAGCAAGCTACCTTTTGAACCAGAGAGTTGGCTATCCACAATACCTTCTCACTATACCAGTTGGCCACTTCATATTAGAGATACAATGCAACTCTACATTTTTACTTGTCTCATTTCTTTTACTTTTTTGTTTCTTCGAAAACAGGATTACTTTTTTGTTTGGTAGGAGAAGGAATAAAAAATAAACAACAAGAAAACTAAAGCCTTATGAAAGACACTCTTTTGGCATCATCCCTAATCAAGGTCAATAAACCTGGGGAAGCACAAGCTCATCACCAGAAGAGGCGCCAAACTTAGTCAAGAAGTCCGCACAAGTATTCCCTTCACCTAAGGTGTGGACTAGCCAAAGACTCTGATTCTTAGAGATTTGATCTTTGATGTTGTGGATCACTATCCCATACTGGTGTCAAGGATTAGCATGATTCAGAATCAGAGAGAGACTATGAAGAGAGTCCGAATAACAAACCAGGTTCCTCACACCCTTCTCCCAAACAAGAGATAAGTCGTGAAACAACGCCATCAACTCCCGCATGAAGATTACCAATGACACCAATGTTTCCATAAAACCCGTGAAGCCAACGACCCTCTTCATTGCGCAACAAACCACCAAAAACCCGAAGGCCCAAGATTTCCCAAGGTGCTTCCGTCCATATTGAGAATAGTGGTTGCTTCTTTAGATAGATGCCAAGTAACCATTCTGGAAGTGCTAGCTATATTAGAAATAGCATGGTCATGGAGACTAATGAAGGAGGTCAAGCTACAAATTTCTCTGCGAATAAAATGAAGGGAGATATATTCCTTAGTGATAACTATTGCATTTCTAACTATTGCATTTCTAACACGCCACAACCACCAAACAACTGTGAGGAAAAGGTGATAGTTAGTCCTTGTGATTCCCTGATTGAACCAAGCAACAACATCATGGTCGGCAAAAAAAACTCCTGGTCATCAAAACTAATAGAGAGCCACATAAGATCTTGACAGTCTCTCAAACAATGTAGAACATCTTCTTCAATCAAATTACACTGAACACGGAGAGGAGAGGGAAACATATCTCGACGATGCAGGAGAGACGTAGTGCGGATAGATCAGTGACAATCAGTCCAAACCAGGAGCCTCACCTTCTTCGAACCTTGAATGTTCCATATCCAACATCAAGAAGGAGTAGCGCGATGATTTAAGACATCATAGCGGTTCTTGAGGAGCCAAGAGTAGCCGACTCTAGAAGTGTACTTACCATCCACTTGATCCTTCTAGATGAAACAATCGTCATCTTCAGAGTGGTGAGTAGTAGGCAAGTGCTTGATATGGTTAGCTATATGAGTAGGAAGCATAGTGTAAAGGCTCTCCAAATTTCAACGACCATGTTGAATAATGTCACTAATCTTGAGATCAAGGGTTTCAATTATTTGAGGTGTAAAGGCTCTCCAAAAGTGTTACTCTATGAAAAGTTTGGGTGATTTCTTCACCCTGGATTGTAGGTGTTGGAGTAGTAAGGGTTATTATTCTCCTTCAAAGTTCTCCTCATAGTTCGCTGATACTATATTGCTTAGGCATTTTTCAAACATGTGCCATCCACAAAAATACACACAAGATACGACACTCACTTGGGTCGTCTCCTTTGGAGCAGAGGTGGTTTCAATTGGTGCCACAACAGGTGCATACAGGTAATATACAGGGTAATTAAGAACTTCTCTACTATCCCATTCCAAGTGACCATCAAGTTAGGCTCCATTGAGTTCAGTCGATCCTTGGCTCAATCTTTCAAGGAATTGGGGAACAATCTCAGCTTGAATGAATCCTCTCATGAGACTCCGGTAGTTTTAAAGTTTTTGTCACTTTAGATGCATGTGAGGGTCCTCTTTAGAAGTTCTCGTTCATAGTTTGATTGCAACATTTAAAACATCATTGTCTTGAACTTAACATAGTTTGTTATGGTGTCTTATGTAGTGTGTATTATTTGAGGATGAAACACAACATACTCCCTCAAAGCTTTGTCTCTAAAGTTGGTCATACCAATGCCTGAAACTGTGAGGGCAAGAGAAGAGATTGTTGATAGAAATGAGCTGAGTATACAACCCTGGTTCCTGAGGAGGTTATCAACCTTTTCATGGCTAAAGGACTTATGTTCCTCTCCAAAGAGTGCTACAAGATTAATGATTTTGAGGCATGAATTAATTAGCAAACAAGTAGTAGGACATCGTTGTTGTAGGCCGAAAACTTGATAATGTTTTTTTGGGAAGAGGAAATTCATACTAGAATGAAACTTAGATTTAGGGTTTGACTGCCAATATCAAAAATGGATCAGACTTGCTGAGATTAAGAAACTAAACTATTTTTGCGTCAAAAAAAAAAACTAAACTATTTTACTTTTAATAAGTCCTCACTTTATTCATTGAAATTGATAAACTAAATTATTTTACTCCAAATTTATTTAAGAGAAATCTTTAAAGTATATCAAAATAATAAGTAGTTTTTAGAAGTTTTAAAAGTAGTCCTTATGGAGACTACTTTTAAACTAATTTGACAGTCTTATTACAAACTTTAAGGTTTGCTTATCATGTTATATAAATTTAGACTTAAATATATGTTCCCAAAAAATATATTTATTCATTTACTTTCATTGTAAAAATAAAACTCTTAAAAAGATCTTTTCACAAATAATAAAAATTGTTTTGTAGTTCCTTTCTTTTCTCAAAAATAAAATGATATAATAACAACAGCCTTAAAAAGCTAAAAAGTCTATGGTTTCAAACTCAAGAGTAGGGTGACTAAGACTGATTTATATTTTCGTCGGTCAGCATTTAATCAGTTTAAAGATGGGTTAGCAAAATTTATATGTTAGAGTTATAGACATAACACCGTGTATTATGACTCAACATAATCTAACTTTTATAAATAAAATATTCAATAAGCGTATATATTTACCCCATGCAAATATTATATTTGCAAGGTATTTTTTAATAGTTTTATTTTTAGGTAAATGAATAATGAGTATATTTGCAGGGAGGTAACATACATTTAAACCTTGAATCTATGTTAGTTTAAATAAAAACATTGTGGTAAAGTACTTTTGTTAAAGTTAAAGTCGTGTTTGAGTTTGAATCTGTACGATAAAATACTATTAAGTTTTGAAGGGTGTGAATGCTCCCCCCCAAACTTCACATAACGTGGCTAGTCACTAGTAGTGTTTACTACTCTCTCTCTCTCTCTCTCTCTCTCTCTCTCTCTCTCTCTCTCTCTCTCTCTCTCTCTCTCTCTCTCTCTCTCTCTCTCTCTCTCTCTCTCTCTCTCTCTCTCTCTCTCTCTCTCTCTCTCTCTCTCTCTCTCTCTCTCTCTCTCTCTCTCTCTCTCTCTCTCTCTCTCTCTCTCTCTCTCTCTCTCTCTCTCTCTCTCTCTCTCTATATATATATATATATATCATCTATAATACAAGATCGACTTTATTAAAAAAATTTCTCACCATTTACCTATATACCCCTCATTTTCAGTACTCTTTGTTTCACTTACTAATATACCCCCACTCTATATTTTTGGACCAACATACACTCTATCTATGTTGTCAGGCTCCCACCATTTACCAATATACCCCTCATTTTATGCAGACTCTGTTTGCTTACCAATATACCCCCACTATATATTTTGGGACCGACATACCTCGACAATTTTTTTTTTTTTTCTCCAACACTTTTTTTATTATTATTATCAAAATGTACCCATCATTTTGTCTGCACTACTTTCACCAATATACCCTCACTCTCTATCCGAGAACTATTAATACACAATCGTTGACTTCCCACTTTTGGTGGGAAAATTTTATTCCCACCATTTACCAATATACCCCTCATTTTGTACCCCATTGTTTACCAATATACCCCTCATTTTGTACCCCATTGTTTACCAATATACCCCACTCTATATTTTGGACCAACATACCCCCACTCTATATTCTCAGACTTCCACCATTTACCAATATACCCCTTATTTTGTACCTGTGGCTCACTTACCAATATACTACACTCTATATTTTTGGACCAACATACACTTGTGGCAAAAAAAATTGGTCCAACACTTTTTTTATCCACTTTTGGTGGGAAAATTTTATTCCCACCATTTACCAATATACCCTCATTTGTACCCCCTTTGTTTACCAATATACCCCACTCTATATTTTTGGACCGACATACCCTCACTCTCTATTTTGTACCCCACCATTTACCAATATACCCCTCATTTTGTACCTCACTATTTACCAATATACCCCACTCTATATTTTTGGACCGACATACCTCGACAATTTATTTTTTTGTCCAACACTTTTTAAATTATCAAAATGCACCTCATTTTGTACCCCATTTGTTACAATATACCCCCACTCTATATTTTTGGACCGACATACCCACGACAATTTTTTTGTCCAACACTCTTTTTTGTTTAATCATACAATATACCCCACTCTATATTTTTGACTTGGACATACCCTTTGACAAAAATTTAACCATTCGATTTATGTTTGTAATAGGTAAATACAATTTATATTTTTCAAATCATATTTTTCAAATCATATTTACCTATATACGCTTTCACCGATTTAAAACCAAATAAATTAAAAAAAAAAAAAAAAAGAATCATATTTATCTCGTATATATGGTAAATACGATGCAATTTTTTTATGGAAAATCGAATTTATGTTTTATAAAGATAAATCACGACTTACTATTTTTGAAGTTTATGGAGGAAATCGTATCTAGATAAATACGATCACGAAATGTCTTGAAAATCGTATCTATCTCTTTGAAAGTAAATACGATGATGAACTTTAAAATATATTTCTGGTCAAATCGTATGTAAGTGAGAAATGGTCAATATTTCGTAAAGGGTTTAGGGTTTAGGATCAATGACTAAATTAAAATACTTTTGAAAAAGTCAATGACTAAATTGATATATTATAAACGCTTTAACAACAATAATAATATGATTATTTTTAGTGAATTATCTTTATCGTATTATTTTTAGGCCATAGCTTGTATCAAATAACATTATTCTAGAACTTACACATTTTGGAAAACTTAGATAAGAGGGCAAAATATACTACGTGATCGAGTAATAAATTACTTATCTGTATGGCTAACAAATTATTCTTGTCGCTTCCGTGTATATATTTTGGGAGAAAATAATTGTTCTGATTTATATAAATTACACGTCACGTAAACGTGGCAGTTTGTGTCCTTAGTATATATATATGCGCATGTTTCTTTTACATGCACAGTGTAGCTAATCATTAATCCCAAAGAGAGAAAGTATATATGATTAACATCTTAATTACTTAAAGGATATATTGTTAGATTAGGCGTCACTATATATTAATTTCCTTGATACACCCCCATCCATAATAAACAATTAGAACAAGCTGTGTAGCATCGTGACTAGCAGGCTGCATTGGATTGGATCTTATATATATATATATATATATATATATATATATATATATAGTATATATAGTTCGTGCTCATGAGTTGCTATATATGCTATGCTAACAATATTATCCTTACAGATTGGATTTGCCAACATGGCAAGAAGGAAAGAGGTGCCTGCCGGCTTATTTTCATTTTGCTGATCAAGCCGGCCACGTTCATTGCAGTAACCGTAACATGAATGTTTTATTAGCAGCTATTATATATAACTAGTAGTTAGTGCTATGGTTTAATTCACTCTAATAGTACGTACTGTAATTACTACTTCACTTAATCTCTGTGCCCCTTTAAGCCGGCAACTTAGTACACTTGTTAGCTGTATATATAAAACTATATTCACTAATGGGAAGTTTCATAACAAATGGATTAGAAGCGCTCTAAACATTAGAATATACTATGATGTTTCAAATATTTATAACAATATAATGATCATTGGACTTTTCATAACCCCCATTAATTTTATTCAAGAAACATGTGTATGTGTACGTATACGCATAATTTATGCGCTGTGCCTAGCAGCTATCACACCTTACACTCGATGTGCACACCACATTTCTCTATACTATACTACTATATTTTTTTGACGCAAGTCGTCTATATAGTATATATATATATATATACATATTGAGAACGATAATAAGGATCTAAATCCAACGGTTCTACTGTCTGCTGCACCCCGTAGCAGAGGATCTATTCCATCACTAAAAATAAAGCTGTACTGAATGCTACTAAATGTGGTACTATTAGCTGTTATTACTAGTGCAAATAAAATATATATTGGGTCCAGCCAGCAAAGAAGAATAAAAAATTAAAGAGAATACAAACAAAGCATATATATATAGTTAGCTTAGAAGTGGTTGAGCTTTTCTATGCTAATAACTAGTAAACTAGAGTGCCATATATCAGTTATTATCACACAACAGAAGCTTCACTTGACAGTGAAGATTGTCACATATCCAAAAATGAGGACACAATTCTCACATATACAACAACTAAGAAAAATAACTTGACACTCATTAATTATTAGTAGTATTGTGTTCCACACTATAAGAGTATATAGACTATAGCATAAGATGCTTTCCTTAAGGTTTATGCTAGCTTAACCATTTGAAGTGCTAATAATCCGTGATTATTAAGTCCTATAAACACTGTCGGTGGCATTTGATCTACATCACGTGCTTTATAATTTAGCTATAGAGAACTTGCGGCTTTACTCACCTCTACCTTTTTTTTAAAAAACATAGATCTAGATTCATTATGTGCTTTGTCTTAATTTCAACCTACCCTGAAATTACCAATAACGTCTCGAGTTCAAATGTTGAGTGTGGCAAAAACTCTATTAAGAGAGAGAACCACACGTACCGACAAAGTCTGGTATATACATGTGGTCAGTCAGATTTCCTGGCGTAGATTAGTCACCGATAATGACAATGAATACTGCACACCAATAACACGGCAACAAAAAAAACTACCCTTAAATTTCTTCTAGATAGATCACTTTTATATCACATAATACTTGATGAAGTTCAATAAGATAAAAATAATAATTACAAAAATTAATGTTACTCAATGGCCATTGGCCTACACATATAGGTGAATTAATTCATTGGACATAATTGCTAAGCACTTGATTTTGAACCTTTCTTTACCATTAATTTATTCAATTAGCTAGAAAGATTTACTATGGGTTTTAATTAATTAGATGTGCTTTGCAAAAATGTAATTATCATAAGGGTACGTAACAAAGGTTAGTTGAGGATGTAATAGATATCTTAGCCACACTACTAAGGTTTCAATTTCTTATTAGTCAATTTTGATGTGGCTATAATATCAGTGATTGAAGTTGTATTATGGTTAGAAAGCAGAACTTTCTTTTTCTTTGGTGGGTGATTAGATAGAAGCAGATACTCATTTGTTATTTGCATGATGAGCTTTAATCAAATCACAAGCTAGCTAGTGTTTAATTTCTGGCAGTTGGAACCTTATAGAGAACTAGGTAGTGGAAAATGAGACCATATACTTGTAAATTAAACAACATAGGCTTGGTTCTTTTTCTTTTTTCTTTTAGAATATGTGAAGATAAAAGTGCATGTGTTGTTTCATAGAAGCAATTATATGGTCCATGTGTTTGGGAGGAAGTTCTCACCACCAGAAATGCTTTGGGGATACTCAAAAATAATCATTAAATTTTCATGTAAGAAAAAAGGGAATTCAGTTCAGTTTGAGAAATAAAATAATGTGGGGGCCACACTTCTTCATTATGTGCTTTGTCTTAATATTATAGTGTTTTACCTTTGTATTTTGGTGCAATTGGTTTAACACTTTAACTACTAAATGCTCATAAGTCACAAAATAAAGTGTCCCGTGTCAAATTATTTCAGCCTAATGAGGGTCATTTATGTATAAGAATCAAAACTTGTCGACGTGAAGTACTTGAGGTGCCAACTGTTCCACTTTACATCATTTTAATACGTGTCTTATAAAGTCTTAAGAACGTTGTCCAATTGACGAGTTAAAAGATATGAAGAAATTGTAAGAATGAAATTCAGAGTTTAAATTCTGAAAACTAACATTCCTACACCCCTAACTAATTACTAACAATTTACATTTGCCTATAAAGAAAATACATACCCTATAATGCATCAGCAACTTAATTATCTCAATAAATAAGTGTTTTAGGGTCATCCATTGGAACTATGTCACATTTGTTAGGATAGCTAGCCCATCTCTCTAAGATGCTATTATAAAAATTCATTGCAAGACTCCATTGATGATCAAAGTGATAAACTTCAAAGGTGATTTGAGTTTACCCAAACACAATCAGAAAGTAATGACATTTAATTCTTCATAAAACTTGAAAAAGAGTGATACAAGGAGAGATATATATACAGAACAGATGAAGGAAGATTCAGTTGAAGGTGATAACTGAATTCCAACGGAAAATCAACAGAAAAACTAACTAATTAAGAGAACTCACTAAACCCTAAAGAAGAGATAAAAAGGGAAAAATTGGGAATTAACTATCTGTTGCGGGTTATGTTTCTTTTCTTCGATTGTAGAGTAACTCAATGACTTAGAAGAGTCAATAAGTCAACATGTGCTGATGCAAATACTTAGGTGGTGTTGACCGGTGACTTGGCAAGTGACTTGTTGATTGTTGACTTGGCAAGTGACCTCTCTTCACAATTAGATTTATCTTCAACAGCTATTTCTAGTTTTCCATATGCTTCCTCTTTCTAATGATTACTCATTTCTATTATGATATTGGCTTAATCAATAGCCCATATTGTAGTGTGACCTATTAGCCATTTACTCTAATTTATGTTTTATCATACACATTCATTTGTTTTTAATATATATTTTCTTTATTAAAATTCATGGCCATAAAACACTTCTCAAACTTAATGTAATAACAATATTGTGTTTATTTTGATTTTTTTTTTCTTTTGACTCCTTTTATAAATTTTTCTATTTTCAAATTATTTAATTTCTTAATTTTACTTTTTTTGCACTGAAAATGTCTCTTTTCATTTTCTTACATGTAATACCACTATATTTTATTATTTTGATTTTAATGTTCGTAAATAAGTGCAAACTCCTTTTCAATTTTTAGTGTTTAGTGTGTATCTTTTATTACACGTTTCGCTTTTGATTTTGCAAGCATCCAAGAAAATGGATTCAACAAAAGATGATTATACAAATGAAATATTAATTTTCATTTTGTCTAGTGCGTTTTATAAATTTATGTATTTTCAAATAATTTAATTTCTAACTTTTACTTTTTTCGCATGAAAATATGTTTCTTTTCATTTTCTTACATATGATAGCACTAAATTAGTTATTTTGATTATAATTCTCAAAATTACATGTAAACTCTTCTCTGTTTATAGTGTTTATTATGAACTTTTATTATTTGTTTCATTTCGTCATATGGATTTTGCAAGCATCCAAAAAAATGATGCAATTGAAGATTTTTTGGTTACAGATGAAGATGAAAATGATTGTACAAGTGATATATTAAATTTTTTGTCTCCTTTTATAAATTTCTCTTTTTTTAAAATAATTTAATTTCTTACTTTTACTACTTTATTGCTATGAAAATATGTTTTGTTTCATTTTATTACATGTAATAGCACTATTTTACTTCACTACGTTTTACAATCAACCATTTTTTACTATAAATAAATGATTCATGATTATTACCTCTTTCTAATTTTCATATTAAATTGAATTAATTACTTTCATTTTATTTTGAATTTCATGTTTGTGTTGGTATTTGAATTTCATTTTTAGTTTTAAGTTTATGAATTGTTAGTTGGTGATTGGAAAAAACGGAAAGAAAGAGTAGTGATTTTTTTTTGTCAATATTTATATTTCGTCAAAAACATTTATATGCTTCTATTATTAAAATACATGATCATAAATCTCTTTTCAAACTCAGTATAATATTATTTTTTTAAAATACTCAAATATAATAATATTTTGAATGTGTAACAAAAACTTGGAAGACGAAAAGAAAAATAAAATTTCATTATAAAAGGCTAGAAAATGTGAGATAGATACATACACGTTAGATACCCCAAATCTAAAACTTCCACTTACACGCACTGTCACATCATCTCCAATAAATAAATAAATGAACGATACAAAATAACACAAGGTTATACTAGGAGGAGTATATACTAAGTTTAAATCCAGCTGTCCAACATTTAGCAATCGAATATGTTCAACAATGAAGTGTGGAGAACCATGTCACCTGCGAAAATGCTTGTAACATCCCACTGCTTTTGAGTTGTTGTTACATAGGGGAATTCACTGAATTCTTACATAAACCAAATTGCATTGATTCGATATAAATCAGAAGCGTGAGAAAAACGTAGTAAACAATACAAATAAAACATATTTCTCCTACGTTACTTTCAAGGCAAAGCAACTAACTTCCACCTCAATTGAACAGTTGACATTTCAAGTTTTTAATGTCAAAATAGAAAAAAAATATAATGACAAGGGAAAAAGGCTTTGTCAAATGTCTGTGGATGAGTGTTAAAAAAGGTTTGTTTGTTCAGGAAAAAAGCATGAAAGTGGAGAGGGGTGAAATAGACCCTCCTTCAGTACAGATAGTTAGAGTGAAAAGCCAATCATTATGCAAAGGTCAATTAATATAAGGCGGATATTTAACAGATCCAAAATCCAAAGTTCCTTTAAGTTGCAGCTATTTTGCTATTCTGTTGAATAAATTCTATAACAGCGTATACTCTTTTCCTGTAATAGATTTGTAAAATGTCAATCCTCTCTACACAGTCACAAGGGAATAAATAAAATAATGGATATTACAGACGTTGCTGCATAGGTCGTGTTACAAATGTCTGCATATGCTTTTGTGTTTAAACACCTATGGAAGCTATCTGATTTCATTCTTTCTGTTGACGTATACTATTTCTTAATATACACAAGCCTGCTTCTTCAGAAGCAGCAACGAGTTTTAAAAAGGAAAAAATAATACACTTGTGTGCTAAAACATACTCAAAAAAACTGCTACAAAATCTCTAATCACAGGGTAGAAAGGAGAAAACGTCTAGGACAGTCTCAGTGCCATTTCATGAAGAAGAGCTCGCTTTTGTGAAGCATTAATTACATTATTGGTTTCAGCATTTTCAAGCACATCAGTGATTATTGAAGCTGCATGACCAAGAGGTTCCTCAGCCGACCTCTTCAACATGAATGCCTGAACAATCACAAAAAAAGGATAAAAATTCAACAGTCGTTGATGCATTTTATTTAGTTGTTTGGACAGTCAGAAAGAAGACAATAAAGTGAGGGCATCAGAAAATTAGAAACATAGTATAAAAAATGAGACAAACTCAAATTCCATCATACTAAAATTGTTTTAGCACCACGAGCATTTCCCGAGATATAGATTAGTTAATGTTGAATTTCAGAGGCAGAAGGCATTTTCATTACGGAAAAAAATTAAAATGGGTAAACATCTTCCAGCCAATTTGTATCGGACTTCAAACATGTCGAAATTCAGCAATATAAACAGTATAAGAAAGTAGGCATGATGAGGATATCAAAATGTAAAGCAGGTGGATGCACTGCTTGTAATGCACACTGGGGGAGGGGGTTAGAATGATAACCTGGCCATGGTGAGCTATGGAAATTGTACAGGGATCCTGAAACCAAGGTTCTCCATCAATTTGAACAGGAAACTTAGCAAACAATTGTACTTTAATCGACTGTCCTTGCGCGAGTCTTCGAGCTCGAGAAAGCCCAACCTATTTTGACAAAGCAATTGACAGGGGATTTGAGCAACCGTGATTTCATAGTTTAAACTCTGTAAAAATTAGACTAGACGAAAGAAATCATGTCTCACTCATACTCAAAATTAGAAAGCATGTCATTTTAAAATCAAAGAGATCTTAAATACTCATAATCTGAAATAAGGTAAAAGTAACAGAGGCCCCAAACTAAATACAACTGACACGCAATTCCAGCTCCATGCAAAACATGATTAAAAGGAAACATTCAAGCTTCAGTTCTTAACTATAGTGTAAATCCTAAAGTTGCATAGTGTGGGCTGGGATTCATTTTACCTGAAGCTTCCCAAGGTGCCATGTTCCAGATATGCTCACAACTTCAAGTATCTTGTCATGCATAGATTGTGGATCGAAATTATCATAATTATCATCCTCATTTTGCCACAAATCTACACCTCCCATGTAGCTTCCAATGTTTGCAACAAGCACGCCTTCAGCATCCTGGATAAATCCAAAGCCAAATTGAATAATTCAGCAAAGGGTCTAGCTCTTATTTTTGGTGGGGTTAGGTTGTAGTGCATAAGAAACTAAAAAAGAAGGAAGTTTTAATATAAAAATTTGAGTAATTTGGTTATTATACCTCCCGTCACCAAACTTAAATTCCCCCTCTATGTTCCAAAACTACAACAAACATACCCGCTACTTGAATTTTATGATAAGTAGCACACCCCCCCCCCCCCCCTCCAATATCCATTTGTCAAAAGAGTTAATCCAATGCCGACATCAGAAAAGAAAAACACATTGCCAAACATATATTTTTTGTTACTTATACTAAGTCGTGCTAGAAATAGAGGGGTAAGAGTGTAGGTACTTTACTCTAAAAAGTTATTGCCTTGCCAATATTATTCATTAGAGTGAGTCACTCAAGGATAAAATAATAACAATTAAAATTATTATAATTATACTTTGAGCAGCCATATTAGAAAGAGAAACCTGAAACAAAATAAAGGTTATTTGTGCATTAAAAGACTCACCTCAGGGACCTCAATTTCAACTCCATCCACCACAACTCGAATCTGCCAGGGGAAATCCTCAAATGTCCTATCCATAATGCTTTTAGCACCTTCTCTTGCATATAGAACTTTATTCATAAACTGCATACGTTAGAGTACTTTCAGCTTTGAACCTAAAAGTCCAATACATTGAAATCTAAAGATCGTTTTATGCATATTAAGATGACTGTTGAAACACGGCAACTAATATCAATATGCATATTAAGATGACTGTTTGAACACAGCAGCCGATATCGAGTATGATATTGAAACAGCTGAATGGTTATTTGATTAGAGCTAATGTTCTGCCAGGCGGCCACTTCTCCCTCTGGATATGCTTGGTTGAATCTACTTCTGTCCCAGGGCTTGACCTACTTCTGGCTGCTAGTTGAGCCCCTTCTCTTTCCCTTCCTTCTCTGGTTGGGGCTGGTTCAATAGTGGGCTTTCATATGGAAGATGATTATGGTGATCATGGTTTGAGTAATTTAGGAAGATGATGATTTTGTCTTTGAATGGTTTGCTAGATTGGATACCCAGTGTAGCACTATTTTCTGCTCCTCTTGATATGCTTGCTTCAATCTGATCCTGGCCCAGTCCTCTGGGTTTCGGCTGTTTTTTTTATGGTGGAGGTGGTTTGATCTAATTCTGGGTGCTGGTTCAGCCTGTTCTCTTATTATCTGGTCGGTGCTGGTTCAATAGTGGGCTTGCATATGGAAGATGATGATTTAGGAAGATCATGGCTTGAGTGTTTAGGAAGATGGTGATTTTAGCTTTGAATGATTTACGAGGTTGGATATCCAGAGTTGTACTATTTTCTTTTGCTGTTTTAGTTTTTCTTTTTAAAAAAACTCAAAAATAACAACAATATGTGTTGCATTTTTAATATTTAACAGCATATAGCTTTCTGAAGATGTTGAAACTCAAGAATAACGAAGACAATATATGTTGCCTTATTGATAACAGCTTATATCTTTCTTAATATTTCCCCATGAACAGCGCAACAGAATGTTTTAAATCAATGGTCAATTTCAATATCATGCTAAAAGTAATACTGAAACTCGAAAATAACATCAATGTTGCTTCTTTTATATTTAACATCATGTATCTTCCTTAATAATATGATATCTCCCCCTTAGCAGCGCATGAGAAAGTCTTAAGCCAGGAGTCAATTTCATATCATGACTAACCCAATATGATTAAGTTTTCATTAGATAAAAGTGAGATAAATCAAATACCACCACACACACAACCATCCAACAAAAATAATAACAAATAGTCTTGTACTATACGACAAGCCACCTATTTAACAAACTTTCCATATTTATTAAATGAAAGCTTCAACATGTTGCATAGCCTAATGTATCCCATTAAAAAAGGTACATTAAATATTCCCTATCATTGATCCTTGATTTATTTAAAAATAAACAATGAATTATAGAGATTAACTTTGCCATTTTTTTATCATGCCAAGCAATTCAAAATCCAATTCCAATTAGACATTAAATACCTGGTTATAAAATTTCTCTGGATTTTCCTCGCGCAGATTATGGATGTCCAAAGCAACCTTTGCATCACAACCAATTCCTATAATACAATATTGTTCAGGTACAATACTAGTCAAGATGATGCAAGAGTAGCCATTGCTTGAAAACCAGCAGATGAATAGTCTAATGAAAAGCAGGTGGTATACATCTAATTTTTTTTTGGGAACATTGAGGTGGTATACATCTAATTAATTAAGTGAGGGATGCACTTTAGAGGATTAAGTGTGGAATCAAAACCATTCATTGGAAAAACAGCAGTTTCATTTTAAATCATCATAGTTTGTTATACATTTGCATGTTCTGTACGTAATCTCAACAACTGATTTTCCAAATTCCAATCAACAATTATAACTAAAGCTTCTAAAGCATGCCCCTCACTTTACCTCATTTTAACTATCCAACAAAATGTGACTAGAATCAGACTTGATGGGATAAAGATGTAACTTGGCCAGGTTAATGCACTAACCAATACAAACAAATCAAACCTTCAATTTGTTTTGACAATATTCACAGTTCAAGTCGAGTATTATACCATGACATCAAGCTCCATTAGAGGAACTACAGTTGCAGTTCACCCTTAGCAGTTGAAATGTAGCCTTTCCCATTGTAACTAACGGATCCCAATCAGTTAGCACTCCCTACCCCAATTAGTTGACAGTTAGTGTTAAACTACTCTAGGTGATTAACAGCTAGTATGGAGTTAGATTCTGGTTAAGTTACTGTAGCAGAATCTAACAAGCTCTAAATGCATCTCTCTCTTACCCAACCCCTATCCAGTCCACTGCCCAAAAAGAAACTAGCTCTCTGGTTCACAAAGATAACTTACCAAATGCTTCAAACCAATACATTTAAATGTAATCCATATTAACCATGAGAAAAACGCATTCACATACCAAGATAATTGTTCATAAACTTTGGTGGTTGGAGCTGTTGCTTTCCTTGTGGACTACTGATTGTTACCTTCCACCGGTCAAGAATAGTAACCGCAGCATGTTCTATGTGATGCAGAATTGTGCTAAGACCCCCTTGCCTCTCCACTGGACCCAAGCCACCTCCCCAAGAGAGAACTCTAGCAAGATCATTTCCTGTACCAGCGGGAAGAATAGCAACTGGGGGAGGGGAATCAAAATTTTGGTTGTCTATTGCATTCAGAACCCAACCAACAGTACCGTCTCCGCCACATACAAGAACTCTGAAGTGAGACACCTTTCTAAACATATAAAGTCCCATCTCGGGTCCCTGTGATGAGCTCAACTCAAACACCTAACCAAAACAAAGGAAGGTTCACTAATCATATTGTCAAAGAGTATTCACATATTTTTGCAATTTATAGGAGACATTCCTGTATCCAACCCCATAAAATCAGTTTGTCAAGGGAAGTATTATAAGTATTACTTAGGCCATATCTCTAATAGATGTAGGACTCTCAACGGCCCCCTCACGCACAATAATGGGCGTCTGAAGCGTGGACCAATACGGATAGACTGTAGAGTAACAGAAATCTCAACAGACCCTTTCACATTCAATACTAGACATCAGGAACATGGACAAACATCGGTGAAATAACAGGGATCTTGACCCAATGACGGATTTAGGATAGGCTCTAACTAATACCATCTTATATTGTGGGTCTAACTCAGCCCCACAAAACTAGCTTGTAGAGAGGGGAGTGTCCATTTTTTAGAAACTCTATTCAGACCTTGTCTCTATTCGATGTGAGAGTTTCAACAACATGATTTCAAGTTACAAAAGACAGGTGTCTGATGGATAGTGCTTATTTGCCCCAATGCATAAATCAAAAAAATAAAAAATAAAAAAAATAACCTTACAAACATTGCAGCGAAGAACATTGATACCAACAAACAAGTACCCAAATGATAACAGATATTGTAATATAAAATATGTAAAAAAGTAACACACCTGTACAGGATTTAAAAGAATATTCAGACGCAGCCTAAGTGAGTCCCTCGCTGGGCACCACTCTTTTGTTTATAAAAACTAACAATGGTCTTGCATCTGGAGGCAAACCAGTCAACTCATACTTCTGTTTCACTCCTAACACCTGGGACTCATCCCTTTGATTGATAGATAAATTGCGTGTAAGACTGGGTATTCTGTCCATCTTACTATCTACTTCACTACCTTGATGTTGAACCTCTTTATTTGAGCCAACACTATTTACTTCCTCCACTGCATGACCATTAACTACTTGATGAGAATCACCAGTGCTTTCTGTGGATATTTCGCCAATGCTCTCACTATTCCCAGATTCAACCAGCTGTTCATTTCCATGCTTGTACTTCTTGCTCTGGCTCCTAATACTTGCCCGAACTGTAGATGCTATCTCATTTGCACCATGAGTTATTGAGCTAAGAAATCCACCTGACAAGTTCCTGTTAAATTTAAATCCCTTCACATACAGTGGTGACAGTATTAATCTTTTAAATGGGCCCAAGTCACATATATCACCGGTTTCATTCGACATTGAACTATGACAATCAACATGTACCAAACGTTGGCACCACAAGCAAGACCATATCGGGGAACCACTGAGGAACGTCCCACCACATGGTTCTTCACAGTAACTACAGAGAGTAGTTTCATCAAGCTGGTCAGCTACATCAGTCCAACAAACAGCCCATTGGTGCACGACATGCTCGTATCCAATCATCGAAACACACTTGCAATCCTTATGGGCACTAGAAGAACAGCTTAGATGAGCTACTGCTCCACAAACACAGCACCGGTGAATAAAACTTTCTGAAGCTACCTTAGGCCCTAGAGTTTGAGAAGGTGACATTGACTTAAAGCATACACAGCAGTTTAAATTCTTCGCGCGAGATACAGATTCTAGACCCCACGTGTGAGGGGCCGCAGGAACTTTGTGCCGTGCCTTTGGGTTTTTCTTAGATCTAGCTATGGCTTTCATCCAACTTAGATTAATGTTTCTCCTCCACTGAAAAGCCGTGTAGGCTATGGTCAAAATTCCAACTAGGGCAGCAATGAAGCACGATATAATGAAAATTCGGTCAGTTGGATTCTTGGTATTCCAACCTTGAAGAAACAACTCAAAATCTCTATCATCGTCCATTCCTCAACTATGTAATTCAAGAAACTGCACCTATTTCGCAACAAAACTTGCTTGGTCGTGACAAACCAGATTAATTCTGATAACTGTCTTGTCTAACTAAGAACACAAACCTCCATAAGTCTTATTCTTCTACCAAAATTTCTATATATGCAATGAAAATGCTGTGTAATACATAACCACTCAACCCTGCTTCTCTCAGAAAACGTATTGAACAAGAAACCCATTCCTCATCCCCAAATTTTCTCCCAAGTATCTCTGATTATTAACTGTAAATTTCCAAGCTCCAGTAAGGGTATCAACGACCAGCATGCACTAGACCTGCCACCAAAAAAAAATTAAAAGAAGATGATTGAAAAACAATTTTCGAAACTATTGTGACAAATTACATGCTTTTGATCTTCATCAAACCAAATATTTACAATAATCAGAAAAAACAAAGTAAATGACATGTATTTGAAACAGAAAACTACATTTTAAAAACCGCAACAGAGCAGCGAAAGCGCGCACCTCAGTTTCTCATAAACCAAAGAGACAAGAAGTTCCCAATCCCTAATCAGCTATAGAAATAAAATAAAATTGTAAAAATAAATAAATTAATAATTCATATTTGATCATTTAATATTGTGACATAAACAAAAGTAGCTTACAGTTGCGGTTGCGTCGGCGAGATCGAGATCAATCTAATAGGTAGAAACAAACCCTAGTCGGTTCAATCGAGAGGTTGGAGATGAAGTAAAACTACAAAAGAGAGAAAGGGAATCCCACAACAGAACAGAACCTGGCTTTTGTTTTCTTAATAGGGAAGAAAAGAGAATATTTATATTTTTGAAACCCAAAAAACTGAAAGAACATTAAATTGAATATTTTTCTTCTCTGTTTGGGCGCACTCGGTTATTATATTATAAAGCAGAAATTTGTAACTTGTTTTGCCGGAGATTCCGTGGATGCGACTAGACAGGATCGGATTCTAGGGGTATCTCGTACCCGTAGTTAGTTAACCAGAGAGAGTGTATTACAGTATTAGGGTGATTTTTTTTTTTTACAAAACTATTAAGGTGATCTTAGAAATTTGTGTAATAATACCTACATATCAACTCTTTTTCTTTCTTGACAAATTTTTTTTTTTTGGAAATTCTTAAGTATCATCGTCAATTAGTTGGGTGTTGCATCTTAATAAGGCAAAATGTGGTGATTTTTTTTGTTGACCAAGTTGAAATGTTATGACTTTTTTTTACCAAGTGGAAATTGCATTGAGAACGCACTCTGGTTACAGTACCCAAATTTATGTTATAGGTACCTTAGTTGTTCCATTTTTTTTTTGGAAAATTCCTTTTACATTTCTTCTTTTTTGGTAGTAAAATTTTATTTACATTTCAACTTTTTTTTGGTAGTAAAATTTATTTTACATGCTCAATGTTGGATTCAAACCTAAGAATTTGGTTAAGTTGGTTGTGATCCCTACCATTTCATCCAAGCGCTCTTGGGTTATTTACATTTCAACTCTACTAAAACATATTTTATTTTGACAAAACTAAAACAATTTGTTGATGGAAAAAAACAAGTATATGACTTGTCAAAAAACAACAATTTTAGATGAATTAAATTATTATTTTTAAGGATATTTTATTTTGGAATTAACTTATGACA
This sequence comes from Oxytropis ochrocephala, assembly GCA_020916435.1. Classification (NCBI taxonomy): domain Eukaryota; kingdom Viridiplantae; phylum Streptophyta; class Magnoliopsida; order Fabales; family Fabaceae; genus Oxytropis; species Oxytropis ochrocephala. Next base: position 13,420,325 of record CM037088.1, on the reverse strand, counting down.
TTTTCAAAAAAGATTATATATTTTTATTGTAAAAATATTATATATTTTTATTGTAAAAATATTATATATTTTTATTGTAAAAAAATTATATTTTTTATTTTATCTAGGCGAAATAGATATGTGTTTATTCCTTTACACTAAAAATTTTAATAAGGTGATTTAATAATACTTGCACTTGAGATTTTTTTTAAGTATAAATTCTAATAAAGGTTGAATAAGATTCTCTGACGGATTAGTGTGAGTTTTGAGTGGCCCTTACCACTCTATATTATAAGAATGTGTTTTCATTTGAGTTTTTCTCTAAATCACCTAAAATATTAAAATTAGGTAAATTTTAACGAATTAAAACACGAAAACCCAACTTAAATAAAAAAATATTTACTAAAAGTAATTAAAAATATCGTAAATATCAACTAGGACGGACTAACAGCCTAACACCTCTTTAAGCCCAATTTTTTTTGAAGTGTAGTCTATTTAATTAATTAGGTTGATAGATGTTTCGTGTAATAATATGAATATTGTGTAGATATGAAAATTTTGTACTTATTTTTGTTGAAATGAATACTTTATAATTGAATAATTCATTTTAGTGGCTCATGAAGTTCTTCTCTTCTTGTCAAAAAAAAAAAGTTCTTCTCTTTCCTTTATTGTGTTGTAAACACACATTTTCTCTCTTTTTAATGGAGGGTGGAGATTTTCATGGGAGTTTAATTGTCATGTAGTGTCTTTTGCGTAAAATTTTTACACTCACAATCAATATAACAATTAATGGTATGAGCGACATGTGAGGTGGTAATGAGTTGATTTACTTCTTTTTAATAATTTGTCAACTGTTAATTGGTTGATAATGTAAAATATTTATACAACAACACTATATATAAATTAAATCTTTTTGCTATACTTTAATATGAAGTCTTTTCGCATTTTCATTCGTCCAATTATTATATCCACTCAGGCTCAGCCCCAATGGTAGAGGAGGGTAAAAATGCCTTATCGAAGCACTAATATATTTAATGTACCACGTATTATTTCAAAAGGCTTCTAGTGCAATTGGTTAAGTGCTTATATTTTGCAGTCTCTTGATGCAGGTTTGAGTCATCTAGACATTGTTTTTTTGATTTTTTAACTTGAATTTCTACTCTTAAAATATTTTTTAACTTGAATTTCTACTCTTTAAGTAAACAACTTTTTTTTACTGAGAGTAACAGCTAATTATGGGCTGAGTTCCAATTGATAATGGATCATGTGTGACTTATTGTAATTTTTTTTATGTTTTTGGTAAACTTTATTTAATTTAAATAACACTAAAATAAAATTATAATTAAAATCAATTAAAAAAATTATTTGGTTCTTTTTAGATTTAAAAAGTGACAATGATTTTATTAAAAGAATGATTATTTATGGTTTTATTTTTTTTACTAACTTAATTATTTAGAAAAAAAAATGTTTATTAATTCATAAGTTTTTCTTTGATACAATTAATTCATAAGTTTAAAAATCACTTTTTTTTACAATGAAAAATCACTTTTACATTACCTAAAAAAATCACTTTTATATAAAAATTATTTATTATTTATTTATAAAAGTATTATTAAATTACTTTTTTTTGGCTTTAAAAATAGGCGTGACTCTTTTTTTTTTGACGGAACACCGCGTGACTTTTGAAACAAAACTAAAAACAGTTTCGCTCGCGAGCCTGCGACATCCCCCCCTGCTGCTGTTCGTCGCTCCGCTCCAATATCTTGCTCGCGCCGTCGCCTTCTGCCGCCAGGCGACACTGGTCCACCGCTTGGAGCCATTTCTCCGCCGCCTTCCGCCGCTTGGAGCTACTGCTCCGCCGCCTCACTGACTCCCTGTGTGCATGCACTCGTTGCTGTTCCAACACTAGTAACGGCAAAAGCCGCTAAGCGATGCTCGACTCAACAATGGAAACCCTAGGCTCAGAAGCATCAACTCCTTCAAGAACCGCTGATTCGAAGCCTCAAACCTCCTCTCCATTGCCGTCCTCGGTGCTCAGACTTTGGAGGCAAGCCGCGCAACGGAATCTGAGGAACCAGTGGACACAGTTGGCGTCAATAAGAGATCAATGGTCCACTATTTCTTCCACCGGAAGATCTCACGCAACTGCTCTTGTCAATTCTCATCTTTCCCAAAGGTATGTTAATCTGTTAATTTTCCACAAGTTGTTGTGTAATTGTGCTTGGCGTATAAGGTGTTTGTGATTGTGCTTTGGTAATTGATGTAGGTACATGCCTAATTTGAAGTTAGGTGTTTTGAGTGATATGCCAGATATAAGAAAGAAAACTTGTTTGAAGCTAGCTAAACAACAGGTATGGTTGATTTTTTGCATTGCCTCTCTTTTCACTTCGACTTTTGCAAATCTTGCTCCGCACTCTTATTTGAAAGCAGGTGAATGTAGGATTGATTTAAGTGAATTTTTTGCATTTAGAATTTAGGCTATTCTGAATATCTAATCAAACTGTGTTTCATGATACACTTTGTTAGAGGAAAAAGAAACTGTAGGAAACTGAGGTTGGTTTGAATGGCTGCGTGGGTCAGGGTCTGGCTATAGAGATCATAGGTTTAATTATTACTGTAATGAAAATGAAAAAGCATCAGAGTGCTACTTCTCTGCCATTCCATCATCCTTGTGTCTCTACAACTTTCCCCTTCTTATAGAGAAACATAGTTATTATGTACCGAACTGATTGCCAGGGGATTGGTTGTATACTGTCTTGTGCATTTCGATGAAGCTTGCAACTGTGGGCTTGATGGACTCTTGGTGGTGGCACTCAGTAGCACCTGAACACTTTTCAAAAAATCATTACTAGTTTTCCTATCACGTTCACTTTCTTTAATTTACATTATAGTCAATCAATGCTATGGTGTTCTCTGAATTAAAATTTATCTGGTTTGAAAAAGTGAAAACCATGTGGTGTTTGGGAAATGAAATCAACAAGCATTTTCTCATACCAGACAGATACTTAGCCTCCCTTTAAAAGTATTAATTCTCTTCTCTCTCTGATAAAATTTCTTCTTTACTAAAAAAGAATAACCTTAAACAAGAACAATCAGTGCAGTCAAGCACAAAAAACCTGTTGGACTGCACTCAATCCAAATCCAATAATCTAGTGACGTGATGTGCTTATTTTACATGTTTCAGGAACTTCAAAGGAGCAAATTATTGCTGTCTTATAAGGACATGGTATGTTATCCTTGTTTCATTTCGAACTTGAAGTACTGGCAATTTGGCATATTTGTACTTGCAAAGTAATGTATTAAACATACAATATGGCATGTAATTAGTTGCTTGAACATCTAATTTATTAAAAAACCCACAAGTGTTTTGATGCCATATAATGTTATCTTTGATGCTTTCCACATTTTGTTCGGTGAGGAGGGAAAAACTGACATACAATGATATACAACAGCTGAGTGCCGTGTTAACATTATGTCATAGAAAATGGAAGTTTGCAATCTAAAATGAAGCATTTCCGAAAAGTTTAGTTGTGACATACTTGTAATTATCAGAGGTGACTGTTTACCGGATGGTACTGGGCCTATTTGTGTACTTTTTATTATTTTAATGTGACTTTAGGTGTGCATTGTACGTAAAATGGTCAATGTTAGCAGATCAATGAGGTGTTTTTTCAGAGGATCGAACAATAGTTCATTGTTGCAATTTTCTTATAACTCCGAAGACCAGAGTGATTCTGGAAATAGTGGAGATGGTGGCGGAATTCCAGTATATGCATTTTTCTCAATCTCTTCACATGGTAAGACAACATTCACCATTTAACATCTTGCATTGATCATTGGTTCTTCCAATGATATTTCTGGTTAACCTTTATTATCGTTTTTATTTGTTTGTTTTATTTATGGGTTTTGTTCACTTAATGAAATAACATTTTAGATCTAGCTTGGAATAGATATACATTGTATAAACTTTAAATACTATTTTTTCTTTTTTTATTTTCTAAAATTATCACAAACTGAATTTGTAGAGAAGTTTCCACACTGATTGTGCAACTAAATCATTTCTCACTAGGCAGAGTCTACCAAATGGAACAAACAATGTTATAATGTCCTATCATGAATCATGCTGAATGATCGATCATTTAATTTCATATTCTTCTTAACGTTTTGAAGTATGATTTTCCTTTGTGTCCAACAACTTTTGATAATTGCACTATCCTTCATTTTGTCAACCCTGTGCTCATATTTCTATAGGTCTTCTTCATACGTTCAAATCACCAAAGACGGGATTCTGACTTTTTCCACAATAGTTATTGCTGCTCCAGCTCTCTATCTAATGGTTTTATTCCTGATTTTTGTCATGTCTTGTTAACTATTCCCCTGTCATACCATTCTCATCTATGCAACACCAAGCTTACTTTGTCATTGGCTTTTTATTTTTACCATCCAGCATTCAGTCCCAAAAGCACTCTTCCATTTCACTGATCCTACTTGACCCTAGATACTTAAATTATGAAATGCAATCATGGTGTGGCATGTTCTCCAATTTACACCTCTAAATTAGGGAAGCATTTTCTGTCCTCTTGTAGTTACTCCATTAAAATCATGGCACTTGGCCTTGTAGTTATATGGTGACTTTTCTTATTTTAATCAAAAGAAAATTGTTCGTCTTGGAACAGTTGTTCTATGGAGGAGTTGATAATTTGAAAGTGCTGGAAAGTTTCTCCTAAGTTTGAAGAAATGCCTTCTGCCGAATCAACAATCCCTATATATAGATTGTCAATCACTAAATGCAGCTTGCCTGATTAAAAAGTCGTTGAGGATTTAAGTTTTGACTAGCCAGCATAACGTAGAATTTGAAAGTATTTTAAAAGAACCCATAAATGAAAGCAACAAAACACTTAAATCGTGATTAGAAGTTCCACTGTAGGATTTAGACCTTGGATCCTCTCCTTCTCTTTCACCTACATCTCCCTCCATCCCTCTCTATCTCTCTCTCATGATTAAAATAATTAAAAGATAATGATGAGAGAGAGTGAATAAAGAGAGAAATAGCAAGGATGGAGGGAGATGTAGGGAGAAAGGGAAGGAGAGGATCCAAACCCGTAGGATTTATGCTAAATCGTAGAAAATAATATCAAATGATAACAAAGTTTCTTTGTCTTTTGTTAACTTTGTTCCCATATGACCTAAAACACTGCGGAAATGCAAGTTTGCATTGTATTGTTATTTTCATGTAAATGACGGTGAAATTACAAATTTTGAAACAGAGAAATTCGCGGAGGAGCTGATTCAGATTTTCAGTTTGGAACTGTGTTTGAAGGTGAATTGCAATTTTTGCAATTGTTAATTTTTTCATTTTATATTTATTCCTGACTCTTTTATTAATATTATTATTGGGGAACATATTTTAAATGAGCAGCGCCTACTTATTCTTGAATTTATGTCCATTGGCTATGATGCTTCACAAGTAAACCAGTTGCGTTGGTCAGCTCAGCTTTATGCTGATGAATTCAAAGATTTGAGCGACTGCAATCTGTACTGTGAGGTGACTCGTGGGCCTTTTCCACCAAGATTGAGGGATGGAAAATCTGACATGGTTGCTTTGAGATTCGACAACCAACCCAACCCTGAAGTTTTACAGGTGATGTATTTGGTACCATGTATTCTCTGAATTCATTGTGAAGTGTGAAGTGTCTACATTGAGGTTTAAAATTTTAAGATTGATATGAGGGTTGAGGCTATCATTTTGATATTCCAACGCTACACTTGTGTGGAAAACTAATTTTGCTTATCATCTCCCAAGTCTTAGCTTAATTGCTTCGCCATTTTAAGTCTGGAAAAACAGTTTTCTCAAGCATCTGCAAATTACATGGACTGAATTTTTTTCCTGGGGAGCTAAAATGATAGAATCTAGTGCTGGGATCTTATCACTTCTTATACATCGTCTTTGCAAGAGTTGAGTCACTCATATTGGGGAAGAAGAAATGTAAAGGACAATGACTACATTTTAGTATAAAATTGAGATATTAACTTTGGTATATTTTCTGGAAAAAAAACATTATTTTGGCAAGGATCAAGGAAGTTTGAAAGTGGGTCACAAGAAATACCGTGGGAATTGTTATTTTTCTTCCTACTTTTAAATCTTTCAACAAATTACTTGGGCCAGTTGGAACGATGCATGTTTTTCGTATATATGAAAGTGATAGTTTCCTTTCTGTAACGAGATTATCTAAATATATTCTACATCACAGGTTTATTTAACAACATGGCTTGCAGAGGTGAACATAAACACTTTCAGGTAAATTGCAATAATATTCATTCTTCAGGTATATATGTAAATGTTATCGTCTAAAATGCATATTTTTCTCTCCCACATTCCCACCCTTTCCTTTCCTTCCCTCATTCACAGAGTGAATGAGATATTTGCAGTTGTCGGGGAGGAAATGCACGTTAGCTTAGGTTGAAGCGGCTGTTGTAGCTAGTGAAGTCTGATGAGCATGTTGTTGGAGTCAAGATTTAATGGTTAGAACTTCAAACACTCTTCCTAGACATTGTATATGTTGTCACGTATGAGACGAGTGGCAAGAGGTGTTCATTGCTTGCGCCTTGCTGTTGCATTAGAATGATTACCAAGTCGTGGAGATGGGTAGTTAAAGGGTGATAACTGTAGCAAATTGTGGACAGAGGACAACCGGGTTCGTTCGTCCGGTGAACTAAAAACCATTGATTTATAGGACAAAACTTTTGATGGTGAGGATTATAGTTGGCTGCTTGGTATGTTAGTTCTTACGAATTTTAAATTTAAAATTACATCAAAGGGTCTCAGTTTTTATGTAAATTGTGATTTTGGATTTTTGTTCTGCATTGTTTCATTGTGTCAGTTTGTATCCTTTAACCTTAAATTAATATATTTTAATTTTAATTATTACTAAAAACCAACACCATCTTTTCTTCTTCATCTGAGTAAATAAGAAACACTCACCTTCTTCCTCTAAATTATTATTATAACTAAATCGATTATTTAGTAACACTGATGTTGACACACTCATTTAACACTGATGCTGACCACTAAGATCAGAAATGAAGAACCATATTTTCAAGAACAGTGAGGACTACATTGCAGGAAGAATAGATTGACTTGAACATCACCAACAAAGTTTGAGTTATCAGTTCCAGTTAAGTTAGCTACACCGTGTGTGCATTTGAGTTGAGGAAATTCTTCATGAATGAGTTTTGTAACACCTCCAATGCCACCTCCTGCGTACATCAACAAGACTCTAAACCCTCAAGAACAAGTTTGCACTCTTCGATTGCAGGCTTGAACATTCAGAATCAACTGCCATAGCATCTTGAAACATAGTCAGTGTATCATATTCAAAATGAGTTTATTCCAGTTCAACTAAAAAAACAATGGTAAAGGCAAAAATAAAAACATGTCAAACTTAAGTCAAAAAATGAGATGGGTCTTGACTGGAATTTATTAAAATACTTGGCTGGAAATTATAAATAAGCACTTAATTTGATTTAGCATAATGTTACTTGCTACACTAGGTAAAATCAAACTTTGGCACCATACAAAAATATGGTTTGGGTGGGTGATCTGTAAAATCTTTCAGTAGTATTTCAAAAGAAATTCTCGGCGCCGCTTCGACTGCGCAGTGGCTCCAGAGCTCAACTCACTTAAACTTTCATTTATATCAAAAAAAAAAAGGTTTTGTATAAATTAAAAGCCACCCGTTCGTCCTATGTGAGATTTTGCTCATAGACAGACTTAGCAATTTTGTTCAAAGACAAACTTAGCATGATGGATGTCTTGATTGATGTATAGTAATATGCTCAACTATATGGTGCAAATATGTGAGAGATTCTAAATTGTTTTCTTATCCTGTTTTATTTTCTTGATTTAGGAAAGATTTGTACTTTCTTAAAAAAAAATCATACTCTGCCGGTCTGACTTGCAATTAAATTTACTGTGACAATAAAGTATACAAATCGAAATAAGTAAAAATTAAGTCACTGTTTTTCCCATGCCCTCCACTACTTAGCGCACACCCCAAACTTAAAATATTCCAAAATTACCCTCACGTGAAACACACGTGAAACCTCCCTAAACAAAGTTTTTTTGAAAGGTGCGGTAGTGGAGCCTCGAACGTGTTCGGTGAACCCGTTCGGCTCACAAGCACCGAACACGTTCGGCTGCAAATCACGGAACCGTTAAAGCATTCCATTTTGAAGCTGAAATGGAAGCTTCTCAAAAAATAAAGGAAAAACAGTGGCTTAGGACAAAAAGCAAGCAACATGAAAGTAGGCTCCATTTTCCTAAGCTGAAATCGAAGTTCAACTTTTTTGTGAGAGTGAATATAGAAGAAGAGTGAAGGAGCAAAAGACTAACCTGAAGTTCTCCTTTGATGTGAAAGATTTGGTTTATTGTCAGTTGCTTCATGAGAGGGAGTGGTTTTTTCGTTTTTGTTTCTATGGTAAGTAACAACTATAGAACAGGGGAGACTGAATGACGAATAATGATGGAGCAAAATGGAGGAAAAAATTGAAGAAACTTACTTCAAAACACTCATGAAGCTGTCTTTGCTTGGTTTACTTGAGTTTGAGGTAGATGGCTTTCTAACACAGGATGTGGGAAAAGCAACTCCAGTATCAGTGCCACTATTCTTTTCTTGAGGTCGAATAGAATGGCTGTTAATTTGGGGTAGTGTTCGGTAGGTGGTGTATGAACCTATTCAATTGGTATTAGCTGAATCATCTAATTTTCACACAACAAGGTGTGTGTGAAAAATATAAGTCTTGGGTCTTGCTGTCCGAACAGGTTCGATTGTCCGCGTCCGAATCATTGTAAATTTTAGGGAAAAAAAATACGAAGCGCTGGTTTCATTAATGGTCTTTTAGTCATTTTGCAAGGTTATGAAATGTACCATGAGTGAGGAAGGGTGCAAGAAAAGCAATGACCAAAATTTATTTCTGTAGATAACCGCCAACTGATGACAAGGTGCCAGGTTTTATGCGGTAGTATTCTTAAAAAAGTTCCCGTCTCATTTCCGATATCTCCAACTAGAAAATTCAGAGTTCATAGTCCAAAATTAAGCAATTTTTAACTACTTTTATCCTATTAAATGATATTTTACAAAATTACCTATAAATTAAATCGAGCTTGTCCTTTTTTGATAAAAATGATATTAAGGGTAACTTAGGTGATGTAATTATTATTTTTTGGTTTGGTCAAAATAAAATTATTTTTGGGTTTAAAGGATAACTAATTTTGTTAGAGTGTAAGATACTTCTTTTCGTCTATATGAGCTGTTCTATTCATTAGCTGTATTTTTTTTATTTAAAAAAAAGCTTTTGCAAAGTTGAATAGCTCCTTACCAGTAAAATGTAAGCTGCGTCGTCTTACGTGGTTCCTTTCTCAAGATAAGTACCTTATACTATACGTTGGACAGTGCCTTACCAGTCATTGAACAGTCCTGATAAACGTAAAATCGCCTGGCCCTAAGCAAAAATTAAATTTCTTTCTATCACGTTTTCTTTCTCAAAGTTATTGATTCGAATTTCGACGGATATTTGGTGTAAAATATACCAAACTGGTATAACTGATACTGGATACGAAGCAATTATCAATCCGCGCCACCTTGCTTTTCGCATTTCAAGAGCTACAACTCTCAATCACGCATTTATTGAAGTGGAAGCTACAAATTGAAGTTTCTCACAGAATGCAGTTTCAGAACACGACCCCAGCCACCTTAACGTGTATCGAAACACACTATAAATGTTTTAAATATCCTGGAAACTGAAACCGCCAAGAATAGTACTGACTGAAGCTTCTATAATATTAATAAATACAGCTTGAATGTAGAATGTTAGCAGTGTTAGAAAGGCAAAAGTAAACCAAGAATGTTCCCTAGAGTAGAGCCCCTTCAACAATTGCTGAACGGCTGTTTCTATACAATAACATCCTCGTCTAGATGTTAAAAAAGAAAAAGTGCGCCCTAAAAGCCTAGAAAAAAGTAGGAGCAGTAAAAACTGCACAACGAAAATTATTTGAAATTGAAAAAAACTATAAGAGTGAAGCGTGACTTGTGCTAATTAATCAAACAGAACTGAGCCAGATAGTAAAATCTAAGTACACTGCATATTTATCTTACAACATACAAATACAGAAAAATGATTTTGAATTGAGAAATAGAAATAATTCAGTAAACACTAAGCAGCTTATGCAAATTGCTTAGACAACCAAGCAATATGATATGGTTGAAACTAAGTAGACTGCATATATTATCTTACTATATACAGCTACAGGAAAATGATTTCAATTGAGAAAAGAAATGATGGAGTAACCACTAAACATCGTATTTTCTACCCGAAGGAAAACATTGATCAGCTTATGTTAATTAAACAGACAATACCGAGCAAAACGGTGTGGTTAAACTAAGTAAACTGCATATATTATCTTACTATATACAAAAGGCTTCGAACCTGAACCAAAAGTAAAAGGATAACTAGATTGCAAAGATCTAGACATACATACATACATACAAATATAGATTGCAAAGATCTAACAGCCTCCATTGGTTGAGGAGGCAATCTAGTACCATTCTTCTCCTACATTGCCAGTTGTATGGTTCTATGGCGATGAAGTGCAGTAATATAAGTTGAAAGAAAAGGACCAAAAACAGGAGATTGTGGAGACAACTGACCAAGAAAGATGGAAAAATGAATTAATTAATTATCAGAGTGAAAGACATTGTACCCTGTCTGGGAGATTTCTAGGCATTGGAACTGGATTAACATATTTCTGGAGACCTGACTTCCGATCAGCTGCATTAGAGGATGATGAAGTCTCTGCCCCAGCATTTTGCACCGACCATGGAACTTGGCAAATCTATTGATGACAGAATATCTTTCAGAATCTTGACACTCAAGTCTCAAATCCAAAATTGAGGCTCTGCTATCCAATCTGCATCATCAAGATGAAAAATGGTAAAATAAGGGAGAGCAAAGCAAAATTGCAGCTAGCATATAAAGATAAATGTGGCAGGATCAGATAATAATCTAAAAAGGTGGCAGTAGTGTCAATCATAACAATGATGAAAACACAAAGACGACCCGTGTTTCCACATCCCTATATGAGCTACGGAAAATTGCAAATAATATCATTACCATCTAAATTCCTACTGTAAATGCAAACCAAGAAAAATACATGGACATACTTCTATGTCAAATTTCAAGTTAATTCAGCGTCCATCGGGATAGGTGATAGGTGATCGAAATTTGAGAATGAAAAAGAGTGTTTTATTGATTTATTTCTTATTTATTAAAAACATGCTCATAAGCAATAAGTAATACAGAATAAAAGGATCACTCCCTCTCCCAGGGCAAGATGCTCCTCTGGAGATTAAACCCAAATGGCAACTCACCAAATTACTCCACATTCCCTCTACCCTGGCACTACCTAAAGTCAAAAGCACAGCACCATAGATAAGTCTTGAGACACCTATGAAGGACTAATCTGCATCTAAACCCAAATGGCAACTCATCAAATTACTCCACATGCCCCCTACCCTGCACTACTTGAAGTCAAAAGCAAAGCACCTTAGATAAGTCTCGAGACACCTATGAAGGACTTCAGTTTAGTCTTCTTAAGATGATAAGAGAAACTCATCCAAAGATTGAAGGATGGTCCCCTGCAATTTTAAGAGTTCTGAGTCTAGAAAACACTAGTGAACAAGGGATATGATCACTTATAATGCTGAACAGCAAGGCCGGCATCATTAATTCCTTTTCATTTTGCCAAGTGAGCTGGAGGATGTCCTTACTACAGCCCTGCTGCATTAATACTATGCCATCCCAATACTTGGACCTGAAGCATCACATTTAACTTCAGAGGTTGGTGAAAATTAGGCATGACAAAACATAGGGGGATATTATAGCCTTGTTCAGTGTGTCAAATGTAACAGCAGCTTCTACATTCTATAAATCCAGTTTCTCCGTCAATTCTGACAAGCAGCCTTACAATTGGCCCTGAAATAAATTTATGGCAATAACCAATAAGCTCAAGGACACCATTAACTTCTTTGACATTTTTTAGGACCGGCCAACCCTACTCACTTTGCAGGGCTCACAGCTACTCAAACTCCAGAAATAAGGAGCCCCAAGTAATCTACTCGCGTCCTTCCATGTTATATTTGCAATTTGTGTCTCTAAATCCTATTACACTAGGTTGTATCAATAATAGGATTGCAATAATGTTAAATGATAAGATTGCTCAATCTATTCCTAATCATCGATATTGGGTAGCTAAGGAATAATAACATGTGACTATTTATAATGCTTACCAATTAAATCAACAGTTCTCAATATATTTTGGTTGTACTGACTCGATACTCGTTGGATTAATTGGTCCCATAAACAAGCCATGTGCTCTAGTGCCCTTTAATTTAGAGGGAGAAATTATGGCTAGCACCACTGTCAACTAGGATTAGAGTTGAGACGCCTTGCAATTGACCTTCCTTACAATGGTCTTACCTTTAGTGGTGTGATGAAATCATTAAATTTAAAAATAAAAATACTCCATGAGGGCATTATCATAAGTTCACTTTTCCAAGACTTTTAAGAATTCACTTTGCCTGAGAAGATATACAAGTTAGCAACATCCAAATTAGAAAAAACTTCCTCTGTAAACACACTTCTTGATTCTATCTACAAAAGTAAAATCAGGATATCCAACCTAAATTTTCTAAAGGAATTACTTATGCCAGCAAAGTCTGTATCCATCTCATGAGCAATTGAGGCCACTTTCAGAAGTAAACGAGGCAATGGAAAAGGCAAGTTCAAGTTGCCGAATAAATAGTTCTTTGAAATTTTATTACCACAAAAAAAGAAAAGGCAATAAATACTATAAAAACCTTTTTGACAATTTTGGAAATAATACCCAAGCACATTCATTTGCACTCATCCACACTATACGTATGAAATTTGCAACACAGAACAAATGTACTATTTGCTAGGGCGATTAGAAAATTAAAATTACAGGATTAAAAGAATCAAACTGAACACTGCAATAGTACCTCAATATATCATTTTCCAGTTTCCTTGCCCTACCAACAAAGTCTTCCACTTTCAAAATGTACTGGTCAATTTTCTCGGCTGATTTAAGCTTATCGGGCAGGCTACAGAGTTTATCAACACAGAATTCAGTTATTGTATGAAAACTATATATAAATATAAACGCATGAATGGATGAATGAATATATGGACCATACCAAATAAGAAAAATGGTTTAATTGGAGTGAGATGAACAAACCCTAATCATTTGACCATGCATGTACATGTACAGTCAAGATTTAAACACAAAGTCGCGTAATTTTTCAAGTGGTCATGTGACTTTCTTATTAACTTATTTGACCATTCATGTGAAATTGCATGATTAAGATCAGCTCTTCTCATATTCCACAATCAAAAGACAGTTGTCACTTGATATGGGCCCTATGATCCATCCAAAACCCTCATATGCTCATTCAAAAGGGAAAAACAAATCTTACAGGTTTTTGCTTCCAGGCAGCATTGCTGTGTCACTTCCAGACCATGAGACTGAACTGCATGCATCTCCTAACACTAATCTAGCAACAGAGTAAACCATACTATCATGATGCAACTTGACATCTGCAGAGAGAACTGCAGCTGGGGGAGGGTTAAGTAGTTGCTGCAAAAGCTGTGTAGTCAAGACGAGTCTTCTTTTTGACTTCGTTGTTGGTAAATCCTCAACTAGCTCGGCATCATCCTCGACCTAAAATTACACAAGGAACAATGTGAATGCTTGTAAAAAATGAATATAGAGCATCAGTTGCATAGACTGATTTGATTATGAACAAACCTTCTCAATCAATCTATTTGCAGCTTGGGCCCAATCTAATTCTGCAGCACTGCCAAATAATAAGAAACCTCAGTCTTCTTAGAACAAAATGAAATAACAAATTGATGAGCATAAAACAAGATTAAAATATAATTACATAGCAATAACACACGATGTGGAATACTTTCAAAGCTATTGAAAGAACACCATATCAACTGGCAAAAAGAGATATGATGTTTTTCTACTTCAAGCTATCAACAATGGCAACGGGGAATTGCAAGTGCATTAAATGTGTGTTTAGATTAGCTTATTGTGTTAAGAAGAACCAATAATAAAAACGCCAAATAGTTTCAGACTGCAATACTATATTTGCCTAACAATTAATCTAAACAAATGATATGCTAAATCATGTAATTTCGTCAAGAACCTGATATCTCGAAGCCTTTCAGAACCCTGTTTCAATTCTTTATGCCATGGCATGAGTTCTGAAGTAGCACTTTTACGCTTCTTTGGTTTCGTAATATGCAAATCAGGCTCAACAGCAGGAGAAGACAATAACTGAGAAGGGGCATCACTTGCAACTGAAGTAGGCATTGGACTTTGCCTGCCATGAACGTGGCCAGCATCATTGAGACTATTGACTTGATCCATTGAATTACCAAGACGCAAACTAGCAGATTGGTTCTTCACAACGAAAGGCTGGTCCATAACTTTTGGAGAAGTCATTGCCCGAACATCATACATTGGCAACATCTTACCATTTTTAAAAGTTCCATATTGCTCAAACCATGATGGAGCCATCTGAGGATTTACTAGAGAATGTTCATTTCTAATAGAAGTTACTTTGCTATTTGCAACATTGAGAGTATTTTTCTGACCATATCCAACCACCTCCTCAGAAGATACATTAATTTCTCGTCCATCACCTGACACTGAAGAATTATTACCCATGACATCTTTGAGCATGTTATTGTATCCGGATGACTGTTGTCTGTGGTTGGAATCCAACTGTTTGTCCACCAAATCATCTGAAACTTTGAATTTCTTGATATCTAGATTACCAGGACTAAACTCCATATTTCTCATGGACTGAACTTGATTTAGCATAGACAAGTTCTGATGCAAAAAGTGTTTGGTCTTAAAGACCGCCAAAATCCTCAATATCTCTAGAAGTTGCAGCTGGGCTAGATTGAGATGTATCATGTGTACTTTTCACATGTTCCTTCACGTCTGAAGCACTTGGACTCTCTTCAGCGGCATCAGTACTTTCAGGCAACATCTGCGCCCAGAGAGACTGTTATCATCACTTTCTGAATCTTCAGTGTATGGCTTCTGTGGTCCTGTTGCAGTTTCACGAATATTAATTGGTTCGGGATGTGATGGAGTCTTCAAAGCATTAGGATGTTGCTTGCTAGAAACACTTGTCCATACATTGTGTAAAACTTTTGATGGGGCACCCTGTAGAGATGCACTAACTGTAACAGAAGGATGAGGAGTTGTGCCAGCCTCCAATGCTGACATTTGCCTTGTAGGATCTCCAGCACGGATTTGATTTATACCACTCAGCTTGCGAATGTCATGAGCAGGTGACAATGCAGATTGACTAGTTTGTGCTCTTTCACAATATTCATCTATCTGACTCGTGGAAGCAGTTCGATCAACAAAACTTGCACTATCACATTGGGTATTTGCTGCTTGTCCACCAAGATTAGCCATATTCTGGCTTTGAGCATGTATCCTGGAGAAAGGAAAGCCGGGTGTAAAAGCCTGTTGAATATTTCCCAGTGCAGTGTATTGCAGAGCTTTATCAAAAATTTGTCCTGAGGAACCAGAAATGTTATTTGTAATTTCATGAGATGACTCTCGAGAAGGAAAGGTCTGAGAACCAGCCAACCAAGTATGACCCCTATCCACTGTCTCAGAAGCAACGCGTGGTGTAGCGTGAGAAGACACCATAGGAAGCCGTTGTGTAGGAGGAGCCAATTGTAAACCAAAGCCCTGAGATGAAGAACTTTGATTTCGTTGAGGATGTACAATAGACCCATCAGAAGATTCAGTATCCATCACCCTGGAAGATAAATGGTAGTTAGAAGTGTTTGTATTTGTTGCAATGCCATGCTCCCTTGACTGATCCACTTTATGAAGAAGCTCGAGAATATTTTGACTACAATAAGTTTAACAAATCAAAGCAAACAGTTGAGCAAGGCATAAGTAGAAAAGTAGTGTGGCAAAAGGAAAGAAAAAGAAACAACAAAACCAAGTTGCAGCACCAACTTGAACATAAGTAATAAGTAAAACAGATGAAAACATAAAAAAAAAACATATCACAGTTATTTTCCATTTAAGATTGAACAAACACAATAATAACTTAGAAGGGACTACTGCATGATGAAACAGTATATTTATAAGCTCAAAACAAAAGCAAAGAAAAAAGTTTTTAACTACCTGGGTGAAGCAGTCTTGTTCAAGGCATAGTTACCAACACTTCTTTCAAATGGCGTTGATGTTTTTGGTACGTGACCTTGTACACTTTTTGAAGCATTATCATCAAAGCTTTTTTTATCACCCTAAAAAGCAAGTTCACACAGCTGTCAAATTTTAAGGAATATAAAAACTTCTGATTCTCTGCAACGGGACAAGTAGAGAAAACTTTAAGCATTACCAGTGACATACGTAAGGGTAAAAAATTACCTCCGCTGTTTCAGCATAATTCCCATCAGAATTACCATATTTTGACTGCACAGGGTAGCTTTGGTCCTGATCTTTAAGCCCTCCAAAGGGTTGATGGGGCATAGGCAGTGAATTAATGACATGCTTGTTTCCATAAGGTTCTGTCTCAACACCAACATCCCCCATTGGGTGATACTGGAATTTACGAGTTGCAGGAGGTTTTCGATTTCCCTGGCCAGGTAACTTTGGGCTATGCAAATCACTTCCCTCAAAACTGGGATTTTCTCTCGCACTACTAGCTCTATGATAGGAAGGAACAGACCCAAGACCTTCAGCTGACTTATCCTCGTTATTATTTGAGTTTTCCTTATCATGTGTCTCTCCCTCTGATAGGTTCTTTTCTGTATGATGTCTATACTTCCCTGCACCTTCATTCCTTCTATAGCTCCCCACAGAACCTGCATGCCTCCATGAATCAACATTAGGAACTTGTTGGTTGCTTGGTCGGCTAACCCATGTAGCACCAGAATCTGGTACAGCAGCAATACCACTTATACCAGAATCTTCCCCACAAACCTGCATACTAGCTGCAGACTTTACATGCTCCAACGCAACAGATGAGTTATCATCAGCATCAGGTTCCCACATAGCAGGAACCCGGCCCATATCACGATGGGCCTGAAGCATATTTTCGTTTTCACGGCTTTTCAGAGAATAACTGGTATCAGGTGGGGCTGATTTGATAGCATTCCATCCATTAGACCTATTGAATGGCTCACCGCTACTATTAGGGGATGATAACGTCTGTTGATGGGTCCAAGAACCTGAAATAACCTTTTCATTTATTTCTAAACCTGGGGAATTAGCAGCATTTCCATAAATATGACTCCCTTCTGCCACCGGTTTTTGCTGAGGGCCGCAATCTAACCATTTACCACTTTCTAAAAACTGGGGAATTGATCTTAGAGAAGAATCTGAATGTAATCTGCCATGCTGTTCCTGTGCAAGATCAGCACCTGGCTGATGAAATCCAGGAGGACCAGAACTGTTGACAGTGGAATTAGGCCTCCTAAGATCATCCGACTGAAGTAAAGGCCTTGAATTTATGTTAGGTGTTGAATGCAAGTTATTGTCAGCCCAAGATGATTGTTGTTTGCTGCTATCAATGGTTGAAGGTCGTTCATTTCCAGATGAACGTTCAGTGTTCCGAGAACTTAGACCACTCCACTCTTCTTGAATACCCATTTCATTACTAGTAGTTTCAGCTACAGCAGACTGCATAAGCGCACTCCAACTCCCACTCTGAACAGATGGACATCCACTAAAACCATCTGAACCATCCAGTAGATTGAAACCTAAATTCTTGCCAAATCCATCCCAAAGGTTGTCATCTGAACCAAACAAAATCTTCTCTTCAGTTGGATCTAGGGTAGCCACACTCTGTGGAGGAACCTGCACTATTATCTTGTCCTGTGAAGTCTCAGAAGATCCAGCCAGTTCCCGCCTCCCATGAAAATCTTCCATTGGTACATCTCTCTGCTCAGAATTCACTTGCTGCAAGTTCTCCATATTTAGTCCACTATTAATACCTTGACCAATTGAACTGAACATACTCTTTCCTTGAATATCTTGTCTCGAAAATGAAGCCCCGTCATTTGAGTTGGTTTGACCCGACATTGCAGCATATTGATGAGCTGGAAATGCACTACCACTGGCTGATATGGCTGGTAGTGCTGACTTATCACCTTGATTGTGAAAATACTGGTTTTGGATAGAAACTTGAGACATTGCTGGCTTATCTGCTTGAACATGAGAGTACGGGCTAGGAGTTCCTCTCGAACCAGAAATTGGGAGCCCATAAAGAGACTGATCTCCCTGATTAGGAGCCAAACCCATCAAGCGCAGTTGTTCAGAAGATAACACAAGTCCATTAGGGGATCCTTGCATAACTGGAGATGCACCACGTTGAAGCCAGTTGGCATTAGTTGCCATCACTTCAGGCTGCCATACAAGGTTAGATGCCTCATTGATGGGAATGCCATTAATAAGAGATGCAGAATGGCCAGCGACTGTCTGTTTCGAAATGGGGGAAGCTAGAGCCATTGAACTCTGCTGCCTCGCTTCTAGTTGATGAAATTGTTGCTGCCTTTGAAATTCTTGCATCTGGTTGAGCATTACTTGCTGTTGTAAAAGCTGCATGTCATTTATCCCTGACTGCTGTCTAGGAAAAGACTGAAGCATGCCCGAATGTCGACTGCTTATTTGTTGTTGACCCCCAAAAAAATCATAATTCACCGGAGACTCAGTAGCATCAGTCCTAGTCAAGTTTTTCTTATAGTGATCATGACCAACCCCTTGTTGTGACTCCAGCGCTGATATTCCTCTCGATAGACTTGATATGCCGTGCAAATCAGCTCCAGTATCGACTCCCAAAATGTTTGCTTCATTTTGTCTAGACTGGAAGATCTGATGTCCCTGCATATAGCCATTAGCGGCTGTTTGCTGGTTTGGGGGTTGATTTCTGCCAGAGTCAGGCCTCAGATTTGACTGTGCCAGGTTCAAACCATGTCGCAAAGGTGAAGAACTTGTGTACCCCTGCTCAGAATCTTTATACATGTACAAGTATGATTAATAATAAATAAAAAAAACAAGCAACATAACATAGATAAACTTCAAATTCAGTTACAACATGTGAGAAACCAATAGATATACTAATTGAACATTTATATGTATCTATGTGTGTGTATACATACATATAAATATAAAATTCTACCTGATTGCTGTAGATTAAAATTCTTCAAATTGGAAATAAAAGGTCCACCAGTTGGTCTTTGGCTACCAACCCACAAATTGTTGCTTTGCCCTGGCCAGTTCCCGTCAACTGCCTGTGAATGATATTGGCCCTGAGACAAGTTTTCTTGACCAAAAAAATTATGGACCCTATCTCCTACCTCGTTTCCAGGCATAGATGACCCAGCTCACAATTTTCCAGCAGACAAGTGGTTATACAAAGGCGTAATGAATATTATGTCCAAAAACACCCCCCAGAGACACTATCATTTACTCCTGGAAATTATTCAAAAAAAATTAGCTTGCCAGTAAAAATCCATTTGGTGTATTTTAACTAAACAGCAGTCAAGATAAGATAGAATAACAATAATTGACACATCATGTAACACAAGATACTATAAGTGATGATCATTAATCAAATGCACCATGTATAATTAGTGCAAAATAGTGAAATGCAAACAGTTGACATACAAAAATTACATTCCCATGATGCAAAAATAGGCTCCAAGAAAGGAACATTTTATGATAAGGACGGTGTTGCCTGGTTAAAAGCAGCCTTAAAGTTTTTTTTCTTGCAGGCCAAATTTTAAAATGTTTATCCTGCAATAAAAAGAAATCTTTTGGAGCAGCATTACTGCTTCACTGATATAAAACACATAATATATGCATAAAATTTCTTTGTGATGAAAAGGACGGGAAGATAGGAAGAGGGAAAAAGGAATGCAGTCCCCAATTTTATACTCTAGAGTAACTCAAGTATCACATGGTTGAATCACTGATTATGTTGCACACTCTAAGCATGTGCTGTAATTGTTTTCAGACATTCTTTATACATTCACAAGTCCAGGATTTTCTTTCTTACCAATACTAGAACAATTTCTACCCTCCTAGACTTAGCTCAGTACTGGAAAACTACTGAAGGTTCAAACAAAATGGTTATTTTCCAAAAGTGTCATTTATAAAAAAATTCTTAAATTCAGGAACAAGTTTCTTCACATTAGCTCACAAAAAGTTTCACCAAATTAGCTCACAAACCATATCAACGAATCTTAAGAAAGAAAAAAACACAAAAACCGAAACCCAGAACCTGAAACATCACATTTCCAAAACACTTATGTGTTGGCAAAACCAGAGTCATGCAGAAATTGCAAGAAGAACCCCACTGAAAAGCTTTTATTTCAAATGTTCCCTATATGCAGCTTCATCTTTTCTTTGCTACTTACAAATGGGCGTTATTCTAGTAACGGAATTCAACATATCTGTGTTATGCTATCGTAAACATAATCTTCGCTTTTAACTAACCCAGTAATTTATCATCCTCGAGACATTCAAAAATGCATCACATATATGGAAAACAGCAGTAATTCCTCAAAATTGAAAGTAAACTCCAAATTATTGCAAAACTGTAACCATAAACATCCCAAAAACTTCAAAGCATCCACTGTCTAAAATTTTCCCCATCTATGTGTGTACACATACACTTCAACTGCAGCTATAAAAAGAGGTCAACCACAACAATCTATCATCTCCGTTCATATCTCCCAGCTCCAGACTCATTTTTCGTCCACAGGAATAGAATTAGAGTTAACCCATCTTTAACATCAAACCTAAAACTAACTGAGTGTAATCTACTTACATAAATCATTTACATGACTCAAATTGCCAGTAGAAAAAAACCCTTTCCATCATTTTCCATAGACTACACGAAACTAAGGTCCTATTGGCATGCAAAGTAATCACCTTTCCCACCCCAATGCAGCAAAAAAACCAAAACTAAGATAAAACAAATTGAATCAAAGAGTAAGCGGCAGAGAAGAGTAAAGCGCAAACAAAAATCAAAATCTAAAATCAACCATGCACAATTTACCTAAGCTGAAAATTGTTCAGTTCTAAAAGAAATGAGAGGAGGCAAGAAACACAAAACTCAATCACAATTCCTTTTCCCTACTTCCTCAGCAGCTGAGCTCATCTCATAACCGAAAACCACTCAAAATCTCAAACTCATCACCGAAACGCAAAAGATCGGCACAATTCGAGCTCACAATAAGCATTGAAAATGACTAGACGACACAAAACAACAATACGAGTTCCAGAAATTGCGCCCAACATGGACAGCCATAGACTCAAGCATAGATTTGCTATATTTATCTACTTTTTTTTCTTTTTCCCTAAACTGTTCCTAGAGAGAGAATACTAGGGTTTTTTAAAATAGAAACATAGTTCGTGAACTCACAGTGACATTGGGGAGCCTTCATTGAAGTACAAAACTGATCCTGCTATAGTGTTGAAGAAGAAGAAAGCGTTAGGGTTCAAGCGGTGGAAGAAGAAAATGAGTCCTTCAGCTCACACAGATAAAGTGATCGAAATCGTGCGAAATTTTCAACGAACAGAGAAACAAGTCTGAGGCTCGGCCCCAAGGTAAGGTTCGGAGGAACGAAGCTAGTTGCTTCGGATCCGACGAGGCTGGGCCGTTTCCTTGCTAAGTTCAAAGCCCCCTTTGGAAGAGGGGTTGTCACTTATTAGGCCTATACTACCTAAACCCCGCTTCTACTTACTCGATACTCCCAAACCTCAAATATTCTAAAAATATTCTTACTGTAAGCACGCTCCCAAATCCCCCTACACTGCACTTTGGCTTAGTACAGACTATAGTACTAAACCAGTATGATACTATAATACAGACTGGTACAAGACTAAAGTATCGTGACTCACTTTTATAAACCACCATAACTCAATGAAACTACGTGTATGATCCCTCTGAAAAAAGATAGAACCATTAGAATCAACAATGTTGTCAAAAGACAATACTGACACTCTTGCATCATTTAGGCTCTCAAAAGATTCAGATTCTACTAAAAAGGGACCAATCATTGGAATCAAAACAATATTGAAAAAATAAACTCGAATTTCCTACCTCCATGGCTCAAGGAAAAATCTATCCCCTTAATCGAAGCATCTATAGATGCAAGTTTAATGAAATAGAATATTGGATGACCGAAATCTGAGGGAATGGATGTTGAATCATTAACATGGAAGTGTTGAAAAAATTGATGTTGTTGGTGCAGGTAAAGTACGGTAAAACACAATTGTACCTTACTTGTTAAAATAAAATGAACTAATGCGATTTTAACAGTACAAAGATTATAGCATCGAATTGGTTCTGATGCATTTCTAAGCATCGCACTTGTTAAAATGTACGCAATAGGGGTGTGTGTGCCAAGATATATGCCACAGTACTATGGTGTCGAATGGGTACGGTACTATAGTATCGTACCTTTTGAATCCTAGAAAAAAATGGGGACGTGTTGGGAAGTCAGTTTTCATTAGTGGCATTTTGGTCTTTTCGCAGGTTGTGGGACATTTTGTGGGCAATTGGGGTTGTAGGAAGTATGAATCTACTTGCTAACTACAAAAAGCCCAAAGAATGGAAGATGACATGTGAGTAAAGGCTCATATTTATTACCTAAACACTGAAACCCTACATTGTCGCCGCCAGGGGGGGCTCCCTCCTCCGCCGCCGGAGCTCCCCTTCTTCTCTCTTTTATCTAGTTTCGCCTCCTCTCCCTACTTTCTTTCCACGGAATCTCTGTCTGAGATCGTGCTAGCGCCGCCGCGCTCCAGGTCCTATATGTTAGGTTTCGTTTCATCTCGATCTCCCTGCCCGCCACCTCCTCTGTTCCTCTCCACCTCTCCTCTTCCTCCCACCGCCTCCAGCTCTGTCAATCCCTCTGTTATCCAGATCTGTCTGTTTAACCCACCTCTCAGTCCATACACCTGCTACCTTTTTTCAACAGTTAGCCTTGCATTTGGCTCAGCTTACCCCTGTCCCCATTCCCACCTCCGATGTATATCGTCTTCTCCTAGTTGTTTGGTTTACGAGATCCCGTGGTCGATTGGTCACTATTTATGGAGAATGTTCTGGACTTTCCGCTCTTCTCCTCTCGATTCCCTTGTGGATTTGTTGTTTCTCTGATGCTAGGCGTTTTGTTAGTGTTCATCGTATGTGGCTTCTTGTGGTGGTACTGTTTGTTCAAGTTGTTGCTCTGTTTTTATTGTCTTTTGTGGCTGTCGGTTGGCTTCGGTGGATGGTGGTGGAAAGGTCAGTGTGTGGTACGAACATGCCGGTGTTCTTATTGCTTTTGGCCCATCGGCTATTTAGTGTTTTAGACTTTTAGTTTCAGCTTTTTAGGTAGTTATGGGCTTTAGTTAAGGGCATATTTAAATGTAAGTCCTCGATGTGATATGCCTTTGGACTTAATTGTTTAAATCTTAATCAGATTGGGTCACAAGGCGTCGTAAGTCCCTTAGATCGCTCGCATTCTTGAGCCTTTGTTGACAATGTATGATTGTACTTGGTTTGGGTCTTGTTCTTTTAACGAGAATCGCATAATTTCACCAAAAAAAATTCCCTACTCAAAGATACATCCCAAATTTTGAAAAACCCCAAAAATACCCTCTCTCTCAACCCCTTCCTCCCACACTCTCCATATTCTTCTTTCTTCACAACCCCTCCCACCCTTTCTTTCACGCATCCATTTACCTCTGTCACTCTCCCTCCGATGTTTTATCCCTTACACCCACTTTTCTCTCGCTCCAAACTTTCATCTCTCTCACTCTCACGCACTTCAGGTACCTCCATTTCCTCGCTCTCTCTCTCTCCCCCTTCCTCTCTCTCTTTCTATGTTACTGCACTATCATATTATTTTTGCTGCATTTGAGGATGGTACCGAACTTTGTAAAAAAATTGAAAAAACACAGGCCCGAAATAAGGTGCTGGATTTTATGCACGAGTGGATTTTATGCATCCATACAACTCATAAAGTGTAAAAAAAATTCAAAAAATACAAACCCAGAATACTGTATAAACTAATAATCAATGGTGTTGTGAATAAAGCGCTAGATTTTATGAATGAGTGGATTTATGCATCTAATACCGCTCATGCATAAAATCCAGCGCCACATTCACAACACCATTGAGCCTAGACGAAAGTCAAAGTTATAACAACACCATTGATTATTAGTTTTTTCTGGTTGCTAACACCATTGAGTATTTTTTACAACAAGTTTCCTATTACTTGGTAACTTAGTTTGTTGCTTTTTTTGGTACTCTCTCATCATCGTATGTGTCGTGACGGTATTCACAGAACAAATGCTATGATAACCAGAACTAGTATTACATTAAAAAAATAATAATAACAAATCCAAGGTATACAAAGAAAGAAGCAGTAGATAGATCCAACAGTTTGAAAAAAAAAACAAAAATAAATCAAAGATAATGAGAACAATTAAATCATAAAACAAAAAGTAAAATAACTAGAACCAATAAGGTGGTAAAATTTATAAAATTAATGAAAGAAGATACGATGAGGGTCCAAGAACAGGAGAAGAAAAAAAAACAAAGGAGGGGACTCTATGTAGGATACCTGTGCCGTCGAACCATACGAGATATCCGGCCCCCACTGGCAGTGGCCACACCTACCGGAGCTACTTTATTTGTGGCATTGGAGCTCGTGTCCCCACTATCCTGCTCACGAACAATGAAATCCAGCACCATTGCAAATGATGCAACTACTCCTTTCCTCATCTCCTTCAAGCGCGCTTGCGCGAAAACATACCATGGAATGGCCAACCATGGGCGACAACCACCCTCTCCCTCTCATGGCAGGTATGGCCTTTCTCCCCCTCCCCCCTCCCTCTCTCATATTGCGGCTACTGAATTAGGGTTCCCCGTGTGAGAACCTGTGTAATAATTTAATAATTAAATGTACTATTATTTTTAAAAAATATTATAAAAATAAATATGTTTAATAATGGAATGTATCTAACTTTTTAAGTATAAATAAAAGCACCACTAAAACTAATAAATCATGTAACTATTTTAAATTATAGTATTTGTTAAAAACTATGTAAAGATTTTTATAAATAATAAGCTTAAATATATATATTTTTAGCACCTGTAAATATAGCAATTTTCTATTTTAATCGCTGCGAATTTTTTAAAATAAATACTTACAAATGCCAATTTTTTATTTTGGTCATTTTGTTAACTCTTCCGTCAAAAATTTGTGATATGGAAAACGAGTGTCTCATTTGACTTGTTTTTATTTATTCTAAAAGCTGCTTTAGATAAATTGAAATTAGTATTAGAGTTCATTCCTCATCTTCTTCCCAAAGTCTTCAGATTGCAGAAACAAATGTGAACCATCAACACAAGCACCCATCAACCAAGCCACCACGACCTTCAATAATTTTATTAATTTGTTCCCACCCCATGATTCTTCGTTGTAGAGACTACGAAGTTAAAAACTTGATATTTAAAAGAGGTATTGCATAATAAGATACTTGGACCGGTTACGGGGGGTGAAGGGCACACATGATTGTAACTTTGGGTAATCCATAGAAAGCATCAACCCATGAATGATTGAAAACAAATTCACTCCCATGTTTTTGTGTTTTAAATTTGAGAAAAAAGATGCAAAATCTGGAGACGAAAATGGTTTTGGGAAAATGATGAAGATGAAGAATTTGAAAAACCCTAGTTTTAATTTCTGATTTATCCAACTCAACTTTTAATATAAATAAAAAATAATAATGATGTGTCAAAACTAAATTGGACATCAACTTGCCACATTAGCATTTTTTGACGGGGGAGTTAACAGAATGACCCAATTGAAAAAGCTGGTATTTGCATAGTTTTTTTTAAATTTTTTTTACAAGGACTAAAATATAAAATTGTTATATTTACAAGGACTAAAAATATATTTAAATCTAAATAATAATAATATATGATTATTTTTAGTAAAGTATGGCTTAAATACTTGTTACCCCCTGCAAATATAGTCATTATCCGTTTATCCCCCCTGCAAAATTAAAAAGTTTAAAAAACACCTTACAAAATACAATATTATCCAGTTATCCCCCTACAAAATTTAAAATTATTTTTTTACCCCCTGAAAAGAGGGGGTAATTGGATAATTTTATATTTTGCAGGGTGTTTTATAAAACAGGGGGTATTTGGATATTAACTATATTTACAGGGGGTAACAAGTATTTAAGCCGTGAAATATTTGTTTTTTTTTAACTAAAAACTTTTAAGTAGGGAAACAATACTAATCTACACTATATTTATACATCTAAACCACCTATGATTTTACCAATACCCTCATCCTATCTAAAAGACACCTCAAATCTTTGAGGGCAAAAATGTAAATTTATTTGTTCTTCTTACACTTTCTTTCCTCCTTTTTACTTTTCTCTTACACTATTTTTCTTACTTTTTTTCTCTTTCTTCTTACATTCTCTTTCCTCCTTTTCATTATTCTCAAACACTATCTTTCTTCATTTTTTTTCTTTTTACTTTACTTTTATTTTTCACATAAAAATTCTTCTATTTCTCTTATCATTTCACTTTAGTTTTTTTTAACTAAATTTATACAAACACTACAGTACTAAAATTATTTTCTCTTTTCTCTTCGAAATCTATTTACACTCTTATTGATAATCTCCTATCTATATTTTTCTATCTACTATAATATACTAATCAACTAATCTACACTATATCTATACATCTAAACCACCTATAATTTTACCAATACCCTCATCCTATCTAAAAGACACCTCAAATCTTTGAGGGCAAAAATGTAAATTTATTTGTTCTTCTTACACTTTCTTTCCTCCTTTTTACTTTTCTCTTACACTATCTTTCTTACTTTTTTCTCTTTCTTCTTACATTCTCTTTCCTCCTTTTCACTCTTCTCAAACACTATCTTTCTTCATTTTTTTTCTTTTTACTTTACTTTTATTTTTCACATAAAAATTCTTCTATTTCTCTTATCATTTCACTTTAGTTTTTTTACCTAAATTTAAACAAATACTACAATACTAAAATTATCTTCTATTTTCTCTTCAAATCATTTACACTCTTATTGATAATCTCCTATCTATATTTTTCTATCTACTATAATATACTAATCAACTAAAATAATCAATCAAACTACGAGATAATCAGACCGATATACAAAAATAAGGGATAAATCGCAAAGATATATAAATAAACACGGATAAATATTTGCCATTGATAATTAGAATTTTTTTTTGACGGAAAATAATTAAATCTACACTATATCTATACATCTAAACCACCTATGATTTTACCAATACCCTCATCCTATCTAAAAGACACCTCAAATCTTTGAGGGCAAAAATGTAAATTTATTTGTTCTTCTTACACTTTCTTTCCTCCTTTTTACTTTTCTCTTACACTATCTTTCTTACTTTTTCTCTTTCTTCTTACATTCTCTTTCCTCCTTTTCACTCTTCTCAAACACTATCTTTCTTCATTTTTTTTCTTTTTACTTTACTTTTATTTTTCACATAAAAATTCTTCTATTTCTCTTATCATTTCACTTTAGTTTTTTTACCTAAATTTAAACAAATACTACAATACTAAAATTATCTTCTATTTTCTCTTCAAATCATTTTACACTCTTATTGATAATCTCCTATCTATATTTTTCTATCTACTATAATATACTAATCAACTAAAATAATCAATCGAAACTACGAGATAATCGCATCGATATACAAAAATAAGGGATAACTGCAAAGATATATAAATAAACACGGGATAAATATTTGCCATTGATAATTAGAATTTTTTTTGACGGAAAATAATTAAAATTTTTGAAGACTACTATAAACCTACTATCTAAAAAGACAAGAAGGCTTAATTACTATTTAAACTTATTAATATTTAAAATGTATGTGACAAATATCCATCATTAATACCTAGAAAATGACAAATAATTGTCACCGATATATAAAAACACGGATAATCGCAGACTGATATATAAAAAGCAGAGCATTAACATTTTTCATTGATAATTAATTTTTTAAAGATTACTATAAACCTACTATCTAAAAAACAAGAAGATTTAATGACTATTTAAACTACTGATTAAAATTTAATACACATATTTCTTATTGGTAATCTACTATCTCTCTTTTACTATCTACTATAAGATACTAATCAACTAAAATAATCAATTGACACTACGAGATAACTACATTGATCTATAAAAACACTGGATAATTGCGATAATATATAAAAAAACACGGGATTAATATTTGTCATTGATAATTTTTGAAGACTAATATAAAATACAAACCTACTATCCAAAAAAAGACTTAATGGTTGTTTAAACTACTATTTAATATAAAAACAAATATTTCTTATTTATAATTAATTACTATCTAACTTTTACAATCTACTTTTATATATATATATATATAAGCACAGGATAACTACAGTGATAGATAAAAAACACAGGATGAATATTTGTCATTGATAATTATAATTTTTGAGGACTACTATAAACCTACTATCTATAATTTTTGCTCACATTCTTACTCACAACCAAAAACATGCAATGATTTAGTTCATAAAAACTTATTTGTGTATATTAGAGAAAATTTGAGCTATCTATCTCTATGGGTATCCACTCGCATGTTGTCAATATAAATATTTTTATATTTTTGTACTTACGATATATTTATATATTCATTTATATAAAAAATATTTGTAGCATATTTTCTTAAAATAAATATTTGTAGCATATTTGTTGGACTTTGTATCAACTTTACGTTAATGTTATAAGTGTGACAAGAACACATTGTAGAGTCAATATTGGTTTTATATACTTATATTTTGCAATCGATGTTATAAGAATGACCTTTCAAATCAACATTTCTATTTGAATATAATCATGTCACATAACACGATTAATTTCGCATGGATGATGCACGTAATCTACTAGTATCTACTATAATATCTATCTACTATAAAAAGAGGCAAGTAACCCACCTCCAATATTACTTTTTTGCCCTCATTTCATTAGTCACATCACTAGGATGAATGTCATTTCACCACTAAATAACAAAAGTGAGACTCACCTCATTCCATTTGCTATTTTAATTAAAAAATAACTATTTTTGTAATTTACTCAAACTATTAAAATTAATTAATTTAACCACTACCAATTATCAAGAAAATACTTACCTCAAAAAAAGTTTATTTTTTTTAATTTAAATTATTAATTTAATATTATACTCAATAATTAAATAAACTAAAATTTACTATAATCTAAAACTATCAAAATCATTCAATTTAACCACTAAGAATTGTAAAATAAAAAAACTTTAACCAATGCCAAAAATTACAAAATAACTTTTTTTTATAATTAAATGAATATAATTAAATTAATATTAAATCATTTAGAAAAGTAAGGAGTAAACACGTGGTAACGGGAGCGGTAACGAGAGTGACAACGAGAGGGGCAACAAGACCGCCAACGGGAGTGACAACGGAAGCACCAATGACGTGCTGACACGTGATTGACACGCTGACTCGTGCCAATTTTTTTCCAAAAAATTAAATTATTAAACACGTGGCAACAGGAGCAGCAACAAGAGACTAGCAATTGGATCGGTCACGAGAGCGACAATGAGACTGCTAACGAGAGAGGCAACCAAAGTGCCAACGGGAGTAACATGGGAGTTCCAACGGGAGTGCCAGTAAGAGCGACAACGGGAGTGCTAGTGGGAAGGCCAACAAAAGCACCAACGGGGGTGGATATTTCACCTTAAATATTTTTTTGAACTTTTTCCAACACAACTTTTTTAATTAATTTGAAAATATAGTCATTTATCAATTTTCAACGTATTTATAATTTTATAGCAAATTATAATAAATACAGTATCACCCGTGCGTATACACGGGTAAAATACTAGTTTTTAAAAAAGTATCGAAGCATAATTTGCAAAGTATACAAAGTAGTATCTCAATATCTCAACAACGTGTTTGAGTAAGAAGAATTTTTTTTTTTGACAAAGAATAAGAAGATTTATAGCTACATTACAGAATCATATTTATTGTCTACATTTATGCATGTATATATAAAGCCATCAAATTATTAGTAAGTTTTTTTTGAAGCAAAAATTATTAGTAATTTTTGAAAAATCAAAATGAAAGAGATCCAATAATACTTTCAATTATAACTTTATTTAAAAATACTATTTTGTAATGTAGTAATCAAATTCTTTGATATTTTATAAAAAAATGGTTTACATAATTTGGACATCCAATAAAATTATCATATGTATTTAATAAAATAAATGAGGTTTTCCCATTATCCCATTTTTTTATTATTTTAATTTAGATTTGAAAATATAAAATATAAAAATAGTTTATTTATTTTAAATAATTTAATAATTTTCAATTTTTTAAATAAATATTTAGCTATTTAAAATATAAAATATAAAAACAACTTATTTATTTTAGATAATTAAATAATTTTCAAATTTTTAAATAAATATCAAACTATTAAAAATTTATAAAATATAGAATATAAAGAATTATTTATTTTAAAATATAAAAGTAATTATTTATTTCAAATAATTGAATCATTTTCTTCTTAAAAATATAAAATAACTTAATTATTTAAAGTAAATATTTAATATAATAAAAGTAAATGCTTTTAAAAAATAAATAAATGAGGTGACATACGTCAAATAAATTAAAATCATCTGCCATGTTAATTAAAATATTGACACATCAACGTTTGAGAGTTAAAAACTCTAATTTGTTCAACGATTTAAAATTAAGGAGACCAAAATTGCATAAAAAAAATGAGGAGATCAAAATTGTACTTTCTTAAAATTGAGAAATCAAAATTGTTACATATATATTTAGTTTTTATTTTGACAAAAGTTACATAAATATTTAGTAAATTATGTAGACCATGCTAAAAGCCAAAAATATAATAATAATAAAGGGGAAGAAAAGAAGCGAGAGAAGGCGAGAGTATAAGAGAGAAGTCTAGTAGTTTCTTTTCTCGCGCTAGAACTAGAAGTAGAAACGTCCAGAAGCATTCAGAAGCATCTTCTCCGCTAACAAATACTCCTACGTCCTTCCCATTCTTCATCACTGTCTCACTTACTTTCACAAACAAACGAACACCGATCGTTTTTCTTCGTGCACCGCTAAACGAAAACTTCTACGCATTCTCATATTTCATCTGCTTCATTCGATCAAACAGCGTCGTTCACTCTCTTGCTTTCGACGGTTCCTCTTCTCTCTCAATAAGAAACCTTTTGTCTTCCGTCATCAAAGGTATGCCAAACTCTTTTTATACTCGTTCCTCTATCCTAACACAGTAACACGATTCTGTTACTATTTATTATATCTCTGCGAACTTGCAAATATCACCGCATTTTGTTACTTGTAGGGGTGGTGCTGTTAATGTTTGAATTCTGAGAATAGGACATAGCACAATTGCTTTTGATTAAAATAGGGTTCTTCGATTGATAGTTTACTTGTAATGATTCTCTGGTAAACTTCGTATTTTAAAACTCTTTTTTGAATATTTTGTTATGCAGGTCGTAAATGAATCCTGACAAGTTCACACACAAGACTAATGAGGCTCTTGCTGGGGCTCATGAACTGGCAATGAATGCAGGACATGCTCAGTTCACTCCTCTTCACATTGCATGCACATTGATTTCTGATCCCAGTGGAATTTTCTTCCAAGCAATTTCCAATGTTGGTGGTGAAGAATCTGCACGTGCTGTGGACAGAGTTTTGAACCAGGCATTGAAGAAATTGCCCTCTCAATCTCCTCCTCCTGATGAGATACCTGCAAGTACGTCTCTTATTAAGGCCATTAGGAGAGCACAGGCTGCACAGAAGTCGCGAGGGGACACTCATTTAGCTGTTGATCAATTGATATTGGGAATTCTTGAGGATTCCCAAATTGGAGAGTTGATGAAAGAAGCTGGTGTGGCTACTGCAAGGGTTAGATCAGAAGTTGAAAAGCTTCGTGGGAAGGAAGGGAAGAAAGTTGAAAGTGCTTCTGGGGATACTACATATCAGGCTTTGAAAACTTATGGGAGAGATTTGGTTGAACAAGCAGGGAAGCTTGATCCTGTGATTGGAAGGGATGAAGAAATAAGAAGGGTTGTGAGGATTTTATCTAGAAGGACTAAGAATAACCCGGTTCTTATAGGAGAGCCAGGTGTTGGTAAAACAGCTGTGGTTGAAGGGTTGGCTCAGAGGATTGTTAGAGGGGATATTCCTAGCAATCTTTCTGATGTTAGGTTAGTTGCTTTGGATATGGGTGCTTTGGTTGCAGGTGCCAAGTATAGGGGAGAATTTGAAGAGAGATTGAAGGCAGTTTTGAAAGAAGTAGAGGAGGCTGAAGGGAAGGTTATTCTCTTCATTGATGAAATTCACTTGGTTCTTGGTGCTGGTCGATCTGAAGGTTCAATGGATGCTGCTAACCTCTTTAAACCTATGCTTGCTCGTGGCCAACTTAGGTGCATTGGTGCCACAACACTTGAGGAATATAGGAAGTATGTGGAAAAGGATGCAGCATTTGAAAGGAGGTTTCAACAAGTTTATGTGGCTGAACCTAGTGTGCCTGATACCATCAGCATCCTTCGTGGGCTAAAAGAGAGGTATGAAGGTCATCATGGAGTTCGGATTCAGGATCGTGCTATTGTTGTGGCAGCTCAGTTGTCTAGTCGATACATTACTGGTATGCACTTTATTCTCTATTGATTTGAGTTATTTTTGTAGACTGTACTGGAAGTGCATGGTTTTGAATTTTGATTATGGTTATGCTGACCAATGTTGTGATTTATTTGTTTGTTAAGGGCGTCATCTTCCTGACAAGGCAATTGATTTAGTTGATGAGGCATGTGCAAATGTTAGAGTCCAACTTGATAGTCAGCCAGAGGAAATTGACAACCTTGAAAGGAAGAGAATGCAGTTAGAAGTGGAGCTTCATGCTTTGGAGAAAGAGAAGGACAAGGCTAGCAAAGCTCGGCTTGTAGATGTATGTATGAATATTGAGTTGTTTCATTGATTAGACTATATTCATTTGTGTTCATTTTATTTCAATGGTTACTAAAATTGATGTCATTTTTAGGTACGGAGAGAACTTGATGACCTGAGAGACAAGCTTCAACCTCTGATGATGAAGTATAGAAAAGAGAAAGAAAGGATTGATGAGATTAGAAGGCTGAAGCAAAAACGAGAAGAGCTCAACTTTGCTCTATTGGAAGCTGAGAGGCGATATGATCTAGCTAGAGCTGCAGACTTGCGATATGGGGCAATTGAGGAAGTGGAAAATGCAATAAAACGACTTGAAGGGAGCGAGAATGCTGATGAGAGCCTAATGTTGACAGAAACCGTTGGACCCGACCAAATAGCTGAGGTTGTGAGTCGTTGGACCGGCATACCCGTGACGAGGCTCGGCCAAAATGACAAAGAAAGGTTAATTGGACTCGGTGATAGGCTACACACTAGAGTTGTGGGACAAGACCAAGCGGTTAATGCTGTTGCTGAGGCTGTATTGAGATCAAGAGCTGGTCTTGGGAGACCTCAACAACCAACAGGTTCGTTTCTGTTCTTGGGTCCAACCGGGGTCGGTAAAACCGAGCTTGCAAAGGCCCTTGCAGAACAACTCTTTGATGATGACAATCAATTGGTGAGAATTGACATGTCCGAATACATGGAGCAACACTCAGTATCAAGATTGATTGGTGCACCACCAGGGTACGTGGATTAGCCTCAAAACCTTTGCTTAAGTTTATTCACTTTGATTTTAAAAATTTATCTGTTATCTCACTTTCTATTGAATTTATTAGATATGTTGGACATGAGGAAGGTGGTCAGTTAACTGAAGCTGTAAGAAGAAGACCTTATAGTGTGGTGCTTTTTGATGAAGTTGAAAAGGCACATACATCTGTTTTCAATACTCTTCTTCAAGTTTTAGATGATGGGAGGTTAACTGATGGGCAAGGCCGAACTGTGGATTTTAGAAACACCGTAATCATCATGACTTCAAACCTTGGAGCAGAGCACCTCCTAAGTGGACTTTCGGGAAAATGTACTATGCAAGCTGCACGTGATCGAGTTATGCAAGAGGTATATAGTGAAGGCTATGTACTATAATATTGTGATGAGTCTTTATGTTGTAGTGTAGTGATTGTTTATGTTAACAGTTATATTCTCTTTTGACAGGTAAGAAAGCATTTCAGACCAGAATTGCTGAATCGTCTTGATGAAATTGTGGTGTTTGATCCTCTTTCACATGAGCAACTGAGGAAGGTTGCGAGGTTACAAATGAAGGATGTTGCTAGTCGTCTTGCTGAGAGAGGAATTGCTATGGCAGTGACTGATGCGGCAATAGACTACATACTTGCTGAGAGCTATGATCCGGTATGTGCTAACAAGTCTTTTGCTAATTGGTTGTTTTGATAGTGCACTAAAATATTAGCGATTTTTGCTAACTAGTTTTTTATTATTATTTGTAGGTGTATGGTGCTAGACCAATTAGGAGGTGGCTTGAGAGGAAGGTTGTGACAGAGCTGTCTAGGATGCTTATAAGAGAAGAAATTGATGAGAATTCAACAGTTTTTATAGATGCTGGGTCTAAAGGGAATGAGTTGTCATACCGTATAGAGAAGAATGGAGGACTGGTTAATGCTGAAACTGGGAGGAAATCAGATATTTTGATTCAACTACCTAATGGATCAACAAAAAGTGATGCTGCTAAGGCGGTCAAGAAAATGAAAATTGAAGAAATTGATGATGATGAAATGGAAGAGTGAATTCTGTTATAAACGTAAATGTAAAGTGAAGTCTTTTTATTCCTCTTAAACTTTTGTTTTGTCAACTAGGCTGAATGGGCATTTGAATGTGTGTGACTTGATGATGAAAACTTCTTGTACTGTTTTTGTTGTTGTTGTTGTCATGAATGGAGTTTGTTTCTGAGTAAAAGTAAAATCCCTATCTATCTCTTCTCCCTTGTATACATGAGATGTTTAACTAAAGTTCGACAGAGTCTGTTTGTTTAATTCAATAGCTATTTATATTGACGGTAAATCTATCAGCCAAATAATTTAAACTAACTGATCACTCCAAAAGGTGTTGATTCTAAAGTTTTGGTTAATATATCAGCTGATTAATCAGAGTTGAAAATAGGAAGTAAAATATGCAGTTTTGGTTGATTCTAAAGTTTTGTGTGTCCATGGAGAAAATAATGTGCTGCAATATACTGTCGGTTGACTTTGACTATGTATATCAAAATGGAGAAGAGTTTGAGTAGTAAACAAATGTTGAGATCATAAAGAGGATATATTGCCCAAGATAAAGAAGATATTTAGTTATTGTATCTCAGGGAGCCAGGCTTTATATACGAAATCAGAGGGAGATCATGAAACTGTGGGTTATTACTTCATTTTTCTGAAATCAAAGTCAGATTAGAGTCTCCTAGAAAGGTACAACAGCTTATAATTGATCTGCATGTAAATGAGCCGTTTGCCCAATCTGAATTGCTGAAAGGCTGAAAGCCTTCAATTGGGAAAAGGATTTGCAGGAAAAGAAAATGCCTTGTGTTGGAGAACTATATATTCACATTCATCAATACTCCAAATCTGATTGTTGCCATATGATGAGATGATGTTGGTGTCCTTATGAACTAGCCAAGCTCTTGGACAGAATGATTAAATATATTAACTTACCTATTAATCTATGGTAGAAAGAGTGGAAAGCATTTATTTTTATACAAGTTATCCAAATAATTCTCTATTAATCAACTTTTGGAGATATTCTACAATTATAATTTTTATTGTGTTACCTTTTTTTTAACACCTTGGACCATTTTCTTACTTACTAGACACCCAAGCATGCACATCATGACCTTCTCTACTTCCCAAGTAGAGTTTTTGTCTTCCGTGAGAATCGAACCTTGTACTCTGGAGTTTAAGTACAAGTTCAATGTATTCCCGCTACTAATTGAGCATAAGAAAAGGCCCAAGGTGTTATGTAAACTTGTCTGATAATTGAAACTTGCCATATATATATATATATATATTAAGTATTGGTATAAATATTATAAGTAAGAATTTGGCTTTTTTTTTGTGTTGTCTTAGTTTTGTTGTGTAATAAATATGGAGGAAACAATGTTTTGAGGCAAGTTTTCCGTTATGTAAATGTTTCGCGTAAATTTCATTAATATCGTTTTTGTACCGTACTGGACAACATGTTGTCCAACACACTATTTGGTGAACAGTAGACAACATAAACATAAGCAATGTAAACTTTTCAATAATTTTTTTTATGCGGTTTATAATGATTTTATATAACATATATTATAATACAATTAGAAAATAATAGTGAAAATACATGAGAGAGAGAGGATAGGGGGAGAGAGAGGGAAGGAGAAAGAGAAAGGAAAGATGAGAATGAGATAGGAGAGGCGTTGGAGAAGGAAAGAGAGGATAGAGAGACAGAGAGAGGGAGAGGGGCAGAGAGGTAATATGAGACGATATATAGAAGATACATAAGACGTATAGAGAGAGGAGAGAGGAGAGAGGAGAATAAGATATGGGGCTTGGATCCTATGGTTCTACACTCTCTCAATCATCCTCTACACTTTGGGTCCGTTTGATTTGCAAACAGGACAGTACTGGACTGGACTGGACAATACTGGACATGACTGGACTGAACAAGTTTTTGTCTAGTACATTGTTTGGTGAACCATGGACAACATTAGCCAAAAAATGTAAATTTTACTATAATTTTATTTCTAATGTTTATAATGATTTTATATAACATATATTATAATGTAATTAGAAAATTATAAAGGAAAATGCACGAATGAGAATATGGAAGAGAGATGAGGGAGAGATATCATGAGATGAGAAGATACAAAATAGATGAGAGGTAGAGAGGAGGGAGAGAAAGATAGATGAAGGAGATAGGTCATGAGATGAGAACATATTAGAGTGGTAGATAAAAGGATAGAGAACAATGGGATAGGAGAGAGAGAGAGGGAGAATAGAGGAGAGAAAAAAATTATTTAATAGGAAATAAAAATAATATTTTGGTATTTTTTTGAGTGATCAGGAAGTTGTACTGTGGTTTTGTGAGTACAGGAATCTAGGTATTTGTCCAGTCCCTTGGCCTCATTTCTGTCCAGTACTGTGAACAGTTTTCAAATCAAATAGGGTACAACTAGAGTTGTTCAGTCCAGTCCCTTACTGCGTAGCGAATCTTAAAATATATCATAAGTAATTTAAATCACGAATGTTACCACCTAAGCATCCAAGTCAGAAAGGCCACGTAGACCACGATAAATACGTGGCTTTACACATCATTACCAACTGGACCCCAACGCCTACCATGGCAATCAATTATACTTTAACCAAAAAATTTCCCTACTCAGCAGACTCGAACACGGACCGTCCACTTCCCACCACACATTCAACCACTGAGCCGAGCGCACCATCTGTAAATGATGTCGCAACACATTGTTATTACACTACCCAATACGCAGGAACACCAACAAACGAAAACTTTGTTGCGAGGAAATTTCCAAATGTGTTTAATGCAATAAAGTTGTGCCGAAATTTTCGAATTTTAATAAAGCTGGGATATTTTCAATTATAAGTATTTATTTCAATAATCAAGTCGTAACTGCCATGACTGAAGGAAAAATATAGCCAGGTGGTAATTTTATATTAAGCACAAAATCAAATTATATTAACGCATTAATGCGTGTCTATTGCATCATCAACACCCACTTGATTTTGCAATTAATACACCAATAACTGACTGCCAGCGATAATTTGAATGATTTTCTCATATGCATTATCCCATAAACCTAAACAAATCCTCACACGCATACATAGTATAGAAAAGGCAATATCTCTATTACAGTTTGAAAATAAATATCACGCTTCCTTCCTTAGTCCTAGGTTGAGTTACAAAAGGATCAAGTTGATATTTGAGTTTCAAATGGCATCCGAAAGAAACGAGATGATTGTTCCCCACATGCAGGAGGTCAGCGTCGCTAATCTCTCCCCAGACAAAGAGCCATGTACTGTTGTTGTGAGGGTCTTGAGAAAGTGGGACGTGTACACGGCGAGAGGTGGTGACAAACCTGTGGCAGTCGATTTAGTTTTTGTCGACAAAGAGGTGACAAAATCAATGATTTAAAACATCAGTAATGAATTAGTTTTCATATAAATCAATTATGTTCTATAAGTACATACCGCATATAGATCACATAGAAGAGTTTTAATCTCAATAATATGTTTCAACTGTATATCATTCATTCGACTATAAGGGCCAAACCTAACTTGATACTATATGAATGTACTTTCATGCAATAATCTTAACAAAAATTTTGTTCTTGGTATTAACATAGCTCAGTTATTGTTATGTGCAATACTAAGCATAATGAAATATATTTTATTGAACTTATCTAATTTATGCATCTCACCTTTAAATTGAAAATGTATTTTTAGTGTTAATGTTGTTGAATACATTTTTATGGCTTGATTTCATTACTTCGTCCGTGGATCGAAGATCCAAGCCCACATTGATAAGACGTTCATCTACAAACAGAGCGGTATCTCGATAAGGGTTTTGTCTACAAGATGTCGAAGTTTTCTTTAGCAACTAACTACGGGAGTACTGCACGCGCAACCAACCACCCATATAGGATGAACATTAAATACAATCATCGAAATCACCCGTGTCTCACCCGATGAAGTTGAGACACCGCCGCTAATTTACACTCTCTGCGGAGTGTCTCGATAAGGATTTCAACAAAAACTTTTTAGTTGGTAAGCCATATATTTACACATTCTCATCATATTTAATTTACGGATGAATTTAATTCATCAAACTTACCACTTTCCAAATCGTTTTTGTTGAAAGATGTCATTTGGAGTGCTTATCGGGATCGGGCGAAATCAGAGTTCCATCCAACGATCGAAAAAGCACCGAGCTACCAATCAACCTTGAAAATCGAGGGTACGTTTGACGATAGTGATTACGTATAAAGAGTTGTTGTATCACCGACTATCATGTGTTATATTAAATTCTAAGAATACATTCATTTTATAATTGACAAATCACTATATCAACAACTATGATGCTGGATGGATCGGTGGCGGTGGTATTGAAGAATAAGTTAGATGTAAATGACGAAAATACCCTGGGAAATTTGGTCTATCCAAAACTATTAATACAAATTAACTCCACTTGAAACATTAAGGTCTCACTATTTTATCTCTTTCTTCAGTCCATTATTTTGTTTATTAATACACATACATATGTGTTTTTGGAAATACAGTGATTCACGTATGTGATACATATAGATTAGTAGTTAGAGATTTTAAAGAAAATGCACGAAGTTTTTTTTTGTGTGACTTTCATACTGAGATCACTTAATTTTCAAAAAACCGTTCTTAATATACTGCTTTGCAATGACATTTACTCTAACCAGTCTCTCATTCTTACAAAAGTATCATATCACCATAGTATCCTAATAACAAATCGAGTGGGTGTAGCTTCACACACAATGTGTAAAAAAAGACCTATATCTGCATTTAATTTTCTTTTACTACGCTACTACGTAACTTACATTATACAAGACTAAAATTGTGTTTGAATCTGGTTTTTCCTCAACTTATCACGTAATAAATGTCTTCTACAGATTGAATGCATGATTGGTGTTATTGTACTATATCAACAAAAAAACCACAAAACCTCTCCTCTAAGGCACATATGCTAATAGGCGAATTAACTGGTGTCGAGAGGTATCTATTACGCTGCCAAGATCATAATATATTTATCACCGAAAGTTATTTACCGTCTTTGCAGCACGTCCCCGCAAACTAGTAAAATATTATATATGAGAAAGAGAAAAAAAAAGTAAGAGAGATGATAAAAATTTATGAGAGAATAAAGACTTATAGAAGATGAGTGAGAGAGTGTAGAAGGAGCTGACTGAAAATAGACAATCGTACGTGTGACTTTTAAAATAAATTAAGATAAAGTCAAATATATTTTTATGTCGTGTTATTTTATAATTTACAATTCCAATATAAAACTCTTATGGATGGTATATGGTTTTTTCTTCCATACCAATCTAGAGTTGGGTGTGTATGATACTTTATAGGCAAAATACTCATTGACACCTTTTTTTTTTCTATTTAAATATTTTAAAATAAAAATAAATATTGAACCTATTTTACCTATTTTGTCTTGAAGGTATCATACCCACCCAACTTTGAATGGGTATGAGAGTAATCACCATGGTATATACATATAAATCGTTATCAATCTAATTAAGCATTTTTAAGACAACAAGGATCGATTATTAACGGAAAATTTGTTCAAGAGGTTAAAGTTGGGTATTTGCGAGCAGCAAGTTGCTTTGGTCCTGAAAATCCCGATCCCGTTTATGCACTCTGTTCGTGTCGCTTACGGAACTCCATCTTCCATCCTAAACACGATGTACCCAATTCGACGATGTTGTTGACGATAATTCCACTTTCCCAACAACTTCACAATGTTATGATAACCCCTTTTCTTCTAAATCGATCTTAAGGGAGGAGCTATGTTAAGTAGTGTGGAAGCACCAGAAGGTCAAATCAATTTCAGCGATGTAGGAGATCTGAAGTGTAATGGAAACCACTTGATCGTTGTCCTTTCAACGGTTTTGTTTTCTGTGTATCTGGCTGTGCAAGCCAAGAAGAACATCAAGAGGCTCTGTTTCGGAGGTTCTTATATTATTATTTCCCATTATGCCCTCCTTTGGATCGTTACCGTTCTAAACCTCGCATGGTCTTTTCTTCAGGTACATCATCATTTTGCCTTCCCTTTTTGGCCCTTTCTATATATTATAGTAAAAATAATATATTTGCTTTTAAAATTGAAGGAAAATTTTAGGGAAGTTTGGTTTGATATTTTATTCTTTAATTGCTTGGGAGTTGGGAGATAAGGAAGATGCAATAAATTCAAACCAAAGTAGGATTTGAACTGTGGCTTCAGTTTAGAACGGTTATATTTAGTTGTGATACTGTGAATGGTTGAAATGTTGCAGATTGGAATCTTAATGTTATGAAATTTAGGTGGAGTAGTGTTTTGACCATTTTTGGAATAACGTTTTGGTAGTGCAGTTTCTCTGACAGAATCTGCATTACTAACAGTCTTTCAATTAATATGGATTACAGTCTTTCAAGTTTGATTTCCCATTCAGTTGGCAGTATGACTTTCAGTGTTGTCAGATATCGGCCATGCAACATCATGGCGGATTGCGGTGGCGAATTTCTTGACAACCTCCATGGTCAATTTGTGAAGGATTGTGGTTATGGCGGCCTAAAATGGCGGATTTTTGGCTAGCCGCCATAAACCGCCATCTGCCATTGACAACATTGAATTGACTTTGATATTTACTACCCTTTCATTTTTAACCTTAGGCTTCTGTTTTTGCTCAAGCAGGAATGGCAGTGCTCTCCTGGAAAGGAGGTCGAATGGAATGTCCTCTCATTGTTTACAGCATCAGGTATGCTGTGTCTAGAAATTAGTTTGATGGCTTTCTTACTGAATGATAACTACATGAATGCCATGGAAGCTTTGACACACACTACTATTGTATCGGGAATTATTGTCGTTGTGGATACACTTCTTAAGGTGAGATTGATTTTTCACAAAAGTTATGTACATGAATGTGCTGTGCAT
This sequence comes from Oxytropis ochrocephala, assembly GCA_020916435.1. NCBI lineage: Eukaryota > Viridiplantae > Streptophyta > Magnoliopsida > Fabales > Fabaceae > Oxytropis > Oxytropis ochrocephala. The sequence goes on along the minus strand of CM037088.1, from coordinate 13,378,425 downwards.
CTTTAGTTCTTTTGTGAAGTATAAGTGGAATTTTATGACAGATCCCTGTTTAGTGTTTAGATTTGTTTTCGTTGAAAGAGAGAAAATAGAGACAGGAGATGCTGAAATTGTGTGTCTTGACTACATAATGGAGTCCGTTTTATATAGCCGTAAATGTCAAATGATCTGTCTGCCTAAGTTTGCCTTTAATGCAATGCTTTATCGGTGCTTGAATACCTTAATTTGCTGTCAATAAATCAATACCTCATTCATTAGGAAATGTAGGAACCAGGGAGAATTATTGCTGTTGTGTTGGAGATAACATATTAATGTTTTATAAACTGACTTAGTCAGGGTCTATTCAAATGGTGATTCTTTGTTTTTGTCTGATTTCTTTTTGAATATTACTTATCACTGTCTTATTCTTTTTTGTCTCTTAAATATGAATTTGCCCTTTTAACTGTCATTGCATGTTGTGTGCGGTTTCTTGACCCATCTTCTGCTAATTAAGCACTTCTATATCAGGCAATATACGTTTTTGGATTTGGGGTTCCATTGTTCAATCACAATGCTGGAAGCTCTCATACAATTAAGTGGGGTTTGTGGATAGTGCATAAGTTACTGCTTGCTGCAGCTTATGGCTTCATTTTATTTGTACATTTCTCTAAATGGAGAGAGAAGCTGCCTCGTGAGTATAATTCAATACTGTTGTTATAATCTAAATGAATTCGCATTTACTTGAAATTTTCTTTTACCTTTGCAGCCAGGCCAACTTTCTACAACTATGTCGTTGTAATGTTTAGCTTCAGTGCAATTACCTTGTTTGCTTGTGGGCTAGCAGGAATTGGTGTTGGCCTCGGCAGTTGGTAATCTTATATCTTGACTATAGAAGACGTACTTATTATGTCGACAACTTTTGCAATAAATAACAGATATTATTTTCATCTGCAGGTTGTATGATCTCACTGTGATTTGTTATCATTCTTTGTATCTTCCATTTCTTTATGTAACTTTTCTGGCAGATTTTTTCCAGGTAAGCTCTCCCTCTCCACTTGTTACTGTTACGTTTCTGTATTATATTTATGTGAATCAACATCATGTTATGAATTTACACTGCACTTGCTGCAGGAGGAAGACTTCCTTTTGGAAAACGCATATTACTCTGAAATGAAAGATGCTGGATTCTTTGATGCTGACTGGGAATAATTCCAGAACAATTTATAAATTGAAGTGACGGGCATTTTTTATTCCGTGCACTGTAAATATTTGCCTAAATTCTAACTTAGTCAACTGAAAGTCTGCTCCTCAACATTTTAATATGTTAGATCTGTATGGCATTATGGTATGATTATGAACCAATCTAGTGCCTCAAGTAGGCATTAGCTTACAATCTAAATTCTAAACTACATAGTACGTTAAAGTTGATGAAAAATTGCTCCATTATCTCCATATTCAAGATACACATGATAAGTAATTAATGCTTAAGGCATACAATGTGTAGGCTTCAGCTTTGGAGAATGTTGGTCAGCACTATTTTTCTAATGAATGAATCTGTCGTGAAGAATGTAATTGAGTTTTGACGGTGTCTTCATGTTTTTTGTTCAAGAACTAACTTTCAGTTAGACGATTTCTAAACCCAAACCATTGAAAGGATGTTATTGGCTATTGCTAAATAAACAAGGCTGTTACTAATGATTGAGTTAATTTAATAGTTCATATCTAATTGTTAATCGTATACTTCTTTCAGTCACAACGTAACCCTGATTTCAGTTGGCCCTAACACTAATCATCACAGGTTATTATGCATTGTGTAGCTACTTTCTCGCATAACACTAGTTTTCTTTTTATCTCATTTTTCCTATTTCCTATTTTCAATTGATGGTGTGGTTAGTGTAGGACATCCGGGTCGAAAGGTCATTTGTAGGAATAAGAAGTACAACTAGAAACAAGATTGAATTAAATAGGACCATAATCTGTGAAACATATCCACGTGGGGAGATTTAATATTTTATAGAGAGCGGTGCAAAAGAGCCGTTAGTACTACTAAGAGAGAGATATGTGCAATAGAAAATATTATTAATTAATAATTATGCAAACAGCCTTGAAATTCCTCCAATTTTTTCTACCCTTGCAAAGATGAAAGAGCCAAAAAAATCTTTCTTTTCTACCTTGGATGCTAAAGTCTTACTATCGTACTAGCATGGAGGACTAAAATATCTAATCGCAAAAAGATAACACAAGTGACACACACCCAGAGGGTGTGGGTGGGTGATGAGGCCTTCTCCTAATACTGTCAAGCTTTTACGACTCCCTATGAAACTAGTTTCTCCCTTCCCTTGATAATAGGGTAAAGAAAAGAAACAAGAGCGTGATTACTGATTACATTTTACTAGTAGCAGTAGTAGTAATGGCTAAAGTACAAAAAACAAACACTCACAAGTGACAAGCCGACACCAAACCGGGCCAACTATCATCCCACCGTTTCTTTACTAATAAATATGGCCCCTGCTTCGTAAAACTTCCTGGCTACTCACTAGACACTCTTTTTTGGGTGAAAAGACTAAAAACTCTTATTAGAAATTGTTTTTTATTTTTTTTAGACATTAAGTACAGTTTGGTGCACACTTGATCGAACCTGATCGAATCTCGCTGCACCAAACTAGTCAAAGTTTACTCAGACACCCCAAATTATGTTTTGACCAGGTTCAACCAAGCGTGGACCGATCCAAATCGATCAGCCGTGCGCCGAATCCTCTCCTCCGTCCAGTCAACGGCTAAATTTTTGAATTCTCCCCAACGTTTATAATTTTAACGGTTTCGATTGTTTTAAATCAATGGCTCATGTTCGATCACACATTATAGATAAGTGCAACAAGTCATACAAACCGAAAAAGTCTAAAAAATCAATTCATGCAATGAATAAATTGAATCGTTAAAAATCAGTTAAAATTAAACAACTAGTGTTAGCCATACTAGTGTTAGTAAAGAATAAATCGAATCGTTAAAAATCCGTTAAAATTAAACAACTAGTGTTAGCAAAGAATAAATCGAATTGTTAAAAATCAGTTAACCTTAAACAATTCAATATCCAAAGAACAATCGTGGAGGTTCACTCTGTCAAGTCATGAACTTGTTTCGACACGCCCCTGGTCGAACCATTATTTAACAATGAGGTTCACACGCTACGAAACTGCATTTAATGTTTTAAAAAAATGTTTTAAATTCGAGTATTTTAAGAATAAAGGGTGGTATGAGATGTCTAGCGAGTAGATGGGGGTTGTACGAAACATGGGCCATAAATATGTACACAAAAACCCTTGGAGAGATAGGTTCACTCTCTTCCAGTTTAACTAAGATCCTATATTTAAATTTAGTCTTAAAAATATAGCAGTGTTTTAAATTTTTTTGGTGAGAACTTTATCGCCTATTGTGATTCTACTTGATTAGATAATTAGTTTTTACAATTGCACACCTAAAATACTCAATTAAAAAAATACTCCCTCCGTATCAAAATAATAGTCGTTTAAGGTTTTGACACGGAGATTAAGAAAAACAATAAATTGACAAAGTAACATGGTAGTTTTACTTTATTATCCCCATCAATTAATAAATGTATGTTGGTGGTGTCTTTTGTTAGTGAAAAGTTACAACAATTAATGAAGATAAAATTGAAAAGATTTAATAAATGATGCATTGAAATGACAAAACGACAATTAATTTGAAATTTTTTATTTTGCTTAAAAAGAGTATTATTTTGATACGGAGAGAGTATTAATTACAACTTTAGTATGTATGTATTTACCGTTACCATACCATTTTTTTTAGATAAGCAATGTTAGTAAGGGAGGGGGAAATGTTAGTTTATGGGGTTTGAACCCAGGACCTTCTTTTTGAACCCTTTTAATGCACTCCTTCAATATACCTTAACTCGTCAACTGAGCTACCTACTTTACCATTACCATACCATACAATACATCACTGACAATTGTTATATTTTGTCCTGATATCCTCACCTCATCTCTCACACACACACACACACATGACACATGCACCTCTTCTCTCTTCCTCAACCCATTTGAGCTGTACCACGTTTTTTATCTGAAAAACCATTGCCGCCTCTCACCTCCTAACCTAACCCTTCTCCTTTCTGCTCCTAACATATGGCTGCTTTTGCTCTTTCACTGCTTCTTTTAGCCTTCACTGTCACTCCTTCAAGTATGCTTTCAAACCCCTTTCTTTTCTACAAACTCCACAGCTACTCTTTTTTTCTTTTTTACTTTAAATAAACACAGGCTTAGATCTTCCTTCTTACATATTTTAAATGCAAGATCTATATCTCTAACATTTGTTGGTTTTGTTAACATAGGTGCGTCATGGTGCGTTTGCAAAGATGGAAGTGACCCTATTTTGCAGAAAACATTAGACTATGCTTGTGGAGCTGGTGCTGATTGTAACCCTCTTCGCCAAAACGCTCCTTGTTTCCAACCTAACACTGTTAAAGCTCACTGTAGCTATGCTGTGAATAGCTATTTCCAGAAGAAGGGTCAAGCTCAAGGCTCTTGTGACTTTGCTGGAGCAGCCACTGTTACTGCATCTGACCCCAGTAAGTAGTCAAATCTCTCTTTTTACTTTTTGTTCATTTCAACATATTCCTTTAACCTGCTAACCCTTTTTATTGGTTATTTCTTTCTTGATGAGCAGGCATTAGTGGCTGTGTCTACCCTTCAAGTGCTAGGTATATATAATAATCCTCTATTCCTTAATGTTTTTCCTTAGTTTTATGTGGTTTCTTCTTTAGTTAGTAGTATTATTATTAGGTTTCTCTTTGGGGTTTTGTGGGGACATACTACTTTGCAATAGGCATATTCGCAGCAAGATAGTGAGTGGAGTGGCATCATTTTGATGCTTTAAAATCACATTTCCTCTCCTATGCTCTGCATACAGTTTTGTTACTGCTTTGTGCTTTGCAATTAGTCATAAACAATGATTTCATTAAGGCTTTTAATTTACGTACCCCCTCATTCCCTCCCACACCCCCATAATCCAAAAATTCCAAGAATACCCCTGCCTTTTAAAAAAAAAAAAAAAAATTAAATTTTTTGGAATTACCTCAAAATAAGGTAATTCCGGTTCAAAAATAATTGATAATTTCGAATTACCTTTAAAACAGTATTTCCTGTTCATAAAACATAAAAAATTTCTAATTACCTCTAAAAAGGTAATTCAAATTTGTAATTTTTTTAAAAAAGTTTGTATTTTGGTCTTAAGATTTAAACGCGTTTTATTGGAAATATATCTACGAACGATTTACGATTTAATAACAATACGTCAAAATATATAAAATGACCAACATAAAATAGAGTACAAATACAACTATGGGTCCAAAATGTCTAAAACGATCAAAATAAGCACGTGAAGTAGGAATGGGCGACATCTAGGGCATCCCGGCCAATCCAGGGACGCTAAGCATGCATGTATATATATACGATTTGTTTTAATTTTTATTACTAAAAGGCTACTAAAAATAGTCAAAACTACTCTAAAAAATATAAAAACACCACTAAAAATCTAACAAAACCAAAATAAGGCTATACAAATTTTTTTAAGATTTTTTGAGACTATGAAAAATTAAAAAAATCGTAAAAAATAATGCGATGGAATTTGGGATTTTGAGGTCATTGTCCCGTAAGAAGTCCCTTCTACGAGTCTTGATTCTTGATTTATTTCGCTTCTAATGGTTTGTGGTTTCATTCTGATCCGAGTATGTTGTCCAAAAACCGATTTTTAGCCAAAATTATTCGTTCGAAAAAAAAAAAAAAAAAATTTGAATTACTCGAGAAATAGGTAATTCCGGTCACAATTAATGAACCTAATTACCTCATTTTTCGAGTAATTAAAATCTTTCTAATTACAGCAGAATCCAAAATTCCATTATTTTTGAGGTAATTCAAATTTTAGAGTAATTCAAATTTGTAATTTTTTTTTTTTTTTTTAACAAAACCATGTAATTTTTGTAAATTTTCAGGGGTATTTTTGTCCATTTGGGACATTATGGGGGTGTGGGAGGGAATGAGGGGGGTACCGAAATTAATAGCCTTTCATTAATAAGGTTAATATTTTTTGGTAACACAAAAGTAGATAGGGTCTTTGGCTTCTAGTGGGATCAGGGCATCTCACTTCACAAGCTTATTTCCTTTTCATTCGTTATAAAACTAATTTTAGTCACATTTAACAAGCACTTTTTAAATATCTCATCTTCTTGTAACGGCTTTAATTCTTTTAGTAGAATTTCATAATTGATTTCAATGTTCTTTTTATACTACTTTTTTGACTTGCCGTTAAAGTATTAAAACAATGAATGAATTAATAGGTGGCACAGGGACCAAGTCTTTTTTCTTTTTTCTTCATGGCATAAAGATCTGATTTTTTTTGAAATACTTCTTGAGGTAGTAGTGGTCAAATTTATGTAGAAAATGTTTAGTGGCGGAATTTCTTATTTGTTTAAAAGAATATTTGTGCTTCCTTCTTTCGGATATCCTAAACTAACTAATAGATTTCACAAACCAAAATGGTACAAACCAAAAAAACAATAGTTTTTTTTGTTTTTATAATTCCTCGAGTTGGGTAGGATCACAATGTGCGACAAAACTCTCTCTCAAGAAATTTAACACTACTGCTAGAGTAGACCCCTAGTATCATAGTGATCTAGGTTAAAGAAATGGATCCTTGAAAATGGTATTCTCTATTTTTTTAGTTTTTTTTGGAAGTGGTGAAGCCTATTTTTTGAGTTGAGAAAAAGAAAATTTGTGTTATTAGTGGGTTTGAAGGCACGGATCCAACCTAAACTATTTTTAAGACAAAAAACTAGCGCTCTGAAATGGTTTTTAGTAAGCTTTTGAGATGTGGTCCAATCCAACGTGGACGAATCCCTTTTTTTTTCATTAAATTTTCAGACTATACTAATCTCGTGAGACGACCCTTCCAACTCATTGTCCATTTATTGGTACGTGATTATAGACACTGAACTTTTAACTTAACCAAAGATGCTCTCCAATAATTGAGATTCCATGCCTTGGTAAACTTTTGTTTCTCTTTCAATTTCAATTTCAAATAAAAGAAGCTACAAAAAGACTACTTTGTCCCCAAGTGAATTAAGAATGAGAAAAGAAAAACAGCGAAGAATTCATCATTGTGCTTCCTGTGAAGCTAATGAACAAATCTTATTATAGATTTTGTGTCATGTGTGGGACATTGATGGGTGTACGAATTCACCCATGGCTTCAGTCATTATCAAACTGGAAAAGTAGTTGAGATTCGTAAAAACCCACTTTAGAGGCATTAAATGAACTGAAGTAACCCATTCTCAAACTAGAAAATTTGGTAAAAACACTGGTGAAGAAGAATTAGTGCTGTAATTGCAAATTAAATTGTTAGCTATTGTGTTTTGTTTTGTGAACATAAATATTGATAATAATCATTATGATTGTGACTAATTATTGTTTCCTTTTCTTAATCAGCTCTTCTGGCAGCACTAGTACTGGTACAACCCCTGCCACAGGTACCGGTACTACTACACCATCCATGGGAACCACCCCTTCAACTGGAACTCCTTCAACACCCACCGGCACCGGCACCGGTACCGGTACAGGCACAGGCATGGGCTCTGGCACCGGTACCGGCACTGGCATGGGCTCTAGCACGGGTACGGGCACAGGTTCAGGCACGACCGGTACTACTCCATACGGTGCGACGCCAGGAGTATTAGGAGGGATAGGGAGTGGTATGGGGCCTTCTGGAGCTGGAATGGATGACAGTCATGGTGGCCTTACACTTATTGACACTAGTTTCTTCTCTTCCTTCTATATCGCCCTCTTTTCTGCCTTGATCATGTTTTGGTGAGGTTGAAAACATTAAATTAAAGTGGCTTTGGGTATATTTATTTTGGGAAAAAAAGCCGTATGTCACTGTATCAATGAGTGTTATTTTATTTTCTAGGTATTAATATTATTATTAAACTCTCAGACTGTAGTTTTTGTTACTATTTTGTTATATTTTTCTCTACCTTCTCCTAGTTCTCCGGTTTAAAATGATGGGCTTCTGATTATTTAATTAAAGGGTTTTTTTTTCTGTACCCCCACCCCTTCCCCATATACTCCCACCCAAAAGTTAAATACCAAAATGCCCTTTTGAAAACATATTTTTTTTTTAAAATTTTGGCCAATCGTATACACACCTTACATTTGGGCATCGTATATACACCCCCCAAGGCGTATATATGATTGACACACTCCCACCTTAATTGTATATACGCCTTGGGGTGTGTATATATGATGCCTTATAACATAGGGTCGTATATGCACCCCCCAAGTGTATATACAATTTGTATTTTATTTTAAGTCCAATAAAAATTAATTAAGCCCTGAAAATAGGTTTAGTGTGTAGTTCGTTAAAACGTGACGATGTTATACGTCGAACGAATAATTTAGGCTAAAAGATCGATTTTCGGCAACATACTCCGATCGTAATGAAACCACAGCCATTAAATCCGAAAAAAATCAAGAATCAAGACTCCCCTAGAAGGGACTTCTTACGGGACTACGACCTCAAAATTTCAAATTTCATCGTTTAATATTTGTTACGATTTTTTTAAATTTTTCATAGTCTTCAAAAAATTAAAAAAAAAATTGTATAGTCTTATTGTGGTTTTGTTAGATTTTTTGTGGTGTTTTTATAATTTTTTAGAGTAATTTTGACTATTTAACGAATTTTTAGTAATAAAAATTAAAACAAATCGTATATATGTCATTTTGGACATATATACGATGCTTACTTTTAACCCATCGTATATATGTCCTTCAGACGTATATATGATTGCATCTTACACGGCTAATCGTATATACGTCTTAAGGACATACGATGAGTTAAATTTGACCATCGTATATATGTCCAAAATAATATATATATACGATTGACTTTTTTTTAAAAAAAAAAAAAAAGATTGTAAAGGGCATTTTGAGGTTTCATTTTTGGGTGAGGGTATATGGGGAAGGGGTGGGGGTATGGAAAAAACATCCCTTAATTAAATTTGGTAGATTTTGGGTCCACATGTTCTAGCAGTACATAAAATTTTGTTACTGTCAATGAGTAGGACCTGGTTAAAAAAATTGGAGGTAGGGAAAATTCCATTAATCAAAGTGGCACTAATGACCAGTTTACAACTGTTCTCGAGAGGATTTGAATTCAGTAAGACCTAGTGAAACATAGAGAGGTATGGACTATGGAGTTCTCTAAAAAGACTTGGATCCTCCGTAATGTGAAAAATTATGTATGGGATTTTCAATTAAAGAATGTCAGCACTGGCAGAAAATAATCAAAATATTGTGAGAGAATCCAAATTGACATCACTGATACACATGTGCATGTAAACCAAATTGCTATTTCTGGAAGCATCAAAACAAGCTTTGGAAGCATTATGATAGGGACATATTTACAGCACAAAATTTTAAAATGGAACTAACATGCTACGTACATTACTTTTAATTAATCTGGTTTTTAATTAAATTCCCTAGATGGATTGTTTGCTTGATTCTTTTATCAGCTTCACAATTAGGAGGAGTTCACATGCTACACTACATGTTGTGCAACGCTATCTTTCATATTTGTTCAGCTGTGTAGTACTCACTCCATCACAGCCTTGCTGTTTGTTGGTTTCTCTTGTTTATTCGCACATGGGCTTCTCTTGTTAATCTTACTTTTGCTATTTGAAATTTGAACCATATTGTTGAATCTTCTCTAGCTCTTGTCCTACGGTAAATGATATATTCCTCCCGTCTCTAAAATAAACTACTTTCACAAGGTGACGTTTAGGTTTTCTTTGAAAATAACGCATTTGCTCAAAATCTGACACATGTATCTCGCTAATTTAATATCAATGTGATGTAAATGAACAAATGTGTTTTTTTTTGTGTGGTGTCAACTAAGTATTCTCTGCACGCAACTACATGGACTAATCCCTTCAGCCAAGTAGGATCACAATGGGCAGAGAAACTTTCCCTCAAGAGTTTTAACATCGTTGCGTTCTCAAAGCTGGATTCGAAGCCATGGTTAAGCTGGAAGAGATCAAATCAATTTCATCCAAACGTTCTTAGGTAGTGTATTTTAATTGATAGATATTAAATTAAACGTGTGGCTGATTTTATTTTATTGATGTCACATCATATTGGGTTAATTATCGATATTTTTCCTTGGTTAACCTAATATTTACCCTTTCACAATGATTAAGAAAATTAGTTAAGTGCAATTAATAATTTATTTTTCATCCGGAATGTTACTCAAAATTTCTAAATTAATCATTTTAATATTTAATTTTCAAATTAATCATTTTAATTTTTAATAAAGTTATTGGATAAACTGTTTCAAAAAAAAAGTTATTGGGTAAATAGTCATTTCAAATTCCTGAAGGTGTAACTTATTATCATGTTAGTCTCTGGCTTTAAAGAAACTACAAATTAATCCTTGAATGTTTCACCCATTAGTCGCTTTGGTCCTTGCGGTTAACTCCATTTGTTTCTCTTATACAAACAATACACAAACTGATTCTGTTGAGTCATTAACCTCCAAGCTTGCTTCCCCAAGAGAGCAATATTAAACACATAAGTTTCGAAACCCCATACCACCATGCTCCTTACTCATGCAAAGTTTATCCCACTCCAACCACCTAATGCCTTTATTACAACCCTCCATTACCATCCCACCAAAACTTAGTGAGCATTCTTTGAATTTATTCAATTAGCGTAGAAGGGATAAGAAAGAGGCACATAAAATAGGTCACGATAGGTTATAATATTGATTTAACCATAACTTCTTTATCGGTCTTAGAGAGTGTTCTACCACTCCAAGAATTAATCTTTCTCCAAACTCTATCCTTGATGAACTTGAAAAGAAATTTTTTGCTCCTTCCCATCATAGAAGATAGCCCCAAATATTTTCATGTGCCCAAACAAACATTCACACCCAATTGAGCTGCTAGAGTATCCTTTTCCACTTGAGAAACGTTTCGACTGAAGAATATTTCAGATTTCTGAAAGTTTGTTTTTTTCCCTGAAGCCTTCTCATAGACATCAAGAATACCCTTTACTGTGTAGCTCCACCGATGTTGGCCTTGAAAAATAGGAAACAATCATATGCAAATAAGAGGTGAGATATTGTAGGCGCCCCTCGACAAATAGTGATACCATGCAAATCACCTCTTGAAATTAATAGTCTTATTTAATAATGTTGTGAGCCGCTCCGAGCACAATATAAACAAGTAATGAGATAAGAGATCGCCTTGTTGGAGACCCCTACCCAGAATAATAGGATCAACGTGCTCCTAATTAACAAGCATAGAAAAAGGGATAGATTCAACACACATTCTAATCCATTTAATCTATTGATCATTGAAGCCCATTCTCCCCAACACTTCATAAATATAACTGCAGTCCACCCTATCATAAGCCTTGCTCATATCAATTTTCAGAGCCACTTCTCTCTTTTTCCCTTTCCTTTTATATTCTTAAGGTAATGAATAATTTTAAAAGCAATCATGACATTATCTAAAATAGATCTATTATACACAAACACAGACTCCTCAATAGACACACATTTAGAAAGGACAAGCTTCAAACGATTTGCAAGTACCTTAGACACTACTTTGTAAATGACGTTACAACTTACAAAGAGCAACCAGACGCCAATCAGCTGCAGGTCTTGGGTTGTCATTTTTTGGGATGAGAGTCAAATTAGTGTCATTTAGAGATGACAACAGCTCACAACGTTCAAGTCAGGATAAACAGTTCAAATAAATTTCATCCCTATAAGCATTCATATTCATATTCATATACTTCTTAAAGAAACCCAAATTGAAGCCATGGAGCCCTGGGACTTTGTCATCGTGAATCTGAAACTCCTCTTTGTCAAAAGGCCTTCTCAACACAGCATTATCATCACAATTCAACTTCGGCTCAATGGTACTCACAAATGGCTCATGGGCCGCTGCTTGGTTGCAAAAGAGCTCACAAAAATAGTTAGGGTTTTTTTTGGACCCCCACCCTCTCCCCTTAAACCCCCACCCACAATGGAATCCCCAAAATGCCCTTTGTTATGTATTTTTTTTTTAAAAAAAAGGCGCATCGTATATAGGTTATTTGGGACATATATACGATGTGTATTTTTTAAACATCGTATATATGCCCTGAAGAAGAATATACGATTGGCCGTTTTCGCCTTAAATATTTTTTTTTATTTGTAAAAAAATATTTAACGGTCATGATTGCACTTTCAAAGTTGATCAACGGTGTAGATTGCACGACAAAATCAACGGTTGATAATCTTTTACCTCATCTATAAATATTCACTCCCACCATCACTATTTTCACACCAAAATTTCAACTTCCTCCTTCTCTCACACATCACAAGTGAAGATGATGCAAGCTTCGCTAATGTCATACTACGAGCCTTCTTCCTCACTCTCGCTCATTCTAATATGGGGTTTGTTGATCATCGTGGCATCATCTTGAAAGATGATGGTATAAGTTTCGATGGGAGAGATGTTGTTTCGTGTAGGTTAAGACACGATATATCATTTTCTCGCTTCTTGCCGAAAAACTATCGCGATGGTTCAACCAGAGAACGAGCGAGCATGAGATAATTCGTATCGTTTATCTGAAACCGGAATGGACCGATGGAGGTCTTCACTTTTCTCACGTGGATGTCAACACCGAGTATGACCTCCGGCGGATGATGTCAAATCATATTATGTTTAAATGGAAGAGTTACATTCATGTATGCGTCGAAACCGGAAGGATATGTCATTGAGATCCTTCGTCGATTAACTCCACCAAATTTCGATAGTTTCTATTGTATTTTCATTTTATCTGTCTATTTTTATTCAAGTTGTTTATGTTTTATCGCTTGTGTAACTTTGTTTTATCGAATCAATGAAATCAAAAATTCATGGAAACTCGTAAAATAAATAAAACATCCAAAAAAGTTAATAATAAAGTGCCAATATAATATCAAATACATCAAAAAACAAATAAAAATCCCCTACGTCCCCCCGCGTCCTCGTCCCGTCGTCTAAGCTCCCCACCACGTCATCCGGTCTTTGCCATCCCCACCACCTCATGGAGTGTCCGATCTGCCGGATCGCCATGCGCGATGTCGCCGTCACGAATCCCTCTCTACAAGCCCATTTGAAGCATGGAGTCGATTATGCCTCCGAGTCCTCGTGCTCGGGCGATGAGATGACTCCTCTCTCTCTCTCGATCGGAGAGACCTCACGCCTCCTCTATGCCTACCGGACACTGCAAGCGAAGGAAAAAAAAGTTAGTAAAAAAAAACAAAAAAATTTGCTCATCGTATTTACATCAAAAAGGTGTATATACGATGCTTACTGGTTTGTTCGTCGTATATAGGGTCTTCTGGGCGTATATGCGAGTGGTGAATTCTGTCTAATCATATATACGCCTGGAAAGGGGTATATATACAATGTGAAGAAAATTGCTCATCGTATATAGGGCTGTGGTGGGGTATATACGATTGGTGGATTTATGGGCTGATCGTATATACGTCTCTCTGGCGTATATGCGAGTGAAGGTGGTCAAACGTATGTATGACCAATTATGTGAAGAAATAGTGATTTTGTAAACAAACAGGGGTATTTTGGTCTTTTCATATGGTGGGTGGGGGGTTTTAGAGGAATGGGTGGGGGTCTAAAAAAAAAACCCAAATAGTTATTAGCCACACTCCTAAGAGCTGCTGGGTCCTTCACAAGGGTGATGACAATCATCACGTGGCATTAACATGTACCACATGATCAACAACCGATGGATTGCTGCCACGTGGCGCTCACATGGCTATTGGGGTACATTGTTGTTGTTAGTATAAAAAGACTAAAGACCCAAATTAGTCGTGACAACTTCCTCGCGAGACAAATTGATCCCTCACAATTTTATTATGGCACGTTGGTCCCTGATAATTTCAAAATGAGACACGCTAGTCCCTCTGTCCTTTTAGCCGTTGCCAACACAATTAACGCCTACTGCGTGACACGTCAAATGTCACATAAGTGGGTATTTTGAGTCAAATAGGTCTATGACAATACCAATTTGATTTTTTTTAAAAAAAGGACAAATCAGTCACCGAGCGTTTTGTTTTTGTAAGGGCTCTGTAATTTATTTTTTTGCAGGGACCTGGGATATTTGAAGGGACAAAACAACCTTATTTTTATTATAATTGTCGAAAAATATTATTCAAGGTGGATCCGGATCCATTGAAGGTGCTAGGGAGTGTTTTTGTAAAAAAAAAGTTGCTACTGAGCGACGTTCCAATCCCAAAGCCAAACTCCTCAAAATCCGGAATTGGGGAGAGGGAAATCAATGGTTACTCTCCTCCTCTCCAACCTGTTTTAAAACACAAGACAAGATTCAAAGAATATTCGTTGGTTCATTTCTACACTTTTACTTTTCAGTTACAAACTTCTACTCAGTGATCGAAGAAAGTGTGCGAGAAACTAGAAGAAGTTGAAAAGAAAACGATGGAGTCTGAGAGTGAGAAGAAGAGCAGCGAGATCAACGGTCAACGCCGCCGTGTTGGTTTACTATACGACGAGAGGATGTGTAAACACCGCACACCAAACGACGTTGATCATCCCGAGAAACCCAACCGCATTAGGGCTATATGGTACAAGCTCAAAACCACCGGCATTACTGACCGGTAACCACTTTTCGTTAAATCTTTCCATTCCTTTTTGCTTCTTTACTTCCCTTTCTGAATTGATTTCCTGTTTTATGATATTCATATTCCATTACAGATGTGTGATCTTGGATGCAAAAGAAGCTGATGATGAACATTTACTTGCAGTTCATTCCCAGGATCACGTCAATTTGATCAAGAACATAAGCTCCAGGCAATTTAATTCGCGGCGGCATAGGATTGCGTCGAAATTAAATTCTATATATTTCAACGATGGATCGTCTGAAGCTGCTTATCTTGCTGCTGGCTCTGCTATAGAGGTGTTACTTAAAGATTCTTTATGTAGCATGAGTAAACAGTTATGATATTTCTGTTAAATGCAAACATGTTGATAGCTATGCCTGTAGTAATATCTTAGATAACTTAATTTTTTCCTCATACCATACTTTAGTTTTGCGAAGGTATTGAAGAAACTATTGTATTTTTCTTAGTTTAAATGATAGCAAGATTGTATTTATCTTAGTTTAATGATAGCAAGGTTGTATTATGCAGATTAAAAGCCACCCATATTTGCTCACGTACCAATTTATACTGATATAAAAAAATAAAATCTAACTCCTAGTCCTACTTGGATTCCCTTTAGGTATTGTATGATTCAGTTGACTTCATATAGTTTTTATTGGGGTTTGTTCTGTAATGACCTTGCATACAGCATTCTCAGTGTCTGATCTAGCAGGATGGGTAGAATACTTTCCCCACTTGTCTTTGGTACCTACCTTTGTTGCCCCCCCCCCCCTCTTTGTAAGTTCCATTGAGTGTGAACACCCTGCGTACCCGTTTCTCGCAGTAAGTTCAGTGCATGCTTCTTTGAGAAACTGTGATCCCATCATCGATTCCATTTCTAGCAAGTTCTTGAGCTGTCTTAATTATTTAACGTCAAATTCTTTTTGCTTAAGATCTATGAATTCCATTCCTAAGAAAGACTTTTCCTTAATTTGGTTTATTACTATATGTGGTATATGTATTATGTAGGGATTTAGGCCAACATATGCAGATAGTTACCGAACTCTATCAGCATCCATGCATACCATATATTGAATTCACCATCACACATTCCACAAACCATGTTCCTCATAAAGAAAGTCTTGCAATAAATGTAAAAGGTGACAAACTGTATAGTTGCACAATTGGTGCATATGTATTGCATTCCTAGTAAATATACACTAATCTAGGCTTAGAAAATAAGAGTGGCAATCTCCTTCTTGATGGTGACAGAAAATAACTGAAATAAGATACTGGAAATCCCTTAAAGGATGGAGCCAATCCCTGTTCCTAGCTGTACATAGAAAAACAATAGGAGAATTCCTCTGTTCCTAAAAATCAGAAACTGTGACCAACAGGAATTAACTAAAAGAAACTGTAATGGAATTGTGGACTTGGTAATGTTTCTCTCTGTAATTAATATTTTTTTTACAGTCAATATTATCCAATAGATTGTTACAACTATATAAAACATTTTGTTTCTACAATCCCCTCCCCCCTCACACCCACCCCCACTAAATACACGGTGAAATGAGTTTCTTTCAATGGAACCGTAAAAATGTTCCTTGTGATGTCAAATGTGGTAGTTACTATGGTTGCCAAAACAACCTCTTCTTTCATGATGGAAACACTGCATGCATCGAACCCTTCCTCCCAGATCTCACAGTTAATTTGATCCAAATATCCTTTGATAAACAGGTTGTTCAAAGAGTGGCAAGCAGGGAATTGCATTCTGCTGTTGCTATTGTTAGGCCACCTGGTCATCATGCAGAACCAAATGAAGCCATGGGTTTTGTCTGTTCAACAATGTGGCAATTGCTGCATCTTATCTTTTAGATGAAAGAGTAAGTATCGTAAATGAACACAACATCTCCTATCATTTCTGTATTTACTAAGCCTTTGATCAGTCAGTTGTTTTATTGGCACCTTTTTTTTTCTTCCTGGTTTTGCTTTGTGCATGACAGCGAGAATTCAGTGTAAAGAAAATTTTAATTGTTGATTGGGACGTCCATCATGGAAACGGCACTCAAAAAATGTTCTGGAATGATCCTCGAGTTTTGTTCTTCTCTGTTCACAGGTGTGTCAATAGTTCTTGTGCACTTTCTGGCCATCTCTACTGGTTGGTAGACTTGTATTAGTTTCTTTGTAATTGATCGTTTGCCTCCTTTTAAACTGGCGACCTACAGTTAGGACTCAAAATGAATCTTTGGATTCTGATGGATGGATAGGAGGAATAGAGTGAGTTGGAGGGAGAGAAATGGAAGATGGGTTGGCAATTATCAAATAGGCCGAGGGAATCAGAGTGAGGTATACTTTTGGGAAATTAGTTATGATTGTAATGGATGGAGAGCAGTAGCTCTCTATAGAAGCATAGCTTTGTGGCAGTAGGATCTTTCTCGGGCTGTATTCATCTTCAATCACCCGTGTTTCTTCTATACTATTACTAGAAATAATATATTCATTTATTCTCATTGTTGAATTCTTGCTATTTGTATTCTGCTGTGTTGATTACTGGTTTGTATCATTGGTTCTCTAAGAACAACTTTAAATCTAAGGATTTGAAATGAAATTTATTCTGTGGTTACATTGCCTTCATAGTTGATCATCAATCATATCAACTTTCCTATTTACACAGGCATGAATTCGGGAGCTTTTATCCATGTAATGATGATGGCTTTTATAGCATGATTGGAGAAGGAGCAGGCGCTGGATACAATATCAATGTGCCATGGGAGAATGGGAGATGCGGTAATGCTGACTACTTTGCAGTGTGGGACCACATCTTGCTTCCTGTTGCCAAAGAATTTAATCCAGACATGATCATAGTTTCTGCTGGATTTGATGCAGGTCTGTGGTTGTATAATTTGGTAGTTTACTTTTTAGGGGTGGTGGTGCATGGTAGTGTTTTTTTTATGCTGCCTTGGAGGGTTGTAAGCAAACATTTGTTATTAAAGTCTAGTTTATTTGTTTAACAAGGGCTCATGGCTTGCCATACACTTTGCAATGAGGTGCCTTGTCTTTGGGTTAATTAATATGGTAATTTTATTGATTTTACAAGTGTAATAACTATGCAATTATTTTTTGTGGGACAGCTGCTGGTGACCCTTTGGGTGGATGTCGAGTCTCTCCGTTTGGTTATTCTGTTCTGTTGAAAAAGGTTACCTTTAAAAATTGACTTTTCATGATTATTTTTTTATATGTTTTTTGTAATGCTTTTCATGATTATTTTAATGTTTATTGTAATGCTAGTATGCTACTTTATTTGTAAAATTTAAATTCAGAAGAAAAGTGTTGTTATTATAAAATTAAAATTAAATATTAGGCACATATATAATATTGGTATATTGAGTATTTTCGTGTTGTACATGATTCACATTATTTGTTTTGTTTATTTAAAACATTTTTGACGTACTATTCATTTATTTTAAACTTGAAAACATATCTGTGAATAACTTAATATGGTGATCATTATATCAATGACAAATACTTATGCTTGTTTATTCTATATTTCAGTTGATGAATTTTGCTGAAGGTAGGATTGCACTCGTTTTAGAAGGGGGATATAATCTTGACGCCATTGCAAACTCAATGCATGCTTGTTTGGAAGTTTTACTGGAAGACAAGCCTCTTACCGAATCCTCAGAGGA
Source organism: Oxytropis ochrocephala (assembly GCA_020916435.1). Taxonomy (NCBI): domain Eukaryota; kingdom Viridiplantae; phylum Streptophyta; class Magnoliopsida; order Fabales; family Fabaceae; genus Oxytropis; species Oxytropis ochrocephala. Next base: position 13,360,024 of record CM037088.1, on the reverse strand, counting down.
CTATCCGTTTGAGTCTACGTGGCGTGTGATTCAAGCGGTAATAAATTTTTTATGGGATTTATGTAGCCTAATATGAATAAATCTATTCCTTTAGTGTTAAAGTTGCATGCATATTTTACAGGTTCGCCAGGAGTTAAGCCCCTTTTGGCCTACACTTGCCAGTGAATTGCCACCAGAATTAATATGTCAAATGGCACCACCATCGGTAATTTGCTCTCAATGTTTTTTTCCCCATGGTTAATTCAACTAATGTGATATCATCTACTCCTAATACTGGAAATCGCTTGAAGTTATCTGCAAGATTCCCGATGGATACAAATACAAAAAAATATATCATTTCTAAGGGGGATCCCCTTATTTTTGCTTCTCTTTGTCAGAGCCTTTACCTTTAACAAAAAAGGAATTTTTGATTGCACCAGAAAGTATTTTTTTAATATGGCATGGATAAAAGATCTTCCTATGTTATACTATTTAATTCTTGATGAGGAATCGACTTTATAGCTCAGATATTGTTATTTGTGATATGGAAGTAAATATTCTCGCATTTATGGATTTTTCCCTCTTCATTCTAGTTCCTATTGCCTTTTTACTATTAATTTCCGCAAAAACCATAAGTCAAGGTGACTAATTTTACTGAAACATAACTTCTGATTTCTTATCAATGCACTGGTAATGATTGAATATGAAAATGAAAAAAGTACTAGAAACATCTTTAAATAGGGTTTAAAACAACAAAAACTTCATATTTTCAGTAACCCAAAACATACTTAACCCTAAGATTATTTACTATAAATATTATTTAAAACCCTTGTTTGGAGCAACTTTTTATTGGTATGTGGTGCTAACCCTTGTTTGGAGCAACTTTTTATTGGTATGTGGTGCTATGGCCTTTGCTGGCTTCTCAATTCGAAGTAGATCATGGCATTTAATTGGAATACTATAGATCAAACTTTTTTCCCGAGTGACTCTCTGAACTTGAGTAATAGATTCAACTCATCCTTTTTGTTTTTGATCACGTAATTAACAATCTTGTGTTTTGTCATGTGTGTATTTAAAATACAATCCATTTTGGTTATGCTACAATTTTTTTAAGATTATGGGTAAAGTTTAGTGATGAATCATGTATGTGTGAATGAATCTATAGGAACTTAAAATCAAAACCTATTCAGCTTAAAAAGATTGTCGTATTAAAATTTTGGCCTTTGCAGGATACTGTTATTTCAAGCTCTGATTCTGAGACTGAGGATGACGAGGGTACACTTAATTATGAAGAGCTTCTTCAGGATCTCTTAAAACCACTTTCCAATCTGAAAGTTGATGCAGGTTAACACTCTTTTCTCCCTATATAGCTTTGGCAATTTAAAAAGTGTTCACACTGCAAATGGGAATTATAGATCACAAAAGTGTAATCAAGATTCAAATACCTTACATCTTGATTCGAGGTGTACGTTGAGGTTGGCTAGAGAGAAGCAAATATGATGAATTACACAACGAAGCACGAAAGAGCCAATGGCACTGATGGTACTTGCAATCACTCTGATGCTAAAGTCGGTATGAATTTGATGTGAATGCGTGTTAGAAATATAGCGTACCTTAGTTATGAGGGGTTGGTTCCTTTTTATAGTTAAAGTGGTAACACTGCTTTGGTAGGAAAATTGTTGAAGCTGTAGCCAAATGTAGAAAATTCGACTTGTTGTGCACGTAGCCGTTGTTGAGGAGAATGATCTCGTTTACGATATGTGGGAAATCTCAATCCGCGTGGATTGGCGCATTAAGCATTCTGTAGTGTGCGGGGCTATTAGATTGTCGCGAATTGGGCCACATGATGTGGATCACCGTTATATTGGTGCATTAGGCACCATAAGATGTCGATCATCGTTGGATATGATATCAAGATATTTTGTGGAAGTGGCTTCTTGAGTATTGGGGCCCGGTTTAGAGTTGGCCTTGTTTGGTCCGGAATGGTTTCCTCCCTAGGCGATGTCATTCTTTACAGTCCAGTCTTGACCCGATGTGGACTATGAGCTTTTTGGGCTGCCCCGCCGGCACATTATTTTTAATTGTGTTGATTGATTGACATCAGGTAAATAATTTTTTTCCAAATCCATCCCTCTATACATTTAGACTTGTGACAAACAGCCTCGTCCCCAACTGAATATTACTTAAACTTCACTTCCCATAAGAAAGCAAAGCAACTTGTCACAAAAAGTCAACATTCTTTTCGAGTTCCACCAAGGCCAACCACAGCCGAATAAATTTTAATTCGATGTTCATCGACAAGTGTGAACAAAAACGTTATAAAGACCAATAACCAAAATTAGTTATACCACGCAGTTCAATGTGTAATGCACATGAAGAGTGGCGCAAGGGCTTTTTTGCACAATAGATACCGGCAAAAGTGATTAAAGTATGGCAATAAACATCAGCATTCACAGACCAAACTATGCCGGGCTGTAGGGCTTCTCGAATCTTGCATGGGCTAACCTAGGCTGAGCTTGGGTTTTATCAGGTCGAGCTAATAAGTCCCGATTTCAAATTGGGCTTAGATTTAAATGCCCAATGTTCTATGTTTTATCAGCCTTTTTTGGGCCTGCCTTACTAGGCTTGTAATTAATTGCCTTAGATTTGAATCATTTATTGTTTTTCAAATTGGGCATAGATTTTAATTCCCAAGGTTCTATGTTTTATTCATTTCCCTTTTTTCGAAATGTCGACGACATGTAATTGTCTTTGATGAGATGTTTTACCATGTTTTCATCATGATACCTATTACCTACTCATTGTAGCCGCTTCACTTCCCATTGCACCCTTTCACCGTTTATAAATAGGGATTAGGAGCTCTTAGAGTTCTACTTGCTCATTTGTTCCCCAAAATCTCCCTTTGTCTCTGCGCTTTCAGGAAAAATTTCTACTGCTAGTTTGTCTCGGGAGCTATACTTAGAAGAGGCATTTCTCGTTTCGTGGTGGTTCCCGCAACTCTATTTTTCTTGCTTGAGTGGAGGGTATGGGTTCCACTGTTAAGAACCACATTGTCGTATCTTGAGTCCTCTTCCTCTTCTTTTTCCACTCTTTGATCCCTGTTGTTGGATTCCTGGGCGTAGGGCCACCTCAAAGGGCAAGTGAAGTGAAATAAGAAAGATTGAAAAAATGGAACTTGAATAAAAATGGATTGGAACATACATATGATCTCCGTAAAGCCTTAAATTCTGTGTTCAGATATGTTGGGCAAGTTTGGCTAAGATTTGGAAAATCTCGCACCAATACATTGTGCGTTTTTGGTATTTATACCCTATTGCAAATATAACTACCCTATTACAACTTTGACACATGGAGTTCGGCCGGTCTGGTTTGTGAGTTTTGGCCCAATCTGGGACCTTATTCGATTAAGGCCCCTACTATATCATATGTGCATCGTCCCATGGCTTTGTGGGTTGGTCCCAGGGCCGGCCCAAACAATACAGAGGCCCTGTGCGAATAATAAAAGTGAGACCCTGATTATATTTTTACCAAATAAAACTCAAACTTCAGTATTTAAATTGTAAATAATATTTTTTTCAATAATTGAAGATATTAATATTAATCATCATTTAGTTCAGTATCATTGACATCCGCTCCCCCCACCTTCTAGGAAGGGTTTGAGAGGATGTCCAATCATGTGCTATAGCTAAAAGAACCAAATACACTAAGTTAAGGATTTCTTTTAACAAAAAGGGATTGGACTGTTGTAAACTAGTAATAAGATATGGTCCAACAAAAAAAATTGGGGCCCCTAAAATGTGTTTTGGCCGGAGGCCTGTGCGCCAGCACAGGCTGCACAGCCTCTAGGCCGTGCCTGGTTGGTCCTCTAGATTGGGTTTTGATCCAATGGAGTGTGTGTAGTACAATGGCTAAGATAGTCCATAGTCCGTTCAAAAACCCTTTTTTGATTTATTTTATGACATCAGTATATGCTTGATGCAGATGAAGAGACCGGTGCTTCTAGTTCTTGGCGTTCAGAATTGTCAAATGTTTACATATGGTATGCTTCATATGGATCTAATATGTGGAAACCAAGACTTCATTGCTACATAGCAGGTGGGCAGGTAATACAACGTGCAGATCAAGTTTTAAATTTTTTTATTGCATTTAATAAATAAGCAATGTTGCAGTTATGAAACAACTGATTTCCTTTCATTAATTTCAATGATTCTGTAAACATTTAAAGTATTTATATAGTAGTCAAATAGATCCGCACATTGGAAGTTACTTATATTCGTAAGCCTTTGCCATTTTTTCATAAGTGCTGTCAAATTGCTGCTAAGGGAAAGGGCAAGCCTTCCTGAAATTTCTTTTCTGTTCTTTGGTCTGCAAAAGTTATATTGTAGTTTGTTGTAGGTTTATCGCATAATAATATAAATTATAGAGCAAGTCCTTCGTATTTGACAGGATTAAGCCTTGTGCTTTCTGGCTTTAGGGTGGTCATTATTTTGTTTTTTTATAGGGAAATCTTAGTTTTTTGTGAGTTATGGTAGTAGTCAAGATTTGAATCCAAGACTTTCTTCCACCTTTCTCCTTCATATGTCCCAGCCGAACCACTTGAGCTAGGGACTAGGGTGATCATTGATGGATTGCTCAGAGGATTATAAAGAATTTGCAAAATGCCTTTCATTTCTTGCTTCCCTGCTTTCTTTTTCTACACCTTTGCTTCTTCTGTTGTTTGTTATATTTTTACCAAGATTTCAAGAGTGATATTCAGGTGGAAGGCATGAAGAGACCCTGTTCCGGTTCAGTGAACAAAACTCTTCCCGAGGAGATCTTATGGAAGACTTTCCCTTGTCATATATTTTTTGGTCGTGATTCCTCACATTCATGGGGTCCTGGAGGGGTTGCGTTTTTTAATCCCGAGAGAAATCTTGAGCATAAGACCTACATGTGCCTGTACAAAATTTCGTAAGTAAATCTGTCTAGGTGTTCATATATGCTTTTATTTGCTTAAAATCTATCTCTCTCAAAGCTTTGCTGTCAGACCATAACATTATTAAATCCTCATTTGTTACAGGCTAGAGCAGTTCAATGATATTTTATTTCAGGAAAATGGTCTAAGCCTTAATGCGGACTCTTTGTTTAATATAGCAACTCTGAACGCCATCTCTAACAAGGAGTTCAGTTCTCAGGAGATTGTAAAGGTACGTGTTCCTTGTCATTACACATTTTAAGTGATTAGTGCATATAGTTTATCTCATTCAGTGTTGGTGTCTGCTGCCTTGGTCATGACATTTTCTTGTATTGTTATGCAGGATGGTTGGTATGGTAATGTTGTCTACTTAGGGAAGGAGCAGGACATTCCAATAATTACCATGACGTGAGTAACAAATTATAAATTCTAATTTTCGTAGTTGGTTGATTTATTGTTTGTCTGTTTAAGCATGATACTTGTATACCTTAACCAGGTGTTCACTTCCTGATATTGAGCGCTTCAAATCTCGGGAGCTACCAGTTTGTGCCCCCAATAAGGCTTACGCAAACACTTTAATAAAAGGGTTGGTAGAGGGAGAACAGCTTTCAGAGGCGGAAGCCATTGCTCACATAGAAGCTGCTGCTAAATCGTTATGATTTGCATTGCCATGTAATTGACTTTAGGTATAAATCTTCTAAAACAGATTTTACTAGTACTGATACTTTGTCATAGATAACAAAAACCCTATGGTAGTGCTTCAAGTTGCACATATTTTGCATAGTTTTGAATATGCCTCGTGCTGCGTGTATTTTTTGAACTGCTACAGTATTGGGACCTCCATTGCATGTATATTTTGTAAATGGTATTAGGTCGGTTGCTAGAATATTGAAGACAAAAATCGCCTCCATTTATCTCTACAGGATGATGCCTCCATTGCATATGCGTGATATTTTTTCATTTAAGTCTCCCTTTGTTTTAGATTTTTGTAAAAATGATTTCTAGAAGTTATGAATTGATTTGAGAAAAATAGAGTTTGAAAATTTTGATTTTGTGTTTGATAATCTACACTATATCTATCCAACATACAACTAAACCACAATTGAAAATACCAATTAACCTATTTTAAAATATTGACACCTAGATTTTTTGAGGGCAAACAAGTTAATTACATCTAATTCATTTATTTTTATCATCTTTTACTTTTTCTTCTTACACTCTCTTTCTTCTTTTTTTTCTTTTTCTTCTTACACTCTCTTTCCTCTTTTCACACTCTCTTTCTTACTTTTTTTTTTTCTTTTTCTTACACTCTCTTTCACCCTTTTCACTTTTCTCTTACACTCTTTTTATTCATTTTTTTTTCTTTTTTCTTTATTTTTATTTTTCTCATAAACAATTATTCTATTTTTCTTATCATTTCACTTTAGTTTTTTTTAACTAAACTTCTAAATTTATAGAAACACTACTCTATTAAAATTACTCTACTATCAATTCTTTTTGATAATCTACTATCTATATTTTACTATCTACTATAATATACTAATCAACTAAAATAATCAATTGAAACTACAAGATAACTGCAAAAAATTGCACTGATATATAAGAAAACACGGAATTAATATTTGTCATCGATAATTAAATTTTTTGAAGACTACTATAAACCTACTATCTAAAAAACAAGAAAATTTAATGACTATTTAACCTACTGATTAATATTTAAGACAAATATTTCTTATTGATAATTTACTATCTAAGTTTTACTATGTATTATAATCTACTAATCAACTAAAATAATCAATTGAAACTACGAGATAAATGTAATGCTATATAAAAAACCACGGGATAACTGCAGTGATATTTAAAAAAACACGAGATTAATATTTGCTATTGATAATTATAATTTTTAAAGACTTCTATAAACCTAATATCTAAAGAAATAAGAAGTCTTAATGGCTATTTAAACTACTAATTAATATAAAATAAATATTTCTTATTGATGATTTACTATCTAAGTTTTACTATATATTATAATCTACTAATCAACTAAAATAAATAATTGAAACTACAAGATAACTGCATTGATATATAAAAAACACGGGATAACTGCAGTGATATATAAAAAACACAGGATTAATATTTGCCATTGATAATTATACATTTTGAAGACTACTATAAACCTACTATCTAAAACAACAATAAGACTAAATGACTATTTAAAGTGATTAATATTTAAAACACACGTGACAAATATTTGTCACTAATACCTAAAAGAGAACAAATAATTGTCACTGATATATAAAAACATGGGATAAATATTTCTTATTGATAATCTACTATCTATCTTTTACTATATACTATAATCTACTAATCGACTCAAATAATCAATTGAAACTATAAGATAACTGTACCGATACATAAAAAACACGGGATAGTTGCACTAATATATAAAAAAAATACGGGGATAATTGCAATGATATATATTAAAACATGGGATAGTTGCACTCATATATAAAAAAACACGGGATAAATGTAAAATTGTTTTTAAAAGATATTTTTACAATATTAGATTTTAATATTTATCTGCTTTTTATTTGAAACTTCTTTTTTAATCTACTTTAAATTTGTCTTTTTATTTTTACTTTGAACGTAGCGTTGACTATTTAAATACAGTCTAAATTCATTCATAAGAAGAACATGACATCACCCGTGCGTATGCACGGGTAACCTACTAGTAAGTTTTAAAAATTGGTCAAAAAAATATTTTAAAAAGGGTTTTAAAAAAATTGAATAATAATTGTATAATACTTTTGATATATACATTTATAGAATTGTGAGTTCTTTACCCAAGATTGATTATATCCAACTCAAACTAGAGATTGATGATTTCTCTCTACTATGATGAATATATAACCCACACACATGAGCAGTGTGATGTTCAACTATATTCATTTTTTTTGATAAAAAAACATATATTCATCTTGATTTTTACTCTCAGAATTAATTATTGGTTCTTTATAATCTTAATCAAATGGTCGCTAAGTCCATATTGGTTTTAAATTTTGGGCAACTCAGTCATATTTGGAAGCAAAATCAACTTTTATATAGTTGAAATCACTGTTCTTGTATCTTAGTGATAAAATTGTGGAAGTTAAAGTTAAGCTTTGATTATAAAATCAATTTTGAGTGTGGTACAAAAAAGTCATTACTTTACTCATAAAAAGTGATTCTACTTTTATCGTCCAAATGGAATCAACTCTTCCGAACCAAAATATCATTATTAAACACATTAAGTTTTTGTATTGTGAAAAAAACAAAAACAAAAAAATTTAATCTCAATTTTTATAATGAATTCTATCACAAGGTAAAACAAATTGACCCTAACAAAGAATCTCTATCCCGACGATGTCTACCATGCACAACTTTAATAGGTTGTGTATGTACACAAGTTTTTCCAATTAATTACATTCGTTTGATCTATGAATTACAAATGCAGAAGATATCGATTAAGGGACTCCTTCGGCGGGACTAAAATATGTTTGTTTCTTCCCTTCTCTCTCCTCTTTTTTTTGATAAGCAAGATTAGTGGTTAGTAATTAGTTTGGGGTGGAGGAAATGTTAGTTTCTAGAGTTTGAATCCTGGATCTTCTTCTTGCAAATTTGCAATTCTTTCATGTCCCTTAGCACGCCAACTGAGCTACCTTCCTGGGACATTACCCTTCTCTCTCCTCTCTATTTTGGGAACACGAAGAGAGCCACCACATCGATCGAGATTACTTCCTCTTCAACGTTAGCCTCATGAAGCTCCCTAATGACTTCCCCAATATCACATTCCGACACGCCATACTTACCATTAACCGCTTCACAGGAGCCCTAGCCACCTTAGATCTGAAAGGATTCACTGTTTCTGGTCTGTAAAATCCTATTTTGTTTTTCTCCTCACCCTCCCTTTCCATGTAAAATCTCGTGGAACATTTTAATTTAATGATACATAAAACTTTGAAATATGTACTACTTTTTTTTTTTAATCTTTTCCAAGCTACACCTCTTACAAGGGTTGTTAGGCTAGAAAAAAGGCAAACATTTATTCCACTTTGCATTGCTTCTCTTTTATAGGTTGTACCAACATTTGTCAGTGAAGTTAAAAACTTCAATTTTCGCAAGTTTGATGTTGAATTTGGAAACATTTTACTTTGCATGATGTAATTGGTTAGTAATGCTTAAAAAAATTCGTTTTGAAATATTCACTACTTTAAATCACATCATGATGTCTATATTTTATTTCAAAACCACAGAACAGAAGAAATCCTCAGGGATAGTAGAAACACCATATTGGTTATTAAAGCACATTTTTTGTTTTGGGGGATATGATTGACCAAAATGTTGTCGACATACAATGGGTAATTTCCATCAAAATTTGTATATATAATGTATATATATGACTACATCCTTTCTGAATCTGAACTTTGGCATAAATTACAACTATCAAAAATTAAAGAATGGGCTAATAATTGAAGTTAGCCAATATCTGGAACTGGAACCACTAGAGGACAAACTTGAATAATCATTATTCATTACTGTATTTATCGACCTTTTATTGTCGCATGTCCAGACTCGCCCAGATGCTGATGCAATTTATTCCTGTGAATCAAACCAAACGATACCACATAACAATTTATCCTTACAAACAAACGATTTTAAAATGACTGTAACATAAGAATTTGATGAACAAGAGTCTATAAATTACCTTGACTCAAACTCCTCTCCGCATGCCTCACAACTATTGCCAAGATTCTTCGCCGTCATCTAATTTAAGAAAACAAATCAGAAATCAGAATATAGAGCACAAATACCTGTTTAGTTGTAAAAACATAGCACATAACATATCTGAGCATGCCATAAATTATAAATATGTGGAATTGAGAACACCATAAAAAAAAAGTTTAACCATAAAAATGGAAATCTGAACATGTCAAATGGCAAGATTGCCAACCCTTTAATTCATCAAAACTAGCTACAGTTAGAAAAGTAAAATTTTAGGAACTAATATGCAGGTTTCAAGTTCAGGAAACAAAAACAATACATATCTATGTCCTTAAGCCATCGATGGGGAACAAGCACATTCATAATTTCTTACCTTTGATTTTCTTCCTTTGGATGAAACTTTTGCTTTGGTTTTTGTGTCCTTTGAAGTACCCTTTTTATCAGCAGGTTGTTTTGAAGTCTTCTTATCTCTGCTTACCTTCTCATTCTCTTCACCATTTTCCCCATTTTCCGCAAAACTTTGGGAAGTGGATTCTGGTGCATAAGAATCATCATCATTCCCATTACTGTTTATATCCTCACAATTGTCATTGACAGCAGCAGGCGCATTAGATTTATCTTTATTTTTCCTACCCCTCTCTTTCTTGGCACCACGTTTCTTCCTCGTGCTTCTTCGATTGTTATATTCCATGGAGCTAGCCCCATAATCCTCATTATCAGTTTTAGATGTAGTTACAGGAGCCTTGGGCTTGCGTCTTCTGCTCTTATGCCCAGCCAGCATTGCTTCAAGAACACTAGTTTCATCATGATTTTCATCATTGACATTAGAATCAACTGACACACCAGCCTCCTTCCCTTCCTTTACACGCGGGGCATCAAAAATTTCATCCTCATCATCTTCATCCTCATCATCATCATCATCATCATCATCATTGTCATTTCGTTCAACCACATTTTCAGTCTCCCCTTCGGCAACATTGAGACCCTCTCGAATCCTCCCCTCCAAATCATCAACCTCACAATCAGTCTGATCATCATTTACACCAACTCCATCTTCCTCACTTTGTAATGTTTCATCATTTACACCAACTCCATCTTCCTCACTTTGTAATGTTCCATCATTTACACCAACTCCATCTTCCTCACTTTGTAATGTTCCATCATTTACACCAACTCCATCCTCCTCACATTGTAATGTTTCCTCTCCAACTTCGTCTCCTTTTTCTCCTTCCACTTCAACTTCAAATTCATCTTCATCATCGCTAAGCGAATCTTTGAACTGTGCAACCTTCTCCTTATGCTTCTTAGACTGCTCATGATTCTTCCATTGTTTCTCACTCTTAAACTTCTTCCCACACAACACACAATAAAACTCCTCATCCTTCTTCTCCTCAAAATCATCATCCTCAAACAAATCCTCAACCTCTTCTTCCTCAACCTTAGTCCACTCAGGCTCCTCATAAGCCATAGCCTTCTCCTTCCTCTCCTTCTCCAACTTCTTCTTCCTCTCCCTCTCTTCCTCCTTCTTCTTCTCCATCTCCAAATTCTTCTTCACCTTCATATCAATCACTCTCTTATCCCTCTTCTTCACAAAATCAGCCAATCTCCTCACAGTATCATTATACTCCTTCTTAGCCTTCCTCCTCACCTTATTATTCTCTTCCTCCATCAACCTCCTCGACTTCCTATTCGGACCGGCCATCACATCATACTCATCAGCCCAACAAAAATCCATAACCGTCGAAAACCCTAACCAATAACCGTAAAACGCCGTAACCTGCGCATAAGGACTATCCAAATTGCCCATAAGAGGAGCTTGGCGAACAACATCGACGCCAATTCCCATTTTCTTAGCGAAATTAATCTCATTAGCATGGATTTTATCGAAAACATCAGAATAAACCTTATAGAAACCCTTACCGGAATCGGAGTAACCGGAATAAACGGTATTGGAGAAAAATGAAAAAAGGTCGGGGACAACGGAGTTGTTGGAAACGGAGTTAGGATCGGAGAAGAGGATTTGGGAACGGTGAGAGTCATACCATGCGCGTTCTTTAGGATCGGAGAGGACTTCGTAGGCGTGTTGAAGCTCCTGAAATTGAGCGGTGGCTTCTGCTTGGGAGAGGCCTGATTTGACGAGCTTGTCGGGGTGGCGTTGGAGGGCTTGTTTACGGTAACCTGATCGGATTTCTTCAGGGGTGCAGTCACGAGGGAGACCTAGCACTTCGTAGTGGCATCGCTTCGCCGACGCCATTACTGCTTCTCCACACCACAATTAGGGTTCCAATTTTGCGTCTTGTTGAGGAGGTATTATGAGCTTCACGATAACTCCAAGTCAAAAACAATTTGTAATTTTGAGGGAAGTCAAAAACAAATTGTAAAATGCTGTTGGAAATCTGCAATTTTGCTTTGTTTTATACTTTAAGTGGTAAGTTTACAATACTAATCTTTTTTTTTTTTTTAGTTTTTGTTACTAAATTAATCTTAACCCTTTGATTTTTATTTATTAAGAAAATTAGATCAAATCGTTTAAAATAAATAAGGGTGTTTGTGTAAATTATCATCAATTAATCGTGGCTGTTTTTTACGTTAATTGTTTTTTTGCCTCAAACGTTGCTTTCCTTACTTGTTTCGTCGTAACCGTTTTGTACGATAATTGCTCCTTCTCTCTCACGATCGCGCTTCACACGGAAACACAAGCTAGTGTTCTTCTTCAATCGCAAGCCAAATCACAAGCCACCTCTACAATTCGTGATTTGGGTTTTTTTTCATCTCTGTTCCCTCTGCTTTTTCAACATCGTTTCTCAGTTACGCTCCTGATCTGGCTCCAATTGCGTTTATCTACTTCGTTTGAGCATCGTTTCTCTATCTCGCGTTTCTCAGTTTTGCTGCTGCTTCGATTGTGCTTAGATTGCATTTCTCAGTCTTGTTGTTGTAGTCTCGTGTTTTTCATATTTAATTGGCTTCGATTGTTGAATCACTTGTTATATGATTGTCTGATGATTGCCTTCTTCTTCTTTGTACTCATTTCATGGCTGGTTTTGGTGCATTCTAACCATTGTCATGCAAATCTGTGGTTAGTGACATCTAACCACAGTTATGCATATTTGCGCTTAGTTGTATCTAACCATTGGCATCTAACCAGTTATGCATATCTGTGGATAGCGGCAGCTAACCATTACTATGCACATTTGTGGTTAGTTACATCTAACCATTGTGGTGCAAATATGTGGTTAATGAAAGAAGTTTTTTTTTTGTGTGGAAAAAAACACTGTGTTTTTGTAACTTTTAGGTAAATGACCCTTTTAGTAACAAATACTAAACAATTTGCTTAGTATCATAAATCACTCTCGGAGAAACTCTCATTTAAGTATTTAAAAGACTTACATGTGTACGTATTACTTTTTCATAATTTTTTAATAGTAGTATATAATAATAATTTTATATCTCAAATCTAGAATCCCAATAAAATTTACTAAATGAGTTCCACTTTCATGGCATCTACAATTTTTAATTAGCTTTTTGATCAAAAGTAAATTGTGGGTCTGTGTGTTAGGGTTCCTACTTAAGAGTTTTTTTCTCAATAGATAACTTTTTAACATTCTCTCAAATGGGAGTACCTATTAAAATCTAACCCTTAACAAATAAGAACTCCCCCATTCAAGATGCTCTCATCCATCAAATCAAATTTTCAACAAAACACATTTTTTTAAAAAAAAAAACCTTTAGATACCCTAAATCCACATTGCCATTAGCTTTATTAATAGGCTTTAACGCACTTTTGAGCTTCCTATTTTACGTGGAACAGAACTTTAATTAGTTGCATTATTTTAAAATTTAGATTTTTAGTCCTCTAACTTCATACATTGTTATAGTTTTGGTCCAAAGCCAATTTTTTGATCTCAAAAAAGAAAGTTAGTGGGCCCAAAAGTGGCAATTTGTGGACTTAATTTTGGGGTTTTGCTTTTCCCACTCCCCTTCCTACTCTTTCACACCCCTTAACAAATTTTATTCCAAAAATAACCTCGCGTGAAACACTGTGAAGACGTGTTTAACGACGATTCTAATGATCTTGTTCGAACACGTTCGAATGACCTCGTTCGAGCAGACAATATTAAGCACAAGAGGGGTTTGAAGTCAAAATTTAACACACTCGAACGATGTCGTTCGAACGGGTTCGAACAAGGTAATGCGAACAGGTTCACATGACCTCATGCGAACAGGTGAAAAACACCCAAGAGGGTGTGTCAAAATTTAACACACTCGAACGATGTCATTCGAACCTGTTCGAAGGCCCGTGTTCGAACACGTGAAAATTCTTGAAAAAAAGACGCTTTGACTGGTCTTTTGGTCATTCCACACCCTTATGGGGTGTGTTTTGAGTAGGAGGCTATGAAGCCCGGATACGGGATACGATACGGGATACGATACGACACGATACGTGGATACGGGAAAATTTTGAAAATCAAGATACGATACGGCAGGGATACTTCAATAAAAAATTTAATTAAAATTTAAAAATATAAAACATAAAGATACTTGTGATCAAAATAAGTAAGCATAGTTAAATGTTTTTTCCCACCCATTTTAAAATATATTTTTCCTCCTACGACATGTCACAAAAAGATATACAATTTGCTATTAGAATATAGCAAAAACAACACCATAAGTCATATCCAAAAGAAGTTTAAGCTTTATAGAATTGTCTACTATTAACTACTTAACACTAATTGTGTCATTCCCCTCCTCCATATCCATCATCAAAAATAACATAGC